>CM032906.1:7715200-8315200 GCA_019202805.1 Arabidopsis suecica | reverse complement strand
AGTTTTATGCGCTGGGAAATGTCTTCCAATAATGCTTCGTCTGGTTCGGTTGAGTGTCATCATCGAGTCGTACACCTAGTAGCTCGGCGAGCCCGACCACAGATCAATTTCATCCTGATTTGCTAAGAGATCATTAAACTTCTTCCTCTTCGTCTTCTGACACGTCGTCTTCTTTGACCTCCTCTTCTAGTTCATTAGAGGCGGAGTTGTCGATCAGAGAGTCGCAATCCCAATCTGACGGAGTCGAGCTCAATCCATTGACCGAATTTGTAATTCCTCAGCTGATCGATGAAGATATAGAAGGGAGTGCTGAGATGCCCAATCCGAGCTCGGCTTCTGCGGTCAATCGGTCTCGCAACCCGACTCAAGGGGCTAAGGATTTCTTTAGACCGTCGGCGTCAACCCTGGAGAGAATTGACGAAATCCGCTATTATTGCGAAGTGCCGAATGTGATAGTATTTCGAGTGCGAAAGCCTCACGAACGACCATGGTCTCCTCCTGCCGGGTTCACTTGTCTTTATGAATCATATTTTACGGAGTGCGTTCTTTTCTTTCTAATCCCTCAGTTTATTTCAATTTATTGTGCGAATAAAGAATGGCAATTTCTCAGCTCACTCCCGCGGCGATCCGTAACGCGATAGGTTTGCTCAAGTTGGCGTCTCAGCTCAACATTCCAATCGACATCGACTTCTACAAGGAGCTTACCCGTTTATATAAGATAAGGGAGAACCCGCTCTTTGTTATGTAAACTCGAAAACTCATAAAATTGTTACTAGGGCAAAGAGCAAGACGAACAAATAGGAGCATAAATATTTTTATGTCGAATTGAACGAGCTCGTTGTTGAAGATACTCAAGTGGCGCACTTTTCCGTGTGGAACGTGTCGCCCGGTAGTTTTAGTTCGGCTTTCCAGCATTCTTCGTATATTCCACTTTCATTTTCTAACTCGTCTTTTCTCTTTGCAGCATATATTCCAAGGTTTTCCGCGTATCTAGACAGATTCTTTGATCGAGTGCGGAGAATCAAGGAATTAGGTGCGTACAAGTGGCCTACCGAAGCGGAGAAGAAGATTTGAAAGACTGTGAAACGAGCACGAAAAGGTAACGCATCTTTTTGGAACATTTTTTTATATGCCTTTCTTTTTAAACTTCTATTCCTTATTTAACCCAGACAACAATCAAAGAAGATGGGAAGAACGAGGAGGAATGTCCCATATTACCCTGCCTCATTGAAGAAGTCCGTTCGGGTTCTGAGAAGAGCCGAGGAGGAACAAGCCAATTTTAACCGGGCTACGGCACTGAGTCTGGAGACGGTAAGGAGGGGTTCGACTTTCGTCGGTAGTGGATCTGGTTCAGGATCCATTCGTCCTTTGCCGAGAGAAGACATTGCCGCTGCCAAAAAGCTGCTAATAAGGTAGTTCCTGCTACTGAAGGGACTCCTGCGGGTGCAAATACTTCGGCTCTGGCGGTAATTCCTAGCACGTCTACTTTTGGGAAGAGGACAACTGGTTCTGAGCTTGCCGGGGATAACTCTAAATGTTCCTGCCCGGAAGATAACCGCTTCTCACTTCGTTATACTAAGAAGAACATCCGTTTGCCGAACAATCTTAAGGGATGTGCGAAAAATTTCACGAGATAAGGAACGGCCAGTCTCCTTTTCCCAAGGTTGAAGATCTTAAAGAAAGTGTTGCGTATATCGATGTAGCTCACAAGATGATTAGGGTTCGGTTTTAGGTTGTCTCTTCTTTTAGTAGGAGTTCCTTCGTAGCTGATTTATTATTATTATTATTATTATTTTTTGGCTTCAGGCGATTGGTAGTGTTAACAAGCTCACACATTTGTATGAGCGAATGATCCATAATCAGGGGAGGGTAGACGATCCGGACGTCCGAGCTGCTTTGGAAGCTGAGAAGAAACGAGCTAATGATTTCCATAAGAAATTGCTCGAGGAACAAAGTGCAACTGAGCATCTTCGAAAGAAGGTTGAATTGCTCACTGCTTGGCAAGATGAGTTGATGGGGAAATTGGATCAGGCCGTGGTTGAGATAAGTGAAGCTGAGGGACGCATGGTGGCCACTAAAGCTCAGTGGGCGAAGGATAAGGACGGACCAGTGAGGTGTGCGCGTTCGAAGGCTTACCGGGATTCAATCAATTATTATCAAGGTCGTCTTGACATTCTCAAGAGCTACTTCATCTGTAATGAAGCTTTCCTAGAACCACTTCTTCTTCATACTCAATCGAACTGGACGGTTAAGTGCCTCGAGACTTTAATCGAGGAAAATGTCATCACTATTCCAGATGGAGTGATGGCTAAATAAAAAGCCGACCGTGATGGGCATAAGGCTTTGTCTGATGCTGTCAAGGCAGCGATCGAAGCTCTACCGGACGACAATTTTTTTATGCCCTTTCAGCTTTTGAAGTCGAACAAGTTCCTGCGGAGGCCTCACCCGAGGAAGATATTTCCAATCCGCCCGAGGATGTTCCTTCAGTCCGACAAAATGAGGAACTCGGCCTGAACAATCAAACTGATGCCGACGTTCCTTCCAACGCCCTCGATCTCGAGATGCCTCCCCAAGACTCCCCTCCAGAATCCTTATTTAAATAATGTTGTTGTTGTTGTTTTCTTTTATCTCTTTTTTATGTAGCAGTTTCCCTGTTTCTTTTAAAATGTAGACTATTTTGTTTATGCGAAGTGTGTTCGGCTTTGATACATTTTTAGGGACAATATTTTCTTTTACTGGCTTACCCTGTAATGCCAATCTATTGTAATTTTTGCGAGTTTGTACTCGTCTTATCCTGACACAAAGAATTTTCTAGACTTGTTGCCAGGATTTTTGAAGATGAATTCGAATTATTTGGAAAATAAGGTGTGATACAAGTTGATCGGCTTATCCTGTAGTATTCTCGGTATGATGGGTTTGCGAGACGGGCTCGGCTTATTTAATCCATCTTACTCTGAGAAATGCGAGTCTAGAACTCGACCTTTTTAAGTTCAAAAACAATACTTAAGATCTGATGCCGGGTCAGGACAATGATTTAGTTCGGACGTATTGGTGAAAACAAAAATTTTATTTATGATAATAGCTGCACCTTGTTAGAAAAGGATGCTTACTGTGGGATCAAGCCAGTCGTAGTTCGGTTTTTACAACGTAGTATGCTAGGTTATGCCGAGTCGCTTTTTTCTTTTTTTGGCACCCACCGTGGGGCTCGAACCCACGACCCACAAGCTTCCAAAAAATACTTACTAATTAGTTTGCGGCTTGTAGCCTCGATGACCCCAACTTGAGAGGAAAGAGCGAAAATCATAACGAGAAGAGATAACATAAGAGCAACCTTCAAGCACATTTTTGTTATCGTCGTGGTATGATAATCATCTAAAGTGTTTCATGAGCAACATTTATAGAGCAAAGGCCAATTTAATTATGTTGTCTTGCTAGTAGCATTTTTTTCAAAATAACCTTTAGTAAATTAGCAATAACAGAACGCGGTTTCCAGGCACGTTATCTACAAGAGTCATTTTTGATTATTAGTAAACTAGGTGGTGTCCCTTGCACGGATTTGTTTGTTTAGATATTCTTTTATAAATTACATTTGTTTACAAATATATAATTAAACATTTTGTAGATAAAATATAGATAAAATATATATTTTATAGTTTTAATATTCTACAATTACAAAAATACAATCATAAACAAAATATTCTATCACAATTAATTTAATATTAATGTTCTTAGAAATTACTATTAAAAATGAATTGTTATTAATTATTTAAATTATGTCAACCAAACAAAATGAAACCAATTATATTATTTAAAAATTGTTAAACTATGAGAACTATCATAAAAATTATAAATCAACCAACTATAATTTCAAAGGATAACAAATTGATACTGTCATAGAAGAAAACAATAGTAATTTGTAAACTAAATCGATATCCGCCTTTGATTTATGTTTTTGATGGTCTTCATTAGCTTTACCTTCATTGATATTGTTCTATTTGATTTCTCTTTTCTCATTCTTGTCATATTTGTGGGCAAAGTAAAAGATATTTTGAGGCATATGGTGGTAAAAGACACGATGTATAACAAATATTTTCAAAAATAAATCATTTGGTTATATAGATACATAATCATAAGGGATATATAATTATTTGTAACAATACAATGCATGAAGAGAATACAATGGATTAAATTGTATTTAGAGAAAAATAAGTGAAACTAATTGCCCTTCATTTGAGGCTTTGTTTTCTTCTCGTTTTTAGTCTTTTTGATTTTCTTCTTAAGAGCATAATCATTAATTTTGTTTTAAGTCAATTAATAAAAATAAAAAAAAAAAACTGATTTTTAGGGTGAAAAAAACGAACTGTAGTGCAACTTTTCTCACTGCAAAAATTTTAAGATTCTATACTTGATTTTTTTGAATAACATCTAAATTTAGATGTAGTGAAAATAGCATCAACGATTGACTTTGAGTTGTATGTCCCTCCTCTTCACAACTTCTTACAAAAGTGATAGAAAAAATTGAAAATAGTTTATTAATTATATAAGACTTGAAATACAATGGTTAGTGCAAAGTGTACCTTACGATTTATAGAAAATTATAATTTCATTTTTAGGAGATGCTAAAAAATTTAGTTACATTTGGACCAAAACGAAAATATAATTTAAAAAAAGAACACGTGACTAAGATTCAACTAAAATATCTTAGGAACATTGAAAAAATTGAATGATCCTCACAAAAGCTATGAGACTTATAGATTTAAAATTACATGGATGGTTTTATAGTATTTGTAGAACAAACATAATATAAACATCTATACTATTAATTGGGAAGCATTGGATAATAAATAACCTTATAAAGGGTAAATAATTACAAAGAATGCCATTAGAAATTTTGATTATCAAGAGTAATTAAAAGATTTCGTTTAAGGCTAAACTTGACAATTACACATTCAAAATAACGCGGATCCTGGGCTAAAAAAACGGATAAAGACGCGGACCCTTGGCTTGGATCTCGGGCTTCCATATGGATCTTTGGTTAGTAATACGGACCTTCAGAGGCACTTAATGCTGCGATATTACATAAAGTAATTATAGAAAACAATAGTTATTATGATTTAAAGAGATTTCTATAATCAATCCAAACTAACAACGTATGAGATCCGGGTTTTAAATAAATCATTAAATTTAGGAAACAAATTTGCGTTTTGTAGTAACTGTTTTCAGAAAGATGTAATATCAATTATTCTATTTGTCATATGTAACAATAACACAAATACGAATCCTATCAAACCTAGCATATGCGAATATGCGATTGATATTTGTTTTAAATTTTGATACGCAAAAATATTCTCAGTTATTCAATGGTAAACCCTAGAAAATTAACCCTATCTGTTAATAGTATATATACTATTCTCGATTAGCATTTCATAAGTCATAATCATTCTAAGCTTTATATCGTTTTTCATCTTCTGATCGTTTACAAAAAATGGCTGCTATTCTGAACTTGCTAATGTCAAACCTTTCAAAACAAGTTGGAAAGTCCAAATGGAAATCGTTCACTCCATTGGGTAATATAAACTGCGAAGGTATTTCTCTAATTACCATTATTCTTTTCTAGATCTTTCAATTTCTTATTCCGATGAAGGCTTACGCTAATGTTTGTAAAAATTTTAAATGGAGGTGATGTGATGCCTAAGTTTAAACTCAGATGTATATTAATGTTGGTTTGTTTTTAAGTATCTTAAAGCGGATGTATTTCACGTTTTGGTTTTATGTTCTTAAAACTTAATCTAGAATTTAAGATCTTACTTTCTACAACAAAACCTATGAATCCTTACCTTTTAAGCTTTCATTATGCTTAGCTGTTGTAGTTATTTGAATTACATAGCATCCGATTTCTTTTAGAACATTCGTTTCAAACCATAATAACCTGCAAGAAATCATTAAATTCAAACATTAGATTTAGTATAAATTTTGGAAAAAGAAAAATTAAAGAAGAATATGATTAGTTGCTCATCTTTTTATAGGCTCCTTCCTGTTAAGAAGTTAAATCTGCTTAACATGTATCAATTGCTATATTCAATAATCTAAAAAGAAAAACGAAAGGAAATGTTTATTTCTTATACAATTCAATATTTAGGAACAAGGCATCATCGATTATATCCTTATTAATAAGTTAATTATCTCTAATCAGAAAAACCTTGCAAACAGGGATACAATCGATTAAGTGGTTCTTTACAATCATAATTGGCGATACTTACCCATATAAGCTCGGGTTCTTGACAATCAATGCCCAAGATCTCTGTTCAATCAGAGAATTTCAAATACTGGAAATCGAATAAAATTTTTTAAAGAAAAGTAATTATGTAAATCTGAAATAATGAAACACTTACATCTTTGTAGAATTCAGAATTTGAGATGAACAGATGATAAACGGATACGTGGTAGCTTGATTATCAGACAATTTCGCAATTGATTCTTAGATCGAACAATCGTCTGAGATTTTTATGGTGTGGTTTCTTTATCACCGAGAAGACAATTATGAATTCTGTCCAAAAAGGAAAAAAAAAATTCAGAAAAAACTGTAATGCAAATAAACTTACGAATATATGGATTGATTTCAATATTATCATGAATTGGGTCTACATATATTTCGGCCCAAATAAAATTAATTCTGATTCAGTTATGGGCCACTATATTTACAATTGGGTCTATGATTTTTATTAATTACCATTGCACAAAGTTATAAACAAAAATGTTGCATTACCAAATAAATTATTTTACATCTTATAAAAATGAAACATTCTATCAAAAAATCAAAATCAATAGTATAAATGTGTCATACCAATTCTGCAACTGTCCAAATTATTTATATATTATTTACCTAAACCAAAACAAACTATATAATCATTCACCAAAACCAAATTATTAATTTTATACCTTTTTTAATTTTAACGGCTAACTTTGATTAATATGAAGAGTAATCCTCATGGAGGACGTTTACACCGAATCTTGGAATATAAAGATACGAAACATCGTTTGTATGATCCGTAAGAGGCTACAGATCGATTTTATATTTATCTTTATATTCAAATTTTATAACTGATAAAAAAGAAAACAAAATTTGTACCACAGATTTAGGTCTGGCCAAAAAAACTGGACCCGATATCCGAACCGATATCCGGATCAAAAAAACAGTTTGGGGCGGGTTAAGGTATGAGAAAATTACTTTCTTGGGTAGAGTGTTAATTTTAATATAATCTAATTACCTAAAATTACAATAATAAATCTAAATATGTTATGTTATGTTTGTCAAAATTACAATAACTTTAGACCTAAATATCCAAAACAACCAAACTATCCAAAAATTATATGTTATGTTTGTCAAAATTTAATAAAATGTATTCAAATATAACTAAATTTATAAAAATTTAACAATTTTTAAGGCTTTTTTTCGGGTACCCGATATTTTACGTACAAAATACCCGAATCGAGCGGTTACCCATTTTTCGGGTATTTATATGGTCTAAATTTTTTTACCCAACCCGACCAGGACCGGAATAGAATGTTTAGAATTACCCTATTGGATAGTAAACTCAATACCCACTAAACCCGAACCTGAACGGGTTCTATCCGAACAAGAACGGGTTATCCATATGTCCAGGTCTACACAGATTATTTAAAACACAGAATTTAATTTTCAATTTACATTTCTAATTTTATAATATCTATTCTACTATCTAATTCAACTAAAAAAAACATAAAACAATTATGAAATGCTACTTAAAGAAAAATTAAATTGATTATCTTTTATATAACATAAATCTTATAATATGAAACCCCGCACGTGTACAAATATAACAACGGATAATTTGGCGCGAAAAGTTTGCACCGAACCGCATCACATCACATATGTTAACAACATTCCTCAGGAATGGTTCTTTTGAATTTTTAATTAAAAGCTGTTGACAAAAAAAAAAAAAAAAAACCCGCACGTACGTGCGGGTCCGGATCTAGTAAGAAATATAAAATAGAATCCTAAAAGTATAAATTACCTCTTTAAACAAACTCTTTCCACTATATTACCCTACTATATTTAGAAGTTTTTACACATGATATGATGGAAGAGGGATAATAGTTATATATATATTAAAAAAGAAATAGTGGAAGAAGTTACAATTGTGAGGGGAGTTACAATTTGGTCTAATTAATTGTCATGGTCTATACAATTGCAATTGTGTTTATTGTGGTGTTTAATTTTCTATTCAATTGTGTAGTTAATATGAGGAGAGTTACATTTTTAAAATAAATGTTGAAAACATGTAACAACTTGGTCTAATTAAGAATTGTGGTGTATAATTTAAATTTTAAAATTTATAGTATATTATATATCTATTTATTTAGAAAATATTAATATCCATGATCTATTATAATTCAAATATGTAAATGAATACTATAAAAAGCACAAAGTAAGACAAACTATTATAATTTAAGTGATGCATTATAATTTAAATACATGTATTCTAATGTTTTGTTTTTTATGACGTGATTTTGCTGTAAATATTTTATAATTTTCTTTTATTCTAAAAGATGAACTATTCTAATTTGATGTTTTTAGTTGAAATAATGAGAAAAATATAATTTGAAGTTTTTATTTGAAATGATAAAAAATCATGGAGGGTGCCACGTGTCGGCTTTTGGTGAGTTGTTCAAGTGGAACCTTACTTTATTATATAAGATGATTAGAAGTTTGAATTTCTTAGTAAACTTAGATATACGACATTTGTTCTAAAAACAACATATGACTTCTTTGCCATTACATATTACTCGAAAATAACAGTTATGACTAACTAATTGACTGATTACATTGATAATTGACTAAACTTGTTGGCATAACTTCAACTGATTCATTTCATTTTTCATAAGCTTACATCGTCCGCTATACTCTATATTATATTGTTGCAAAGAATAATATTTCATGCAAAAGTTCGGTTTTCGATTTGATTCCAGTTTTTCAAATAGAGAAATATTGGACTTATACGAGTATTTTTAAAAGTCGGATTTGATTCGGTTCGAGTATTTTTTCTGGGTATTTCGGTTCGAATATTCGGTTCCGGTTTATTTGCCCAGGCCTACGCTTGATGAAAAGAAAAATGAAATATGGTGAAGATGTTGAGAATGTTGATGAAAGTAAGATGTTAGTTGCGGAGGAGAGTTTTAGAATTGATTTTTTCATCAACATAATGGATCATATTATAATGTCCCTTGAGGTAAGATTCAAACAATTCCAGTGTTATGAGAAAATTTGTGGATTTTTTGTTTGGTGTAAGAAAATTAAAACTAGCAAAATATGATGAGTTGATGACAATGTGTATGCAGCTTGAAGCTTCTCTGAAGCATGATGTGCATTTAGATGTAGATGGAAAATTTATGTTTATGGAGCAGAAACTTCTAAGACATGTGTTGGCAAAAGAAATTACAAAGCTGGTCGAAGTGTTAGAACTTTTTAAAAGAATAGATGGTAGTTATCCAAAAACATGGATCGTTTTTCAAAATTGAAGCTCAGAAAAATTATCTACGTTCAACTATGTTTCATGAGCGATTGAATGGTTTGGCGATGATATCTATAGAACAAGATATGGTTGAGAAACTCGATCGGTGCAAAAAAAAAAATGAAGTTGATGGATGAATTTGCACCAATAGAGCTCTCATTAGAATGGAAGAAATGAGAGCTATCTCTTTCTTCTCTCTCTAATATTTTTTTCAGAGCGAGAGATGCTCTTATCTCTTATCGATATCCAACATGTTTGGTCGGCTTTTGTGCCCGGACGAGTTCCGGTGTCGCCGTCAGTTTAGCCGTCAACACGACTTTTTGTTGTAGTGTTCTTGCCGTCAACGTGGCTTCCCATTGCCTTGTTCTTTTGTTGTTCTAAAGGCTCGATATTGAAGATTTCAGGGTTGCATGATTGTTAGATTGGGAGAGTTTTCTCTTCACTAGATCTATTCTCTTTATACCTTGATGTGCGTCGCTGTTGAGGTTTTTGGCTCCGGTGTGTTTTTCAGCGATGTGTGGTGTGGTTTTCTCCTCCCAAATAGATGCGTTGGATCCACCAGTTTCAAGACAGTTTATGTCTCTGATTAAAATCTCTTTTCCTATGCAAATTTTGATTGCTTTTTGCTGCTTTGCAAAATTCAGAGATTCAATTGGATAAGGCATGTGGAGATTACTCGATTATTATAATTTCTTTACTCGATTTCGCTAAATCCCTTGTTTATTTAGCAATTGGATGAAATTAGTAGATTGAATTTTGTTTTGTAACCCGTTTGTTGCCAACTTGCCATAGTTGAATTTATTTATTATTTTTTATTTTTTTTTACTCCGGCGTCGTTTTCCGATGCCCAAGGTTTAGAGTCTGCTGCAGCGGAGGTTGAGGAAGAAACATGTATCCTCTGCATGTTGTTAACTTTATGCGCTGCGAGGTGGGCAACGGTAATCATGCTTCTTTCTGGTTTGATCATTGGACTGCCCATGGTCCTTTGATTTCTTTCTTAGGAGCGAGTGGGCCTAGGGACTTAAGAGTAAGGAGAGAAGCTCTTGTTGCTGAGGCAGCTAGAAATGGAGAGTGGCGGATGCCGGGTGCTCGATCTGAGAATCAACAACAGCTCATGATCACACTAACAACCATTACTCCTCCTAATATCTCAATTGGCCGGGATGTCTATCTCTGGCGTCGTTTGTCAGGAAATTTTGCAGAATTCTTCTCTTCTAAGGAAACTTGGGAGCAATTGCGAACTCACTCTCCTTTGGTATCTTGGAGTAAGGTGGTTTGGTTCAAGGAAGCGGTTCCTCGTTTCTCATTTATCACTTGGCTTGCATTTAAAGGAAGCCTGCCTACGAAGGACAGATTACGCAGCTGGGGACTGAATATCCCTGCAGCTTGTGTACTATGTTCAAACGGATTAGAAACTCACGACCATCTCTTCTTTGAATGTCCCTACTCAGCGACTGTTTGGCATGCTTTTGCTTCGAGGATTATGATCAATCCCCCATCTACAATCGATTCCATATCTTCTTGGATTTTGCAGGCTCAAGCTCCAGCTCAATCTCATGTTATAATCACCATCAAGCTGCTTCTTCAAACGGCGTGTTACTTTATTTGGAAGGAGCGTAACGCAAGGATTTTCAGCTCCATTGTATCTCCCAGTTCCTCGGTGCATGCTTCTTTGGATCGCTCCATTCGAGACCACTTCCTTTCTCTCCCGGGTTGTTCTTCTTCCTCGGTTTCTTTACTTGCTTTCTATTTTGGTTGTATTTCTTTACCTTTCTAGCTTCTTGTCTTTTGTTTGAATAAGTTGTTTCAACATTGTAAAGTGGAAAATTCAGAAAATGGTATAAAATTTAACCTTGTACCAAAAAAAAAAAAAAAAAAAAAAAATGTATCCTCTGCTCATCCTTATTATTTTAAGGCGTCATGGTTTTCTTATTGGGTATTTCGTTCGGGCTTCATTGTAAGATAAGACTATCTCCAACAGCAAGATTTTATAGAATATCTTAGATATTAAAAAAAAAAAAAAAAAAAAAAAGGGAGGAGAGAGACACACAAAAGTTCTTAAACAAAAACTTTAACAACCTGATAAGAAATTGTATCTACACATGTCATTTTCTCATTAATTAACTTTTTATCTAAAATTAAAATTTAAATATATAATAAATGTTTATTTTAAATACTTTTTTTCTTTTAAATTAATTATATTAAATCTCAAAAGTGGGCTTTGGCTTACGCGCCAATACAGATACACGATCACAAAACAGGAAAGGCCCAAATCGGAGCCCACCGGAAAAGAGATCTCAAAACGGGTAGTACACCGGAAAAACGAATCTCATCCATTAAATCTAACGCTAACAAGGACGATTCCTTTGCAACCATGCTCTCTACACCAAGCTCTTGCCGGAGTTAGCGGTTCTGCCTCAAACCGGCGCCGAGAGACAAGTCGAACCTAGAACAATCCTCTCGGAAAGGGGAGATCCGCCACAACCGAGACCCCTCCCCTCAACTCCCCTACCTAGCAAGAAGAGAGAACGCAAACACTAACCCTCCCTCCGGTGATGCTCCCTCTAACCTCGCCCGAGATCTAGCCATCCTCAAACCGGTCAGGCGAATACTAAACATGACCGCTGATAAGGTCATTGGCTCAGACAAACCCTCACCAGCCGAACTCCGTGCTTAGCCATCCCCGATCCAGAAGATCCGCCGTTAATCGCCACGACACGCAGTGAACCCCACTGAGCCGTTTCTCAACTTCCAACCGCAATGATGAAAAAGACAAGTCGAGCCACGAGATAGATCCGCGATTCTTGTCTATTCGTCCGGCGTCTTCGACCAGATCTTAAATCGACTGGAACCCATCTCTAAACCGCTAGTAAGCCGTCGCTGAGTTACATCGAGAGACGGCTCATCCACACCACAACACTGTCGGAAAGGAGGAAAATCTCACTCACGATTCACTGTGTTGACCCTTCGCCGGCGATGAAGATCAAAAGGTAAAAAGAAAAAAAGGAAAACACTAGATCTAGATTTTGTGTTGCAGGAGAAAGAAGAGAGAGAAATAGATAGGAACGATTGTCCTCTTTTATTTTAAATATTAATACTTTATTATTTAAGAAACCCAATGTGTATCTCCACCGATAAAGATACTCAATGAAGCTATCTTTTTTATGATCATGTGCATTTGGGCTTTGTGTAATGTATTTTATCAATTAAGTTAAGATGATAAAAAAAAAAAAAAAAAAATTGTAGAAATGAAAGCAAATATTATTTTTATCTTTCGCGATGAAGAAAACTGATGTTTCTGTCTTTTTTTCTTGTTAATGTTTTTTTCTGTTCAACTATTGTAAATAAATTAAGTTTTATGTCATTTTGTCATGCGTAAAAAAAAAAGTTTGGGACATCAATATTCTGGTTTTCTTTAGGCAACAAATACCTTAGGACCGGCACCGATGACATATTAGGATTTGGAGATGAAAATCATTGACCCTGTTCACACCAGTGCGGCAGATACAGTTGATAGGTTAGGTTAGGATATAACTTTGAGAGGAGCTGATGGGCACGTGTACGGTAAGATGAGAGGAAAACTCTTCTAAGAGATATTTTTCCTCCTACGATTAGCTCAGATGAGAGTGCCTCGAAATATTTTTTTCCGTATGATTGACGTAACAGCGAATCTCAAATGTAGGATCTTAAACTTTAATAGGTGTTTTAATTTTAAATTAATATTAAATTTTATATTAGTTTAATATATAATTTAAGAGAGAGATTCTCAAAAAGTAGAAAAAAGAAAAAAAAAATTGAAAACCAATTACATGTTGCCACATAAGTGTATCCATATTGGTAAACTTTGTAATGGTATCTTAAATATAGTTTAATATTAAATTATATATTAATTTAATCTAAGCATCTCATTAACTTTGTATTAATTTGTTTTCTTCCATTGGTGATCCTTTTAATGTGAGTGTCTTCTGAAAGTAAGAACAACATCGTGGGACCAGAATTCAATTAAAGACCAAGGAGTATGAGAGCGAGTGGCTCTTGGTGTCCTTGAAATACAACACGTTCCTGCTGCCTTCCAACTTGCCGACATCTTTACAAAATCTCTCCCTCGCCGGTCCTTCCAGTCCTTGCGCTCCAAACTGAATGTTGGGCCTTCTCCCATCATCAGTTTGCGGGGGGATGAAAGTAAGAACAACATCGTGGGACCAGAATTCAATTAAAGACCAAGGAGTATGGGAGAAGTACGTGTACCAGAATTCAATTAAAGACCAAGGAGTATGGGAGATAAAGGAGACCACTACCCAACAACAGTTAGCTTCCCGAAGATGAGCAACATGTTTGGTTCCCTCTCATCTTTAGAGAAGTAGCTCAATGTTTGACACTTGTAATTAGATCTTAGCTCTGAGGATTAGTTCCCTAAGGAGTATAAAAAGGATCTCTATGTAATGTGAGAAAGCGTGGGGAATATTGATATTCAGTTCAAAACTCTTTTCTTAGTTTATCTTCATGGTATCAGAGCTAATCTAAAACCTTCACAGGTGCTGTCATGGCTGAGGCTCTCGATCCTTACCCCTTTCCTTCAAGTCTTCATGTTTCTAGTTCTGTTACTCTAAAGCTCAATGATAGCAACTATCTTCTTTGGAAAACCCAGTTTGAGTCTCTTCTCCGGAGCCAAAAACTTCTTGGGTTTGTCACTGGTCAAATCGGTCCACCGGAGGCTACTGTTACAGTCACGGTCAATGGTGCAGTCGTCACAACTCCGAATCCAGACTTTGAAGCATGGACCTGTACTGATCAACTCATAAAGTCGTGGATTTTTGGCACTCTTACAGAAGAAGTGCTTGGTTATGTTCATGGTTTAGCCACATCTCAAGAAGTGTGGTTGTCTCTTGCCGATAACTTCAACAAAAGCTTCATTGCTAGAGAATTTGATCTCCGTCGTAGGCTTCAGTTGTTGACTAACCGAGGTAAAGATTTTCTGGTTTACTGTCAAAAGTTTCGCGCTATCTGTGATCAACTGAGTTCCATTGGAAAGCCAGTCGAAGAATCCATGAAAATCTTTACTTTTCTCAATGGTCTGGGTCGGGAATACGATCCAATCACTCATGTTGGATCCACTGTGCTCACCACAGCTACAGGTAGTATTCCTCTATGCGATGTTCTTGTTTGTCCATCAATGCAGAAATCCTTATTGTCTGTCTCTAAGCTTTGTGAGGATTATCCTTGTGGAGTCTTCTTTGATGCTAATGCTGTCTATATAATTGATCTCAATACTCAGAAGGTGGTGACAAAGGGACCACGTCGTGAGGGTCTCTATGTGTTGCAGAACTCAGAATTTATGGCTTTCTACTCCAACCGACAGTGTGCTGCTAGTGATATCATATGGCATCAACGGCTCGGTCACACCAACTTTCAAGTTCTGCAACTTCTTAAATCCAGCAAGGCAATCTCTATCAATAAGACCAGCACTTCTCTCGTTTGTGAACCTTGCCAAATGGGAAAGAGTTCTCAACTTTCTTTTTCATATTCTGAATCTATTGTAACGGAACCCCTTGAACAAATCAATTGTGATCTTTGGGGTCCTTCTCCAATTGTTTCTGTTCAAAGCTTTAAATATTATGTGGTTTTTGTGGATCAGTTTTCTCGATATTCATGGATATTCCTCTAAAGCTTAAGTCTGATTTTTATGGTGTGTTTATTGCATTCCAAAAGCAAGTTGAGAACCAGTTTAACAGAAAGATTAAATATTTCACAGTGATGGTGGGGGAGAGTTTATGAGTACAACTTTCCGAAAACATCTGACAGATAATGGTATTCATCATCTCCTGTCCTGTCCAGCGACTCCACAACAGAACGGGATTGCAGAGCATAAACATCGACATCTAACTGAACTCGGTCTCGCCATGCTCTTCCACAGTAAAATGCCATTAAAATACTGGGTAGAAGCGTTTTACTCGGCAAACTTCATCTCCAATCTGTTACCATCCGCTTCTTTGCAACAGAAAAGTCCATTTGAGGTGTTGTTTACCAAATTACCAGACTATACATTTTTGAGGGTGTTTGGATCAGCATGTTATCCCTGTCTACGACCATTTACTCAATACAAATTTGATCCTCGCTCTCTTCAATGTGTGTTCTTGGGATACCATGCTCAGTATAAAGGCTATAGATGCCTTTACCCTCCAACTGGTCGTGTATATGTGTGTCGTCATGTGATCTTTGATGAACTGTGTTTTCCTTTTAATGACAGATACAAGCATTTAGCTCATCAACACAAGACTGTTCTGCTTCAAGCCTGGCAATCCGCTGAAACTCAGGCTCCAGTTCTTCAACGGTTGCCAACTCTTCCATCCCAGGTTGTTCATTATCCTCAAGATCTCTTGATCGTAACAAATTCCCCTGGTTCTACCTGTTTATCATCAACTAGGCAACCTGTTGAAACTGAATCAGACATCACCAGCATCACTGTTTCAGAACCAGAAGAACAAGAAGACCATACGGTTATCGACATCCAATGACTACAAGATCAAAGACTGGCATCCGGAAACCAAATCCACGGTATGCTCTTGTTGCAAGCAAGACTATTCCTCCTTTACCTCAGACTGTTGCAAACGCCTTGGCTCATCCGGGTTGGCATCAAGCTATGATCGAAGAACTAGATTCTATCTATCAGAATCATACATGGTCACTCACTCCTGCAACAGCTGAGATGAATACTTTAGGGTGTCGTTGAGTATTCACAGTTAAGCTAAACGCTGATTGTTCTCTCAACAAACTCAAAGCAAGGCTTGTTGCTAAAGGTTTTAAACAAGAAGAAGGAGTGGATTTTATCGAAACATACAGCCCTGTGGTCCGAACTTTAACCATTCGGATTGTTCTAGCTGTAGCAACATCACTAGATTGGAATATTACTCAACTTGACGTGAAGAACGCATTTCTTCATGGTGATCACCATGAACCTGTTTATATGGTTCAACCACCAGGATTTGAAGATCATACCATTCCCCATCATGTCTGCTCTCTCAAAAAGGCTCTCTACGGTCTTAAACAGGCTCCAAGAGCTTGAGTATGGTTTTGTTTGCAGTAAAGTTGATCCTTCTCTCTTTGTTTATCATCACAATGGCGACACTTTGGTGCTGCTGCTATATGTCGACGATATTTTGCTTACTGGTTCCAGTCCAGAACTCTTCAAGTCTCTAATTGCTGAACTCAGTACACGCTTCGCCATGAAAGATTTGGGAACCCTTCACTACTTCCTTGGCTTGCAAGCACAATCTCACCCTAATGGTTTGTTTCTTGGTCATACACAGTATGTTGAAGACATTCTTCACCATGCCATCCTTTTACGGTACTAATTACTCGATACAACTAACCATTAGGTAGTATATACGAGGTCGAACCACAAGGACCAATGGTTATACTAAATACTTACGGGATTCATTCTTAGCTAAAGCTTTGGGGTTTGGTTTCGTTTTGTAACTCACAAACATGAAAGCAAAATAAAACGATAACGAGATAAGCAATTTAAAAGCATTGGGCAATAAGGTTTTTCGGGGAATTTTGAACTAACGAAAAACTAAAATGAATTATGTTTAACAACTTAAGGAACCGTTCTAGAACATGAACGCAAGGTGGATTAGCCCACTGTCGTGGCACTAACCCCTAAACTCGGTTATTCGAAAACTAAACTGTCGTTTGAATCCTAACCGAATTAGCATTAACAATCAAGTTCATTGAGTTCACAATACTTCCTAACATCAATTGTCGTTGGCTAGGAGCATATTGCTCATAAACACAAGGATCAAAGAACTTCAACTTCACTTTTGGTGCATGAAGTTCTCTAGGATCAAGACATGGATAGCTAAGCCAAACCAAGCATTAGAAACATATGAAATGAAAAACCTAAACATATGAAAGCTATAAACATTCAAACTAACCATCAATCCTAAATTCCCCTTTAGAACCCTAAAACCCAATATATGTCTACTCACACATAACTAAATCAAAATCTAAAACCATAGAAGCATTCATAATGAAAATATAAAGAGAAAGAGGTAAAGATAAGAAAAACTTCTCCAATAAACAAGATTGTGTTCTTGGTGTTCTTGAGTGTTCTTGAGAGGAAGAACTAGAGAGAGAGAGATGAAAAACAAGCTAAAAACGTGATAATGGGATCCCTCCAACACTTAGAGTAGTTTAGGATATTAATACACACTTTTTGCACAAAAATATCAAAGAAAAACAATGTTTCTGGCCGTCACAAGGGTGGATCGATCGATCTGGTTTTGGTTTGGTCGATCTTTGGCTCAGCCGGAATCATTTGGAAATTTGCTAATAGACGTGGATCGATCGATCCATATACCTCATATCTGTATCAGCTTCAACGGCTCGCCAGAATGACCTGTCTTCACTCAATCGAGTGTATCTCTTGAATGCACCGTTGGATTGTCTTCAAATCACTTACAAATGAACGCTAACATCTGTAGCTAGATTGTGTCCAAATCATAGGAATATCCAACGGTGGAAAGTCCTCCAACGGTGGAAAGTCAACGGTGGAAAGTCCAAATCACTTACAAACTTCTGACGCCTCTTCACGATCCTGCATCTCCAAATATGTATTTTTGGCCAAAACAACTCCTTTTATTCCAAAGCATTTTAAAACTTGTACAAACTCAAAACACAACCAAAAAGACACAAAGACGAACAAAAAAAAGACTTAACAAAATAAAAACGGAATGAAAACAATATACAAAAACGTGTTAAAACACAACATATCACCAACATGACCAATTGCAATCCGGTACACACTCCTTTGCCATTGAGACTTGATCATGTTTTCCGAGACAAACAGTTGTTCTCTGAACCAAGTTACTTTCGAAGCCTTGCCGGGAAATTACAATATCTGACGATTACTCGACCCGATATTCAGTTCGCAGTCAATTTCATCTGTCAACGAATGCACTCTCCCACCGAATCAGACTTCGGTTTGCTAAAACGGACTCTGCGATACCTCCGCGGCACCACTAATATGGGTCTTCACTTCACCAAGCACAATGCTCTGAATTTGGTCTCCTACAGTGATAGTGATTGGGCCGGTTGTCAGGACACACGAAGATCAACAACAGGCTTTTGTGCTCTCCTTGGATCAACCATTATCTCCTGGTCAGCCAAAAGACAAACGACAGTCTCTCGATCCTCTACAGAGGCTGAATACAGAGCACTTGCCGCCACAGCCTCTGAACTAACCTGGATTTCTGCAGTTCTTTGTGACGTCGGTATCCCTCAACCACAGCCTGCTCTCCTTCGCTGTGATAATTTGTCTGCCGTCCATTTATCGGCCAATCCAGTTTTGCATAACAAGTCCAAATATGTAGAAGTGGACTATCACTTTGTTCGAGAGCGAGTGGTGCCAAAGGGATAAGAGAATAAAGAGAAAGTTGTTCTGTATTGATACTAAGAAGAGAGTATATATACATCTTACACATGAAACCCTAAACATACTTAGGGAAATTAACATAATAGCCTAAGTATAATATATTTACATTATAGGTCCCTAATACTCCCCCTCAAGTTGGAGCATGAAGATTATACATGCCCAACTTGCGCCGTAAATAAGAAAATTGTTGAGAACCCAAAGCTTTAGTAAAGATATCCGCTGGTTGCTCGGTAGTGGTAAGATGTGCAGTAACCAGTGAACCATCCTGAATTTCGTCCCGAATGAAGTGACAATCCCTCTCAATATGCTTCGTCCGCTCATGAAAAACTGGATTAGCAGCAATATGTAAGGCTGCCTTATTGTCACAAAACAAACGCATCGCCTGCGGATGAGACACTCCAAAACATCCCAAAAGTTCACGATTCCATTTCAACTCTCGAGCAGTAAAACTCATCGCACGATATTCAGCCTCGGCGGAAGAAAACGACACCACATCTTGTTTCTTTGTCTTCCAAGCAATCGGCGAATCACCC
The DNA here is from genome assembly GCA_019202805.1 of Arabidopsis suecica. NCBI lineage: Eukaryota > Viridiplantae > Streptophyta > Magnoliopsida > Brassicales > Brassicaceae > Arabidopsis > Arabidopsis suecica. Next base: position 8,295,683 of record CM032906.1, on the reverse strand, counting down.
AACATAACAATAAAACTTGTAACCGATCTCCGAGAGAGGGAACATGTAGAAAAATCTGAATCACAGTAAGCTGTCAATTGTAAATCAGAATCAGCACTCAACACAATACCTTGACCCGGACAACGTTTGACTGCAGCCCAATGTTTGGCACGAGGTTGGTGCATAAATTGAGCCAACATATGCACAACATATGACAATTCTGGTCGAGTAAAAGTAAGATAGACCAAACGCCCGACAAGCCTTCTATACCTCTCGACATCCTCATAAAACTCTCCTTCATCATCTGGCAACTTATGATTCTGCTCAAGTGGAGTAGACACTGGTTGACATCCCAACAACCCACATTCAGTTACAATGTCCAACGCATACTTCCTTTGTGACAAGTAAAAGCCATCAGGAGATCGAGATACTTCAATGCCCAAAAAATATTTCATAGTCCCCAAGTCCTTCATATGAAAGCATTCACTAAGATATCCCTTAAACTCCTGAATACCAGTAAGATCATTTCCCCCAATCAACAAATCATCAACATATACCAACACAAAGAGCTGCATAGACCCCCGCACCAAGGTAAACAAAGAGTAATCTGCTACTTGTTGTTCAAAGCCATAACCTTTAAGTGCTTTTGCAAGCTTAGCAAACCAACATCGTGGAGCTTGACGCAAGCCATATAGAGATTTTTTTAGCCGACACACTTTCGATTTATCTTGAGAAACGAATCCTGGGGGTAATCTCATATAAACCTCTTCCTCAAGATCCCCATGCAGAAACGCATTATGAACATCCATCTGATGTACCTCCCATCCTTTGACAGCTGCAATTTTAAGAAATTCCCTGATAGTTGTCATCTTCACAACCGGAGCAAATGTCTCATCAAAATCCAAACCTTCAACTTGTCTATTACCCATAGCTACCAATCTAGCTTTGTAACGCTCAATTTCACCATTCGACTTATACTTGATTGTAAAGATCCAATGACTGCCAATAGCCTTCTTTCCTGGTGGTAGATCAGTAATATCCCAAGTATCATTTGCTTCTAAGGCATTCACCTCTCCAGACATCGCATTACACCATTTCTCATCCTTAACTGCTTCCGAATATGACTTAGGAACCGAAACAGCAGTAATAGCAGCCAAAAACGCTCTCTGTGACTCAGAAAATCGGTTACAATTCACATAATTTGCAATGGGATATAGAACCGTACCTGGACCAGAGGACGCTGATTGGGAGGAGGTGGATGAGAGTGTGGGTTGATCGGATGAGCAACGTGTAGTGTGTAAAACATACTCCTTTAGATGACCCGGAAGTTTATTTTCCCTCTCGCTTTGACGAACTTTAACCACTGTCCCTTTCAAATTATCATTCCCCGAATTCTGAACACTCCCCCTTTCGTCTAAAGCAGTAACCAACGACTTTCCAGTACCCTCAGACCCCAAATTCTCTCTGCAAATCGTACCAGGCAAGGGATCGATCGATCCAGGAGGCGGATCGATCGATCGGTTAGCTTCTGGACTTTCTTGAACATCGCCGTCTCCCCTGTTCTGCGGTGGATCGATCGATCCAGGAGGCGGATCGATCGATCCGTCCGTCTCTGGAAATAACTCGTCGTCGACATACGAGGGATCGATCGATCCCTGCACCTGATCGATCGATCGCGGCTCCTCTGTCTGAAACGGGAAAACATCTTCTTGAAACACCACATCGCGAGATACAAAGAATTCATACTTCTCCAAATCATAGAGGCGCCATCCCTTCTGTCCAAATGGATAACCCATAAACATACAACGCCGGCTCCGTTCCCCAAATTTATCCTTATCTAGAAGAACATTCTTAGCAAAACATAAGCTACCAAAGACCCGCAATGTCGTAAAATCAGGTGCCGTACCGATCAACATCTCAAAAGGTGTCTTGCCCTCAAGAACTATAGATGGTGTGCGATTAATCAAGTGACAAGCGGTAAGAACACATTCTCCCCAAAACTTACGTGGTAAGGTGGCTTGAAACATCAAGGAGCGAGCCACATTCAGAATGTGTCTATGTTTTCTCTCCACTCGACCATTTTGTTGAGGAGTATAGACACATGAAGTTTGATGCATGATCCCTTCATCCACAAAATAAGATTTCAATCCCATAAATTCCCCACCATTATCACTGCGAACTACCTTCACCTTTTTGTCAAATTGGCGCTCCACCATCTTAAAGAAATTCTTAAGAGTCACTGCTACTTCACTTTTCTCACGCAACAAGTGCACCCAAACAGCCCGTGAATAATCATCTACAATCGTCAGAAAATACGCAGCCCCCGAAGTAGATAATATGCGGTAAGGACCCCAAACATCACAATGAATTAAATCGAAAATGCCAGCAGCTTTATTAGAACTTTCATGAAAGCAATCACGGGTCTGTTTCGCCCTCAAACAAATATCACAAACTGTTGTGGAACTCACTGGTTTCATAATATCTAAGTAATGCGATAAATAAGGAACAACACGACTTGACGGATGACCAAGACGACGATGCCATAAATCCCATGATCCTGAACTGCTCACAGTCTTGTGTATCTTCGCACCGATCACCCCTCGAAGCACGTACACGTCCCCACACTCTTCACCAACCCCAATCAGCGTCTTCATAGCACGGTCCTGTATAACACACAACTCATCAGTTAATGTAATGAAACCCTTAACCACTTTCAACAACTTTGCAACAGAAATTAAGGAGCATGTTAAATCTTTTGAATACAAAACTCCTTGTAACCACAAATCACCCCCGAGACATATATCTCCCTGTGTCGTGGACACCACATGATCACCATCCGGTAGGCCGATCATACACGGATTGGTATTCATCACATTAGACAAATAGTCTAGATTACCAGTCATGTGGTGTGATGCTCCTGTATCAATAATAAAATCAATACATTCTTTCTTACCATTCAACTTCTCATTAGGATTTGACTTCTGAGAAGCAAAGAGACTCTTGAGAGCAGTCCATTGATCATCACTCAGTTGGGGTAGAGATTGACGATCCAAATCAGCCGGTGTCCTTGTTGAATTAGCTTGTATGCCCCCAACAATATTTGCCTGAACACCCGTGACCGCGTTAGCCCTACCACCAGACCCGCGACCACGTCCAAACCGTCCACCACGGCCGCCACGTCCACGTCCACCTCTACCACGATCATTGTAGTCGCGACCTCGCTCTCCCCACCATTCAGGAAGGCCAATTATTTGAAAGCAATCAGCCTTTGCATGCCCATACTTACCACAATGAGTACATGTCACGTCTTTCTCGCGATAAAAATTGGAAGTTTGACCCCGTTGCGCAGCTTGTACCGCAAACCCCACAGCCTCCGGAGTTGCATCACGATTCCTAGTAATCGTGAGTTGTCTCTCTTCTCAAATGATCCTTTGATAGACTTGTGAAAGCTTGGGTAGTGGTTCCATACTTGTGATAGTAGAACGCACCGTACCAAACGTCGTAGAATCTAAACCATTCAAGAAGGTATTGGTTCTCTCTTCATTACGGTCTTCTTCCAACTGAGCAGCCAGTTCTCCACAACTACATGATCGAATAGGCTTGTAAATTGCCAATTCATCCCACATCTTCTTAAGTCTCCCATAATACACCATTACCGTGTCCCCGTTTTGTCTACAGTTTGCTATATCAGCCCGAAGCTCACTGATTCTTGGCCCGTTTCCCGCAGAAAATTGAAGCTTCAAATCTTCCCACAACGCTTGAGCTTCATCCACCATAGAAATCGATGTCCTGAGAGTCGGCTCAATCGTGTTCATAATCCAAGCGATTAACATAGAATTAACCACTTCCCACTGTTCAATCTCATCATCCTTGGTAGGTTTCTCCAAGGTCCCATCAATAAACCCTAATTTCCGTTTCGTTCGCAAGGCGTTCCGCACATGCTTAGCCCAATCTTCATAGTTTTCTCCCTTTAATTGAACAGTAGTAATCACATTACCCGGTCCATCAGAAGGATGTAGATAAAGTGGAGAGGCCCTAGCCTTCTCCGCCACCGTGAGTCCACTCCCGCCGCCGCCTTCCGCAGTCTTCACCGGAGCAACCTCTTTCCCGTCAACGTCAGCCATCTTCTCTTCTTTTCCCTTTGTTTGATTTTCTTCTTAAAACCCTAGCTCTGATACCATGCAAAAGGGATAAGAGAATAAAGAGAAAGTTGTTATGTATTGATACTAAGAAGAGAGTATATATACATCTTACACATGAAACCCTAAACATACTTAGGGAAATTAACATAATAGCCTAAGTATAATATATTTACATTATAGGTCCCTAATAAGTGGCTCTTGGTGTCCTTGAAATACAACACGTTCCTGCTGCCTTCCAACTTGCCGACATCTTTACAAAATCTCTCCCTCGCCGGTCCTTGCGCTCCAAACTGAATGTTGGGCCTTCTCCCATCATCAGTTTGCGGGGGGATGAAAGTAAGAACAACATCGTGGGACCAGAATTCAATTAAAGACCAAGGAGTATGGGAGAAGTACGTGGACCAGAATTAAATTAAAGACCAAGGAGTATGGGAGATAAAGGAGACCACTACCCAACAACAGTTAGCTTCCCGAAGATGAGCAACATGTTTGGTTCCCTCTCATCTTTAGAGAAGTAGCTCAATGTTTGACACTTGTAATTAGATCTTAGCTCTGAGGATTAGTTCCCTAAGGAGTATAAAAAGGATCTCTATGTAATGTGAGAAAGCGTGGGGAATATTGATATTCAGTTCAAAACTCTTTTCTTAGTTTATCTTCATCTTCAGCAACAAAACAAAACAAACACAAACACAAACACATTTGAGAGCTTCAAAGTTCAAACTTCTTCTGAATAAAACCTCAGCAACAAAACAAACACAAACACAATTGAATAAGATACGTCTTCTAATTTGAGAATATTAAAGAGTGAAGGTGAGATTGGTTCCGATGAAGACCTTGAATGCACATGGCGTTAAGAATCTCTCTTCACATTTTTTCATTGGTTTATATATTATTTTAATAAGAATCTTTCTCCACAGATCTTAATATTTAATGTTTAGATATCCAAAGGAAGTTCTAGACCATGGGATATGTTCTTGGTATAATTAAAAACAAAATGTGAAATTTGCTACATATTTTGTCAAAATCAACTAGAAATGTGGGTTATATGGAGTTGCAATTATTTGATAAATTGACAGTACACACTAATTCACATATTCGAACGAGAAACCAAATCATATAACCAAACACTTTATTTGTTTTACATAAACTCGAAATTACGAATTCTTTTTCACATAAACTGTCTTATGGGTCTTATGGAGAGTTGTAAGAAGCTGGAGCAGTTCTCGGAGGACGTTTACAAGGTCCACGATTCTTCTTCCACGATGCATGGGAAGCTCCATGATATGTTGCGTTTTTAGTGTCTTTTGTCCCGGTTTTTAGAGTCATTTTGGTTAGTTCGTAGTGTCAAGTCCCGGTTTTTGTGTCTTTTTGGTAGCGTCTTGAGTCTTGTACAGGTTACAGGTGGTCATTGCGGAATCGGAGAGTTTCGAGCTTGGTTCGGGTCAAGAACGCGCGAAAGAAGGAGAAGCAAGAGGGGACCGATCGATCCAAGGTGTGGACCGATCGGTCCATTGATCAACGATTGCAAAAACAAGACAGTACGCAGGGATCGATCGATCCGCCCAATGGATCGATCGATCCAGGAGCTCGACGGGAGCAAAAACTGGTCAGAAGGAAGGGACCGATCGGTCCATCCATCAGACCGATCGGTCCAATTGTTAGTTGGGTTAAATTTTGATTTTTTATTATTTTATTTTTACATTTTCCCTAAGGGTATAAATACCCAAAAACCTAATTAGCAGAGGACGTTCTATTTTCTGAGTTTTTCTGAGTGCTTTGGACCTTCTGTAAGCAACTCATTTTGGGATTAGAGATTCATCCTCTTTGACACTTTGGAGAAGATTTCTAAACCCTCTCTTTTATTTATTCAATTGATTCATGTCTTCTTTCATATCTCTTTGTGTTGTTTATTTTAATATGTCTGAGTAATCCACCAATTGGGTTTTAGGGTTCCAAGTAGGGGATTTAATGGATTGATGGAATAATTGTTAATTGGGATTCTAATCTGTTAGGTTCTTTGATTCACATGTTCTTAATGCTAGAATTGGATTGATCACCCTGTTTTAGATTATAGGTTTTTCTATGCATCAAAAGTGTTCGATAGAATGCCTGAAAGAATGTGAATTGAGCATTGTATTTCTAGCCAACGACAGTTGACGTTAGGACGCATTGTGAACTTAATGAACTTGCTTGATAATGCGAATTGGATTAGGAAGATGCAAACGACAGTTTAGCAAATGAATAATCATATTTAGTGACTAATATCTCGAAAGAGAATTAGTTTAACTTCGTGTTCATGTTCAAGAACGGTTCTTAATTATTGAATTCCTGTTTTGATATTTCCATTAATTGTTGATCTCTGAAATACCCTATAGCCCAATGTTTTTAATTCATAAGTTAATCGTTAATCTTTATTGCATTTTTATTTTCAAGTCTGAAAACCAAACAAACATTCGTCGTTCTAGCTATTTACAAGTCTCGCAAATCTCTAGTGTACCATTGGTCCTTGTGGTTCGACCCCGTATATACTACCTTGCGGTTAAGTGTATCGGGTAATTACTCGTTCAGTCACTCCACATGATCTAGATGCCGGAGTCCACACGATGGGCCTTCCGTTTGCTGCCACATCAAGTTCACAAATCGAATAGGTGCAAAATCTTTTTGTTTTCATTACTATATTTAGCTTATGCAACCAAATGATTGAGGTGATCAAATTTTAAGGATAAGTAACTTACCAAGTTTGCGGCGTGTAGCCTCGACGACTCTAACTTGAGAGGAAAGACTCAAAACAAGAATAAGAAGAGATAAGAGAAGAGCAACCATATGTATTGATGTCTTCGAAACCATTTTTTTTTTTTTCGTCACGGTTTGATTTGATCTGATCTGATCTATATTGACCAACACTTATAGAGCTATTTACATCACTTTCAAGAAAACCATATGTTCATTAAAAATAACATAACGCGGTTTCTACACGTTATCTATAAGATTCTTTTAAATAATAATATGATTAGTTGATTACACGTTTGATTCCTCAGAAAATATAAAAAATATGCTAATCTATTATAAAAACAACATACGACTTCCTTGCCATTATCTGTTACTCGATTATATAACAGTCATGACCAAGCGACGGGTAAGTATGAATACGTATTTTTTTTTCAATGATTGACTTGACTTTGAAACCTTAATATTAGTCTCACTATCCACGATCATAGAATATGTCAGCATAATTACTAATTTATATTTACCTTGGCTATCTCATCTTACCTTACCTTGACCCTATCGCAAATGATATATCTTAAATTATAATAATCGAGTTATCTAGCTACTACATCCACGAGTGGTGGTTCTATCAACACTACAATCACGATGTACATTTTTATCGTAGTTCACAAAATGGTGACAGAAGGTTCAACATATAGTACGTTTGGAATATGCAATAAATTCGCATCCATACACTTAGAAGTTAGTTGGAAGTCAAATCCAAAAACATTCAACAGCCTCTACTACTCTTGTCAAGCTCATTGACAAAAACATTGGGAATAAGCTCACTTGGAAATCAAGGCGACAATACTTTGGCCGATGGTCTTGCCCTTTGGTTTGACACTCGACCATTCTAGCAACCTAACAACATTCTAATCGGTTTTGTTTCTTCAAAATTTTACTTAAAGTCAAGTTTATTGTAACATTCTTTTTTTTTTTTTTTTTTTTTTTTTTTTGTCATCCGTAATTAAATAATTGTAACATTCTTTGTAAAACAGTTTTTTAGTTTGAATAAATTTTACATTCACTTCAAAAAAAATCAAAACATGATGTAAAAACGCTAGAGCATTACTCAACCACAATATCAAACGGATAAATCCCACAACTAGTTCAGTTAGGATCCAAAATATTTTCCATTCTTGTCTGCATCATTTGTTTTGTTAATTAACTCTTTAGGTTTCATAGTATTATATTTATGTTTGTTATAGTTTTATGGTCTTAGGTTTTGTTTTGTTTGGTTTGATAAATACTGAAATGTCATATTAGAAAAAATATAAGATATATTTCAAATTCTTAAAAGAAACAGTATACCTTTCAAATTTCAAAAAGTATTTTAGGGTATTCTATCAAATAAACTCTTTTCAAATTATTGTTGTATAAAAGGAAATTGTTTCATAAAGATAGATATTTTTGTTTTCTATGCAAAATTTATATAATATTTACTATATATATATTCTCTATATTAATTAAATTTTAAATAAATAAAAAAATCAAAGGTATATAAGTTGGGGCTTTTGCAAAAATGCCCATTTTTCAATGCCACTTTTCAAAAATGCCCCTTCTTTAAAACCTTATAAAAAATGCTCCTAAAATATAAGATTTACCCAAATATGTATGTAACATTATTAAAACATACATAAATAAGTATCTAAAAATCTTATTTGTGTATGTAACATTATTAAAACATACACAAATAAGTATCTAAAACCTTTGAAAAACCTTTAAAAACCTTTAAAATATCTTGTAAAACCTTTGAAAAACCTTGAAAAACCTTTAAAATATCTTGTAAAACATTTAAAAACACCTTATAAAATCTTATAAATACTTGGATCGAGTCTTCAAGTAATAGTTACCATCCATAAGTACCTTATAAACCTAATAAAATTTTATAAATTTTTCATATTTAAAAAGGGGCATTTTTGAAAATGGACATCTAAAAAGGGCATTTTTGAAAAGGGGCACACCAAAAGGAGCATTTTTAACAATTTCCCTATTAAGTTTTGTAATTAATTAGTTTCTTAACATGCATGCAAATCCTTAAGGAAGGCTTATCAAGATGATAATGGATAATAAATATCAACCCAACCTATAGATAAATCTTATTTCGTTTATTAGCTCATAATACGTGACAGAGTTATTACAGAAAACCAAATCAGAAAACAAACACTTTATTATTGCATAGAACTTCAAAGTTCTGACACAGAGACTCAAAGACACAGAAGCACGTAGTTAAGGAGATTGGTCCGAAGCAGGAATATAATTCCCTGGAGGAAGTCTGCATGGTCGGGGTCTCCTCCAAGTCGAAGTGAATACTGCTGGAGAAGTTCCACATGACCTTGAAGGTGGTGTGTACACGATAGGCGTTCCCGAAAACCCCCATGCTGCCATATTAAAGTTCAAACTAAATTAAGAGATTTTTTATTTACTTTGGTGGAAAACTCGATATCAAGCTCGTACTTTTCACAAGTTTTACTGACAAATTGTTGATGTAAAGATGAATATGTCTTTTATTCAATCAAAGGTAAATTTGCATATTTTTATTACAGAATTAGGTCTAGTGACTTGTATATATATGTAACCACTTGATATGTTAAATTAATAACAGAAACTCTTTATTTATAAGATTCAAGTGGCTACATAAGTATACAAGTCACTAGACCTAATTATGGATATGAAATATTCATTAATACAATGTGTATCTTTTGTAAATACACTTACAAAGTTTGCGACCTGTAGATTCCACGACTTCAAGTTGAGATGAATGAGTGAAAAGTATAAGAAGCAGTGGTAACACAAGTGCAGCAATATTTGGAGACTTCGAACCCATTTCCTCCATAATCGTGGTTTTTGTCATCGCAAGTCTTGTGATATATATAGAAGACGCCGAACCTCATATATTATTTCCAAAGTTTCACTAGTGAACGCGGTTTCTACTAGTCTAAAATAATATTTCAGTGGAGTTGACTTGTAGTGTACGATGACTTTAAAAGAAGAAAATAACAACGACTCGTACACCTTATTTTCAGTGTCACTATATTTGAGATCGTTGGATTCTAGATGAAACGACTGATGAATTTGACTTATGTACAAAAAATAAATAACAAAGACTGGCACCATACCACTATCAATGATCGTTGAATTGGTCATGATGCTTTTACTTCGGTTGCTTAGTGTGAATATATCATATTGCATGGAGTTTTTCCTTACTAGGTGATTGATTATCTGCACATTGCAAATGAGGTTGAAACTATTAGTTGCTTAATTTTGTATAACATATTCAGCTCTAGTACTAGAAAATCATAATTAATTATTTAAGATTTGAATTTAAGAGTGTTTTGTTTCTTTTCTTGGAAAAAGCCAAATACGACATCTTTTGCCATTTCATTTTTTTTTTTTTTTTTTTTTGCCATTTCATATTAATTGAGAAGAATATATATTCATTATGAACTGACTAATAGTGGGCGTGACTTTTGTGCATAATACATAACAACGGCTTATATACATTATTTTCAGTGTCAACTAGCTACGTACGTACATATGAGATCGTTGGGGTTCTACGTGATCATTGCCACTATCTATGATCGTTGAATTGGTCCATTTATAATAAGAAACCTTCGCTTGCTTGCTGTGATTTGAGCATATTGCACAGTAACACTTTGTCATCATTTACCTTTTGGTTAATAGGTGATACTTTTTGGTATTTGCTTATTAGGTGAATGATATCAGTATATTGACAATGAGGTTTACACTTATAGTGTGTTTAATTTTGTATATACTTTTACCTCCGAGTAGTATTAAATCATAAATAACTGTTTTTACTACGATTACAGTTCTTCGGTTCGGTTAGTACGGTTCTTCGGTTAATTTAATTTTTGAAAATGTTACTGTAAATAACCAAAAATTTAAATGGTTCGGTTCAGTGCGGTTATAGCTAATTTTGGTTATTTTGAATTTTGCCAAAGTTGAACCGAAATACAATGAAAAATCGGAAAAATTCAGACATTTTTAGTTCGGTAATTTGGATAAGTTCGGTTAATTTAGTTTTTCCTTTAAGTAAAATTGATTATTATTTCATGTGAATTTTGTACATGCTTTGTAATTGTATATTGGAGGCAATCTACAAAGAAGTAAATTCGATGTTATCCTTCGGTTAGGGGTGTCAAAATGGTTTAAAATTGATGGATCAATCCAAACCAATCCAACTCATGGATCTAATGAGTTGAAAATTTGGATATTAATGGATTAATGGATTAAATGGTTTAATGAGTTTAATGAGTTGGATTGAAATGGTTTGATTTAAAATGGATTACTGGGTTATCCATAACCAAACCAATAAAAATTATATAATTGAAATCAAATATGTAAACCAAATATAACCGAATTGAATCACTAAACCGATTTTAGTAAACCGCAATAAACATAATTTTCTTAAATCGCTTAACCATCGATCTTTCTCGGCGTCAAATCTCTCACTGTCGATCCCTCTCAATCTTATGGTTTCACCGGCAAATCCATCGACAACGTTAAACGACGAAGCCAACAACGCCGTTCACCGGCAATCACCGGCAAAGTCACTGACACTCGAATCCCTCATCGTCACTCATGGAGTCCTTGGTCGTCGTTTTGTGATCAATTTATGAACCAATATCATAGTTACAAGTATTTCGACGGCGTCGTCGACGACGACGGCGACGACGGCGGCGACGACGACGACGGCGACGACGGCGACGACGACGACGACGGCGGCGACGACGACGGCGACGACGACGACGGCGGCGACGACGACGGCGACGACGACGGCGACGACGACGACGACGGCGACGACGACAACGGCGACGACGACGACGGCGACGACGGCGGCAACGACGACGGCGACGACGACGGCGACGACGGCGGCAACGACGACGGCGACGACGGCGGCAACGATGACGGCGACGACGGCGACGACGGCGACGACGACGACGACGGCGACGACGACGACGACGACGACGGCGACGACGACGACGGCGACGACGATGACGATGACGATGATGGTGATGGTGATGGTGATGATGATGGTGGTGGTGAATTGATGACGATGGAGTGATGAAGATGATGGAGTGATGATGATGATGGTGGTGGTAACATGATAGTTACTAATTATCAATTAATTAAGATTTAAATTATAAGAAAACTATGTTATGGATCAACTCATTAAATCCATTAATCCACTCATATAAATGAGTTATGGGTTAATCCAAACCATTTGCTAAATGAATTGGATTGATTCATTAACCATTAAACACTAAATCAATATGGATATGGATTGGTTTGGTTTGGTTTAACCAACTTGACACCTCTACCTTCGGTGGAAATTTTTTTGTCGTGGAGTGAGATGTAACTTTCGAAAAAAAATAACAAGTTTTCAGAAATAACAACATTTTTTTAAAGAAACTAGGTCAAAACCCGCGCTATGCCGCTGGATTTTTTTAAAAAAATATTAATTTAATATGAATATGATTTGATATAACTAAATAAAATTTTATAATTCAATATTTTATCTTTACTTAATTGTAATAGTTTTTATTTCTGGGAATTAGTTTTTTATTTATGTAATTAGATTTTATAATTATAATTATAGTCTCTATTGCCAACGTTAATATCTAATGAAAAATTGATATTTCAAAAGTAAAATTCTAATATATTTTTCAGTTAATAATTTATTTTCGTAGCAAAGGGTAATTTTTGAATTTTTTATTTAGAGATTTGATATAATTAAATAAAATTTTAGAACTTGATGGTTTACCTTTATACTATTCGGAACCAAACTAAATAACTTTTAAAAAAAACTATCTTTATTTTCTTAAAAAATATAATTACCATATGCACTCTAAATATAGTAAATTTTATATAACTTAAACCTTACGACCAGGTATCTAGCAATGCAAATGCGGAATGGTACAACTCCAGCATTAGTTGACCCAAACCAAGTACTAACAGAATATATATACATAATATACTCGATAGGGATGCTGGCCCCTAACGAGGTGATAAGAAAGTACGATCCACGGCATTAAACGACCCCAATACCACTAACAGAATATCAGAATACAGAATACATCTGTTGGCGATGCCGCCACAGATTGCTCAATAGAGCTAACTAAATCAGAATAGCATGTTGATACCGGTCTTAACAGAATACTTATTTTCTCATCAGAATCATATTCAGAATATTATATCAAAACAAATAAATGATTTTCAGAATTCAAACCAATCAAATAATTCAATTATTCTTTCTATCTTATTCCTAAAATATTATACAAATGTATAATAACTAATAAGGGAGTTAGAACTCATCTGCAAAAGATTTTCAGATCGAACGAGTAGTAAACTGAAATTCTATGCACATCCCAAATCACCAATTAATTCCCCTAAATTCAACTGATGATCCGAAAATTATTATCAATATATCAACAGAAAGATATTAATGAGTGTAATCTGAATCTGAAATCGGTTTACCCAAAACCGGATTAAAAACAGCCGAACCGGTCAAAATTGATGTAGGTTAAATCTGAAAACACAACCAAATCAAAACTTGTTTTAGGCGTATAATAATCATACCCATATCAGTGCAGAACCGGTCTCCGAATCCCAAGAACCGGTGCATAACAGTCCCGATTTGTTGAAGAAACTATGAGATCGAAAAGTTTACCTTTCAAATTCCGATCAACTCCGACTTCCGTTCGATGAGCGGTTAGTGGCGTTGAAATCTTAAGTAAACTATCTTTTCAACAAGCTATAGATCAAATCCTAACTCTTCCTAAAACAAAATCCACCATTAAAGAGCTTGAAGCTTACTTCCATGGAAGAAAATTGAAGAAAGAAGAAGATATGACTTACCAAACACTCAAAATTGACTAGAGAATCAGATTCTAGACGGCTGGGGCTTCGAAACGGATATAAATAAGTACTAGGGTTAAGAGACGAAGACGTGAGGTGGCAAACAAGATCTTGCGATTTTGAAGGAGATGATCTCGAGTGGATTCAAATTTTTCCGATTTTGCAGTTTAGTCCCTGAACGTTTCTCTACTTACAGATTTTGCGCTTACGTTTTTAAACGATCAGAAAACCTCCTGAAATCAGACAGATTCAAAACTTTTCAATTTGATCAAATAAACCCAAAATCTGATTTTCTTTGTCTTCTAATTTTGGGTGTTATATGTAGAATTTAAACAATTCCATTTGCTAGCATCTATATTAGCATACTAGATCATCACCCGTACTAAAGTACGGGTTAAATTTTATTTATTACAAAATTTATATAATATATATATTAGAACTAAGTTTTAATATATTATAATACAAAGTAAAAAAATATTAATTTTTTTGTCAGTCCCTATATACAATATTAGAATAAATATAGATTTTTTTTCTATAATACTCAATTATGGATAATAATTTTTTTAAGATATAAAAATGGAAAATAATTTTATTTTTTAAAAAGTAATATTTTTTGAACAATGAGTTAATTTATGTTAACAACCACAAAATAGGATTGCATATATTTTAGTTAGAATTAAAATATCATAAATGAATCGCATATAAAATATAGATTATTTTGAATTAATTAAGAAATTAGCTATTATTTTAAACTAATTTAGAAAATTCTTTTTCAATTTATAATTCTTTGGTTGTTGAAATAGAGATTTGTTTGAGCTAATCTAATTACAGAATTTGTTTGAGATTTATAATTACGGAATTTACCAATTATTTGCATAATCGAATATGTTATAAACATATATTTAGTATATAATAATACCAAAATCAACCTGTGTGTGGAGTCTATATTTTTATTTTAGAATCTCAATATTTCATTTTAAAATATTCCGTACACAATCTATTATTCGTTAATTCTAAAATTGCTTGCGGAATCAAATTTTCAAATATTTAGAGGTGTCAAACCATATTTAAATGTTCTACACTATTTTTAAATATTCCTAATTAAAATCTTTAAATTTTTTTTGTAGTTTATAAATTTTGAATTTCAAAAAACAAATTATGTGAAATTAAATATAACTATCCAAATAGTTATAAGGATCAAAACTCATTTCATAATATAATATATTATATTTAACCCGCTACCTATTATAAATATTTTTTTAATTAATCAAATTAGAGTATTTATAATTTTTAACTTTTTGAACTATTAAGTATTGATGATATTCTCTAAAAATATCAAGTAAAACTTATTTTAAATGTTGCAAATTAAAATATTTAATTTATTATTGAAGTATATAAAATTATACATTTCAAAAAATAAATGTATGAAATCGAATATAAATATTCAAATTCTTACCCGTTGCTCAGTCGAAATTTTTGTTGAATTTATTTTTGTGTAAAAGAAATATATTACTCAAGTCTGATTAATTATTGACCCGTTTAATTGTTTTCTTTATAGATTGAACAATTTATATGCGTTTTTAAAAATTCAAATCTTGGCATATGCAGAAAAAAATTACTTTTTTTTATTATATAGATGATATGATGATTTATTTGTTTCATATAAATATAATCATATAAAGATGAGAGGTGAAGTTTAATGATTAATAACAAATTAATATGATAAGTTAGATATCAAATCTTATATATTCATTTTGATTGGTCATTTAAAAAAAATTAATAACAGATTTTCGTTTTATAATTAAATAAATTAATTAAATGACATAAATTAGTATTTTACTTGTTTATCCTTAAGAAATTGAATAAATTTGTTCTAAAAGAAAAAATTTGTAATGGCATTCTCATGTAATTTTTTACAAAAGAGAAGGTTAGTTAAGGGTTTCTTATAAAGTGTACTCCCCAAATAATAGTATAGGATTCCATAACGATTATCTAAATCTTACTAAAACATTTTGCGTAATGATGATAATTTGGAGATATTGTTTACTTGCTCAGCAAGATTTTCGGAAAAGACTAATAGAAAACCCTACCGTTTTCTTAAACCACTATAAATACTTCACACATGCAGATACTTTGATCACCAAAACCGCAAAGCACTTCTTCTATAACAACGTTAAACAACTCTAATGGCTACTTATTTTTCTTTTTTACATTAAAGTGTTACGATCCATGCTTCTGTTAAAATATTTAACCCACGGACAATTTTATTATCATGGTCAACTGTATGTTGCCTTATAAAGGTTTCTGTCGTTTTCGCCGAGCAAGTCTTCATTTTATATTGTTCTTCTAAATTTCTCTATCACCTCTACGATTCAACAGATTTGAATGATTGGAGATGGACATGCCGAATCGGATCTCATTGTTTGGCTTGGATCTGACGTTCTCGAACATGTAATTCGCAAATTTCAACCTCTCTTCCTTAATTGCATAAATCTTCATGTGTAATCGCTTGAGCAAATCTCATAAAGAGTAAGAGAATGGAAAGGGATCGAAAATGAACACGAAAGTGTTTTTTTCGTTTATGTTGTCTCAAGTAAAGCAGATGAAAACCCCATTTTTGTGCCCACTATTTAAGATATAATATTTCCTTTTGACAATTATAGTAATTTTTAACTTCAAATTGGAAACTAATTATATTCCTATATTAATGGGATTTACAATATATTTATAATATTCTAAAAAAATGCTTATCCAACAAGATACTTTTTAAAAAATTTCCTAATTAAATCTAACAAATCTATATTTTTAAACATATATTGTACATATTTAACAAAAATTTTAAATCCAGAAATTACCTTAATGTATTCTAAATATATTTAAGTAATTGTTAAACAAATTATATATCCTAAAATAAATTGACAAATAATTTGATATAAAATTTAACAATAAAAATAAAATATCCGAAATTCTTCAACAATAAATTTGGAGTAAGATATTGAATTTTTTAAAAAGATTTGGTAACACAATTAAAATCTCAAAAAAAAAAGAAAAGATTATGCGAAAACATTTTTCCGTAAAATCCTAACAATCCTAATTAATGCTTAAAATTTACAAAATCAACATTTTTTTATTTCTGTACATATTTTTGTAATCACTAAAATCGTTAACATAAATATTTTGTAATTGGTTCTTTCCCTAAATATTTTGTAATTAGTTATTTCCTTAAAAAAAAATTCCCAGCGTAATTGGTTCTTTCAGATCTTTGATTAACATAAATAGTTTGTGATCCACAATTAACTCATAAAAATCTTTGATTTAAATAACTAAAATAGAAATTAATATATGTTATAAATATTCCATATATATTATTTCGTTTATTTAAATAAGAAATAAATAGTTGAAGTTACTCTTATATTTCAAAAAAAAAATCTAAAAAATAAATAAATAAATTCACAATCATAGATATATATATATATATATATATATATATATAATATACATAAATAATCCCGAAAATATCTCATTGATATGTAATTTATTACCAAATTTAAATAAATTTGATTCCCAAGATGCAATATCTTTTTAGTAAAGAAAAAATCTTTTAAAAAATCTTTTACTTTCGTTTTAAAGATTATACAACTAGATTCAAAAAAGAATCTTATCTAATTTTTTCATGTTGCAGTTTGCGATTTTGATAACTTTGAAAAAACTATGGAAATCATCAACATCGTATCCTATAAACTAAATATACATATGATTTTTGAAAAATATTAATAGTTATAATTCTTTTCATTAGATATATGATTTTTGTTTTTAATTTCCAGTTTTTTATTTTCAAAGTTATTCATGTTTCTTCTCTATATTCTTAATGTTTATAAATGTTTTTTTTGTAGACTAACATGTTTTCTCTTTTCCTTCGATTTCAGAAAGATGGTTTTTAAATATATGAGATTCTTATTCTTATTTTTAGTATTCTAATGACATTTAATATTTTGTGATATTTACTTTTAAAAAACTATGTGTGTGAGTTTCCGATTGGTAAGTGTAATTTTCTAAAATTTTAAAACAATTTTAATAATTATTTTTATAAGATTATTTTTTGTTACTAAATCTAATCATATATTTTTCACTGTTCTTCTAAATTTCTCTATCACCTCTACGACTCAACAGATTTGAATGATTGGAGGTGGACATGCCGAATCGGATCCCATTGTTTGGCTTGGATCTGACGTTCTGGAACATGTAATTCGCAAATTTCAACCTCTCTTCCTTAATTGCATAAATCTTCATGTGTAATCGCTTGAGAAAATCTCATAAAGAGTAAGAGAATGGAAAAGGATCGAAAATGAACACAAAAGTGTGTTTTTTTCGTTTATGTTGTCTCAAGTAAAGCAGATGAAAACCCCATTTTTGTGCCCTCTATTTAAGATATAATATTTCTTTTTGACAATTGTAGTAATTTTATTTGTCTCTTAGGGCATGATTGGTTGGGCTTTAAATCATTCTTACATCCTTAATTTTTCTTAAACCCTTAAATATATGCCAATCGTGTTGTAGTCTTTTTCTAAAGGTACAGCTCATATTGTCAATCATGTTGTAGCTTTTGTTTTTAAGCTAAAGCCTTTTTTCTTTCCTTTTTTGTTTTTTTAAGTTGTATTAGGATAAATTCTCAGAATCCTATTTTTTTTTCTTTAGACGGGCTGTAGATAAATATGTAAACTGTTAATTATTTTGCACAAAAAAATGTTAAGTTGTAGAAAACTGGTAATTATCAAACACAAAAAAATGATAAGTTGTAGAAAACTGATAATTATCAAACACGAAAAAAAGAAATTCGAGATGAGCTTGCAATGAATTTATGGAATACTCATAGGTAAAATTATTATTTATTTTATTTATAATCATAGGCTTTTATGTTTTACTATGAGTTTTTATAAGTATTTACTTTTTATTTATTTTTTCATTTGATATTATTATTTATTTATTTAAATTATTAATACAAGATATTTTATTAACTGTAATACAAAACAGAAAAAAAAATCTTTTTATTACACCATATTATACTACAAATAAATATCTACAACCAAAAACTTACAGATACAGCAAAAATTCTACAGCAACAAATGATACAGCTACAGCCAACACAGCTACCACTACAGCGAAAACAGCTACAGCTACAGCCAACACAGGTACGGCAAAAATTCTACAGCTACAGCCGAACCAATCACCCACTTAATTTATTCCTATCTTTTATTATCTGTTCACATTAATAACAAAAATAAAACAATATCTTGCGTTATTAATAAATTTATACCAACGGTGACTTTCTTTATTTGGTTAGTACTATATAGTAACCAAAATTTAAATATTAGGATTGAAAATTAAGTATATAAGCATTGAATTTTAATTTTATAACACAAAATTGATTAATGCAATTTTGAGTGTACGTGGGATAGTAACTTTAATAACATGTACTTTAGTCATATAGATAGTTTTGCATATTATACCTAAATAATAATACATTATACATTGAATATACACATACCTATGGTTCTTTTTAATTAGATTATAATAAATTCAATAACCAATAGTTTTATTTATTACAAATAGATTGACTACATTAAACTGTGACATCCTTATTAAAAAATCATACAAACTTAATCGATGTTTATACTACAAAATCATAAACTCTTAAAATAATTCCGGATCTGAATAGTTTATTCTTTATCTAAACAAAAAACTAATCGGTTTTTAGTGTTTGATTAGATTTTAAAAAAAAAATGATAACTGATTTGTCTTATGATCTCATATTTAATTTGCACTCCAAATATTTTAATACAAGTGCATTACATGTAAATGAGTTTCATTTTTATGTCTTTAATCAAAAAAATATTTCTTCTTTAATAGTACAGATAATAATAATATGGCCCAATGATATGAAGAAAAATTTGAAAACCTGTATAGATTGAAGTGACTATTGAAGGAGAAGACGATGAGATTAATTACGTCATATACTTCGAATTTCAAAGACGATGAGATTAACAATTCATAGAAGAAACAAAGCGTATATTGATAGTAACCAATTACGTACGTAGCTATCTTTTTGCATATTATAACCCTCTTTCTTTACAACTATAATATTATATTAATTATATCACCTGTACCATATATATAATAATATCCCATATATATTTAACCTTCATTAAGAGTATATTTGTATTTTTTTTATGCTTTTTCTTGCTCCTTTGATTTCTTCCTTATTGCTTCATACGCTTCTTCTTCTTTCTTTCGTTTCTTCCTTTCCTTTGCGTCAGCAAACGCCTTAAGTGTTTCATCTAGGTCATCTTTTGAGCGTATAAAATCTTCGTGTACACGAAGATCCAGTAACATAATATTTCGGATCTGTGACTTTCAGAGCACTTACCCTCACCATGACGTATTTAGTTTTGTTCTGTTGTTCATAATGGCCTCCGTCTTTGGAATGAACGGATCGGTGATGTCTCTGAACGCTTTGTCTGCTAAACCGGCTTCAGTCGCGTCCGTGATAATTTGTTGCAATGAGCGGGCGTTACTATTCGCAGTTACGGCCTTGAATTTTACACCTTCAATCAGGGATTGCATCTTGAATCTTGTGGGAGAAAAAGTTATAGAAATATTAACAGATAAAAATCAAACGTGTTTTCGTTGTTTGTTTAGTTTCGCTCGTGCTTCAGCAGTTCAGCTCCTCTAGTTGCCACTATTTATTGGAAAATGTTATAAATCTATACGTCAATAATAAATCATTCATCAAACTCATTAATAAAAAAAAAACCAAAACAGAAAATGCAATGTACACGTCATTCTTCTTTTTTCTCCTCTTAGAGCTTTTATTACGTTTCTTGTTTGAGTAACTAGGTGAATGCCCGCGCAAATGCGGGGGAATAATTCTGTGGCAAAGGTAAAATCATGAGAGATTAGGGAATGTTTAGAGTTTAGGGTAAGAAAATACGGTAAATGATGACAAAAAAAAACCGTGATATTATAAATGCTAAGAAAATAAGACACTAATCATTTTTAAAAAAAAAATTGTAAGACAATAAGAAATCAACGAACGTCATCACTCCATGGTATTCCCTTTGCGTGTGACGATATGTACTTGGTCGTTTTCAGGATTCATGACATCCGATTTAGAACACCAGAAACAGTTAACGTTCAGTCGCCAACTTTAGAGTTTTGATTGTGAACGGAAAAAAACCAAAAAAAAATTACCAACAAAGCATCTCGTCGGTAATACTGACTATTTATTGTCAAACTCATCAATCTGCAAATGATTTATACGTTTATCAAGTTCTTTTTCATCGGATTGCAGAAAACCGTCAATTTTGTATCTCTTGTTTTGTTATCATGGTTATAGCCACACTCATCAATGAGAAAATAATTTTTACGTTTATCAAGGGCTCTTTTATTACGTTGCAGAAACACATCAATTTTTTTTTTATCATGGTTATAGCCAAACTCATCAATCAGCAAATGATATTTACGGTTTTTAAGGGCATTTTTATAACGATGCAGAAAACCGTCAATTTTACCCATTTTCCGTTGTAATGGTTATAGCAAAACTCTTCAATTAGAAAATAATTTATATATTTATCAAGAGCTCTTTCATCAGACAGGAGAAAACCGTCAATTTTGATCTCTTTTCTTTTTGTTATCCTGGTTATAGCCAAACTCATCATCAACAAATGATTTCTACGTTTATCAAGAGCTTTTTCATGAGGCTGCATAAAACCATCATTTTTGCTCTTCTTGTTTTTTTCACATGGTTATAAACTCATAAATCAGAAAATAATTTCTACGTTTATCAACAGGTGTTTCATTAGGCTGTAAAAAAATTGTTAGTTTCGCTCATTTTTTGTTATCATGGTTATAGCCTATCTCATCAAGCAGCAAATAATTTCTACGTTTATCAAGAGCTCTTTCATCATGCTGTAGAAACTTACCAATTTTGCTCATTTTTTTTTGTTATAATGGTTATAGCAAAACTTTTCAATCAGCAAACGATTTCTACGTTTATCAAGAGCTCTTTCATGAAACTACAGAAAACTGTCAAATCTTCTCCTCTTTTTTTGTTATCATGGTTATAGCCAAACTCATAATCAGCAAATGATTTCTACGTTTGTCAATAGTTTTTTCGTGAGCTTGTAGAAAACCGTCAATTTTGCTCCTTTTTCGTTATCATTGTTATAGCCAAGCTCATCAATCATCAAACGATTTCTAGGTTTATAAAGATCTCTTTCATTAGACTGTAGAAAGCCGTCAATTTTGGTTCTCTTGTTTTGTTTTCATGATTATAGCCAAACACATCAATGAGCAAATAATTTCTACGTTTATCAAGTTCTTTTTCATGAGCTTGCAGAAAACCGTCAATTTTGTTCATTATTTTTTGTTATTATAGTTATAGTCAAACTCATCAATCTGCAAATGATTTCTATGTTTATCAAGTTCTCTTTCATCGGATTGCAGAAAACCGTCAATTTTGTATCTCTTGTTTTGTTATCATGGTTATAGCCACACTCATCAATGAGCAAATAATTTTTACGTTTATCAAGGGCTCTTTCATTACGTTGCAGAAACCCATCAACTTTTTATTTTTTAATCATGGTTATAGCCAAACTCATCAATCACCAAATGATATTTATGGTTATCAAGGGCATTTTTATAAAGTTGCAGAAAACTGTCAATTTTACCCATTTTCCGTTATAATTGTTATAGCAAAACTCTTCAATTAGCAAATGATTTATACATTTATCAAGAGCTCTTTCATCAAATAGGAGAAAACCGTCAATTTTGCTCTCTTTTTTTTGGTATCCTGGTTATAGCCAAACTCATCATCAACAAACAATTTCTACGTTTATCAAGAGCTTTTTCATGAGGCTGCATAAAACCATCATTTTTGCTCTTCTTGTTTTTTTTTATCATGGTTATAAACTCATAAATCAGAAAATAATTTATACGTTTAACAATAGGTATTTCATTATATTGTAAAAAAACCGTTAGTTTCGCTCATTTTTTTGTTATCATGGTTATAGCCAAACTCATCATCAGTAAATGATTTATACGTTTGTCAATAGTTTTTTCGTGATCCTGCAGAAAACCGTCAATTTTGCTCCTTTTTCGTTATAGTTGTTATAGCCAAACTCATCAATCAGATAACGATTTCTAGGTTTATCAAGATCTCTTTCATTAGACTATAGAAAGCCGTCAATTCTGGTTCTCTTGTTTTGTTATCATGGTTATAGCCAAACACATCAATGAGCAAATAATTTCTACGTTTATCAAGTTCTTTTTCATGAGCTTGCAGAAAACCGTCAATTTTGGTCATTGTTTTTCGTTATTATAGTTATAGTAAAACTCATCAATCTGCAAATGATTTCTATGTTTATCAAGTTCTCTTTCATCGGATTACAGAAAGCCGTCAATTTTGCCTCTCTTGTTTTTTTATCATAGTTATAGCCACATTCATCAATGAGCAAATAATATTTACGTTTATCAAGGGCTCTTTCATTACGTTAAAGAAACCCATCAACTTTTTTTTTTTTATCATGGTTATAGCCAAACTCATCAATCAGCAAATGATATTTACGGTTATCAAGGGCATTTTTATAAAGTTGCAGAAAACTGTCAATTTTACCCATTTTCCGTTATAATGGTTATAGCAAAACTCTTCAATTAGCAAATAATTTATACATTTATCAAGAACTCTTTCATCAAATAGGAGAAAACCGTCAATTTTGCTCTCTTGTTTTTTGTTATCCAGGTTATAGGCAAACTCACCATCAACAAATGATTTCTACGTTTATCAAGAGCTTTTTCATGAGGCTGCATAAAACCTTCATTTTTGCTCTTCTTATTTTTTTATCATGGTTATGAACTCATAAATCAGAAAATAATTTCTACGTTTATCAATAGGTGCTTCATTAGGCTGTAAAAAAACCGTTAGTTTCGCTCATTTTTTTGTTATCATGGTTATAGCCTATCTCATCAAGCAGCAAATGATTTCTATGTTTATCAAGAGCTCTTTCATCATTCTGTAAAAACTTATTAATTTTGCTCATTTTCCGTTATAATGGTTATAGCAAAACTTTTCAATCAGCAAACGATTTCTACGTTTATAAAGAGCTCTTTCATGAGACTACATAAAACCGTCAAATCTTCTCCTCTTTTTTTGTTATCATGGTTATAGCCAAACTCATCATCAGTAAATGATTTCTACGTTTGTCAATAGTTTTTTCGTGAGCCTGTAGAAAACCGTCCATTTTGCTCCTTTTTCGTTATCATTGTTATAGCCAAACTCATCAATCATCGAACGATTTCTAGGTTTATAAAGATCACTTTCATTAGACTATAGAAAGCCGTCAATTCTGATTCTCTTGTTTTGTTATCATGGTTATATCCAAACACATCAATGAGAAAATAATTTCTACGTTTATCAAGTTCTTTTCATGAGCTTGCAGAAAACCATCAATTTTATTCAATATTTTTAGTTATTATAGTTATAGTCAAACTCATCAATCTTCAAATGATTTCTATGTTTATCAAGTTCTCTTTCATCGGATTACAGAAAGCCGTCAATTTTTGCTCTTCTTGTTTTTTTTTATCATGGTTATAAACTCATAAATCAGAAAATAATTTATACGTTTAACAATAGGTATTTCATTATATTGTAAAAAAACCGTTAGTTTCGCTCATTTTTTTGTTATCATGGTTATAGCCAAACTCATCATCAGTAAATGATTTATACGTTTGTCAATAGTTTTTTCGTGATCCTGCAGAAAACCGTCAATTTTGCTCCTTTTTCGTTATAGTTGTTATAGCCAAACTCATCAATCAGATAACGATTTCTAGGTTTATCAAGATCTCTTTCATTAGACTATAGAAAGCCGTCAATTCTGGTTCTCTTGTTTTGTTATCATGGTTATAGCCAAACACATCAATGAGCAAATAATTTCTACGTTTATCAAGTTCTTTTTCATGAGCTTGCAGAAAACCGTCAATTTTGGTCATTGTTTTTCGTTATTATAGTTATAGTAAAACTCATCAATCTGCAAATGATTTCTATGTTTATCAAGTTCTCTTTCATCGGATTACAGAAAGCCGTCAATTTTGCCTCTCTTGTTTTTTTATCATAGTTATAGCCACATTCATCAATGAGCAAATAATATTTACGTTTATCAAGGGCTCTTTCATTACGTTAAAGAAACCCATCAACTTTTTTTTTTTTATCATGGTTATAGCCAAACTCATCAATCAGCAAATGATATTTACGGTTATCAAGGGCATTTTTATAAAGTTGCAGAAAACTGTCAATTTTACCCATTTTCC
Source organism: Arabidopsis suecica (assembly GCA_019202805.1). Lineage (NCBI taxonomy): Eukaryota > Viridiplantae > Streptophyta > Magnoliopsida > Brassicales > Brassicaceae > Arabidopsis > Arabidopsis suecica. Next base: position 8,270,556 of record CM032906.1, on the reverse strand, counting down.
GTTATAATGGTTATAGCAAAACTCTTCAATTAGCAAATAATTTATACATTTATCAAGAACTCTTTCATCAAATAGGAGAAAACCGTCAATTTTGCTCTCTTGTTTTTTGTTATCCAGGTTATAGGCAAACTCACCATCAACAAATGATTTCTACGTTTATCAAGAGCTTTTTCATGAGGCTGCATAAAACCTTCATTTTTGCTCTTCTTATTTTTTTATCATGGTTATGAACTCATAAATCAGAAAATAATTTCTACGTTTATCAATAGGTGCTTCATTAGGCTGTAAAAAAACCGTTAGTTTCGCTCATTTTTTTGTTATCATGGTTATAGCCTATCTCATCAAGCAGCAAATGATTTCTATGTTTATCAAGAGCTCTTTCATCATTCTGTAAAAACTTATTAATTTTGCTCATTTTCCGTTATAATGGTTATAGCAAAACTTTTCAATCAGCAAACGATTTCTACGTTTATAAAGAGCTCTTTCATGAGACTACATAAAACCGTCAAATCTTCTCCTCTTTTTTTGTTATCATGGTTATAGCCAAACTCATCATCAGTAAATGATTTCTACGTTTGTCAATAGTTTTTTCGTGAGCCTGTAGAAAACCGTCCATTTTGCTCCTTTTTCGTTATCATTGTTATAGCCAAACTCATCAATCATCGAACGATTTCTAGGTTTATAAAGATCACTTTCATTAGACTATAGAAAGCCGTCAATTCTGATTCTCTTGTTTTGTTATCATGGTTATATCCAAACACATCAATGAGAAAATAATTTCTACGTTTATCAAGTTCTTTTCATGAGCTTGCAGAAAACCATCAATTTTATTCAATATTTTTAGTTATTATAGTTATAGTCAAACTCATCAATCTTCAAATGATTTCTATGTTTATCAAGTTCTCTTTCATCGGATTACAGAAAGCCGTCAATTTTGTCTCTCTTGTTTTGTTATCATTGTTATAGCCACACTCATCAATGAGCAAATAATTTTTACGTTTATCAAGGGCTCTTTCATTACGTTGCAGAAACCCATCAACTTTTTTTTTTAATCATGGTTATAGCCAAACTCATCAATCAGCAAATGATATTTATGGTTATCAAGGGCATTTTTATGAAGTTGAAGAAAACTGTCAATTCTACATATTTTCCGTTATAATTGTTATAGGAAAACTCTTCAATTAGCAAATGATTTATACATTTATCAAGAGCTCTTTCATCAATAGGAGAAAACCGTGAATTTTTCTTTCTTGTTTTTTGTTATCCTAGTTATAGCCAAACTCACCATCAACAAATGTTTTCTACGTTTATCAAGAGCTTTTTCATGAGGCTGCATAAAACCTTTATCTTTGCTCTTCTTGTTTTTTTATCATGGTTATAAACTCATAAATCAGAAAATAATTTCTACGTTTATCAATAGGTGTTTCATTAGGCTGTAAAAAAACCGTTAGTTTCGCTCATTTTTTTGTTATCATGGTTATAGCCTATCTCATCAAGCAGCAAATGATTTCTACGTTTATCAAGAGCTCTTACATCATTCTGTAAAAAATTATCAATTTTGCTCATTTCCCGTTATAATGGTTATAGCAAAACTTTTCAAACAGCAAACGATTTCTACGTTTATCAAGAGCTCTTGCATGAGACTACAAAAAACCGTCAAATCTTCTCCTCTTTTTTTGTTATCATGGTTATAGCTAAACTCATCATCAGTAAATGATTTCTACATTTGTCAATAGTTTTTTCGTGAGCCTGCAGAAAACTGTCAATTTTGCTCCTTTTTCGTTATCATTGTTATAGCCGAACTGCTCAATCAGCAAACGATTTCTAGGTTTATCAAGATCTCTTTCATTAGACAATAGAAAGCCGTCAATTCTGGTTCTCTTGTTTTGTTATCATGGTTATAGTCAAACACATCAATGAGCAAATAATTTCTACGTTTATCAAGTTCTTTTTTATGAACTTGCAGAAAACCGTCAATTTTGTTCATTGTTTTCTATATTATAGTTATAGTCAAACTCATCAATCTGCAAATGATTTCTATGTTTATCAAATTCTCTTTCATCGGATTGCAGAAAGCCGTCAATTTTTTTCTCTCTTGTTTTGTTATCATGGTTATAGCCACACTCATCAGTGAGCAGATAATATTTACGTTTATCAAGGGCTCCTTCATTACGTTAAAGAAACCCATCAACATATTTTTTTTTATCATGGTTATAACCAAACTCATCAATCAGCAAATGATATTTACGGTTATCATTGTTTATAACCAACTCATCAATCAGCAAATGATTTCTACGTTTCTCAAAACCTCTTTCATCAGGCTGCAGAAAATTGTCTATTTTGCTCTCTCTTTTTTTTTTTTATCAATGTTTTTACCAAACTCATCAATCAGCAAATGATTTATTCGTTTATCAAGAGCTATTTTATTACACAGCAGAAAACTGTCAATTTTACTCTTCTTTTTTTGTTATCATGGCTATTGCCAAACTCATCAATCATCAAATGATTTCTATATTAATAAAGAGCTCTTTCATTAGGCTGCAAAAAATCTTCAATTTTGCTCTTTTTCCGTTATAAAGGTTATAACAAAAATCTTCAATCAACAAATGATTTTTACGTTTATCGAGAGCTCTTTCATCAGACTGTAAAAAACCGTCAATTTTGTTCGTTTTTTTTGTTATCATGGTATTACATCATCTGCAAAAAATTTCTACTTTTATCAGAAGATTTTTCATGAACCTCTTGAAAACTTCCGATTTTGCTCTTTTTTTTTATCATTGTTATAGCTAAACTCATCAATCAGCAAATGATATCTACGTTTATCAAGGTCTCTTTCATCGAATTACAGAAAGCCATCAATTTTGTCTCTCTTGTTGTCTTATCATGGTTATAGCCAAACTCATCAATCAGCGAATGATTTCTACATTTATCAAGAGTTTTTTCATGAAGTTGCAGAAAACAGTCAACTTTGCTCCTCTTGTTTTTTTTTTTTTATCATGGTTATAGCCAAACGCAGAAATCAGAAAATAATTTCTACGTTTATCAATATTTATTTCTCGAGGCTAAAAGAAACCGTCAATTTTGCTCCTTTTTTTGTAATCAAGGTTATAGCCAACTCATCAATCGGCAAATGATTTCTACAATTATCAAGAGCTCTTTCATCAGGCTGTAGAAAAGTGTCTATTTTGCTCTCTTTTATTGTTATCATTATTATAGCCAAACTCATCAATCAGCAAATGATTTATACGTTTATCAAGAGCTCTTTCATTAGACAGTAGAAAACTGTCAATTTTGCTCCTATTTTTTTGTTATCATGGCTATAACCAAACTCATCAATCAGCAAATAATTTCTAAGTTAATCAAGAGCTCTTTCATCAGGCTGCAGAAAACCTTCGATTTTGCTCATTTTCCGTTATAATGGTTATTGCAAAACTCTTCAATCAGCTAATTACTAATTTTTACGTTTATCAAGATCTCTTTCATAAGACTATAGAAAGCCGTCCATTTTGCTCCTTCTTTGTATTTATCATGGTTATAGCCAAACTCATCATCAGCAAAAGATTTCTAAGTTTATCAAGAGCTTTTTCGTGAGCCTACAGAAAACCATCAATCTTGCTCATTCTTTTCGTTATCATTGTTATAGCCCAACTCATCAATCAGCAAATAATTTCTATGTTAATCAAGATCTCTTTAATCGGACTACAAAAAACCGTCCATTTTGTCTATGTTGTTCAGTTATTATTGTTAAAGCCAAACTCATTAATGAGCAAATAATTTATACGTTTATCAAGAGCTCTTTCATTACACTGTAGAAAACAGTCACTTATGCTCCTTTTGTTATGTTATCATGGTTATAGCCAAACTCATCAATCAGCAAATGATTTCTACGTTTATCAAGATCTCTTTCATCGAACTGCAGAAAACCATCAATTTTGCCCCTTTTTTTTGTTATAATGGTTATAGGAAAACTCTTCAATCGGCAAACGATTTATACGTTTATCAAGATCTCTTTCATAAGACTATATAAAGCCGTCAATTTTGCTCCTTCTTTGTATTTATCATGGTTATAGCCAAACTCATCATCAGCAAAAGATTTCTACGTTTATCAAGAGCTTTTTCGTGAGCCTACAGAAAACCATCAATCTTGCTCATTCTTTTCGTTATCATTGTTATAGCCCAACTCATCAATCAGCAAATAATTTCTATGTTAATCAAGATCTCTTTCATCGGACTACAAAAAACCGTCAATTTTGTCTATGTTGTTCAGTTATTATAGTTATAGCCAAACTCATTAATGAGCAAATAATTTATACGTTTATCAAGAGCTCTTTCATTACACTGTAGAAAACAATCATTTCTGCTCCTTTTGTTATGTTATCATGGTTATAGCCAAACTCATCAATCAGCAAATGATTTCTACGTTTATCAAGATCTCTTTCATCGAACTGCAGAAAACCGTCAATTTTGCCCCTTTTTTTGTTATAATGGTTATAGGAAAACTCTTCAATCGGCAAACGATTTATACGTTTATCAAGAGCTCTTTCATCAGACTTTAGAAAACCGTCAATTTTGCTCCTTCTTTGTATTTATCATGGTTATAGCCAAACTCATCATCAGCAAAAGATTTCTACGTTTATCAAGAGCTTTTTCGTGAGCCTACAGAAAACCATCAATCTTGCTCATTCTTTTCGTTATCAATGTTATAGCCCAACTCATCAATCAGCAAATCTATGTTAATCAAGATCTCTTTCATCGGACTACAAAAAACCGTCCATTTTGTCTATGTTGTTCAGTTATTATTGTTATAGCCAAACTCATTAATGAGCAAATAATTTATACGTTTATCAAGAGCTCTTTCATTACACTGTAGAAAACAGTCACTTCTGCTCCTTTTGTTATGTTATCATGGTTATAGCCAAACTCATCAATCAGCAAATGATTTCTACGTTTATCAAGATCTCTTTCATCGAACTGCAGAAAACCGTCAATTTTGCCCCTTTTTTTGTTATAATGGTTATAGGAAAACTCTTCAATCGGCAAACGATGTATACGTTTATCAAGATCTCTTTCATAAGACTATAGAAAGCCGTCAATTATGCTCCTTCTTTATATTTATCATGGTTATAGCCAAACTCATCATCAGCAAAATAAACACACGTTTATCTATATAGAAATCATATTCCAAAATAATTCAAAACAAAGCTAAAAAGTGATCTAATTTACATATATGCGGCATGAGCAGTGTTAATAATACGAATCAACTCTTAGTTCTGGCAACGCGATCACTAAATTTAAGAAAATGGAAACAATTTAAATGCAAGGAGAAAGTTATATGAACCAAGAACTGGTTCTAGCAACAACCATACGAATCAACTCTTAGTTCTGGCGACTCTTAGTTTTGTTACGTACTTGTTTTCCACAATACCATGCAAAGAGTAGAACCTAGAAGAGAGATTTTAGTCACTAATGAGAAGGTAACTGATGAATTAAATATTAAGTTAGCTTTACCATATATGTGATTTCCATCTGCCATTTCTTAATATGTTTTCGTTTAATCAAACTGGAAATCTTAGTTCTCTCCTTACGAACATAAAGAGACAAATACAAAAACAAAAACCGTAACATGATCCAGATTTAGGATACTCACATTTTTTTATCATATGTCAAAAAGAGAAAAAATGAAAACCTAATTTTAATATCAAATTAGTTAAATTTTTTAATTAATATCAAATAAGAAATAAAAGAAAGTTTACTTCAATTTTATTTAGATGTTAAGGTTTATGATTTTGAGAAGGAGAAAGAGAAACTCTAGAGCTCTAAAGCGATAGAGCAAAGTTGTTAAGTCTATGAAATAGATCAAAGCAAAAATGGAGATATGAAACACACATGACTAAGGTAAACATATGTATAAACCAAATCATGATGAAACCATAATGTTCTTTGAGAAGGAGAACCAATGCCAATGTTTTGTTAGAGTTTGCTAGTTATAGAGATACCGAATAACAAAGATGAGATGAAACTAAATCCAAGAAAATAAAGAGTAAGAGATATAAAATACCATTTCTATTTGCATATAATTCTTACTAACGCATAGAATTTGTTTTTTGTTTTATTATAAATCTTGACTTAGTCGTATACATACATTATGTTTAGTTACGTACATATAAATGCAATACTTTGCATGAAAGGGAACCCTTAAAACTACTAAAGGGTAGATAATGATATGAAATGATGCCCCTACCACTAACACAAAATAAAATTCCCCTAGTTTTTTTTTTCATTTGCCCTTGTTTACCACTCAAAGTCTATCTCCAAAATCGCATTAAGGGTGATTAAGACAAATTATCTCAACTTTTAATCACAGTATCCTTTGCCCCAACTTTGAATATGGTGCGTTTCTACTTGTACAATATATAGAGATCGACACAATATTGACTTATATATCCCTAACGATTACACTATACAAAAATCGAATTAGAATTTTAAGAGTAATTTATTATGGGTGATTAAGACAAATTATTGCCTCCTTGCCCCAACTTTGAATATTGTGCGTTTTTACTTGTCAAATATATATCTACTAAATTATACTAAAAATCTTGAAAATTTATGGATAACGATGACCGAGAAAAAAAGTATGAACTATATGCGACTATGTTATTCTTTTATACCGAAATTTGTTTAGGTTAGTGAAGCCATTTTTTTTTTGGTGAGATGGTTGATGAAGTCATTAAAAACACTTTAACATGTAATTTTGACTTAGATATACACTTAGGATATGGTTTTAAAAAATCTAGTATATGATATGTAAAAAGTATGCTTCATGTTAGACGATGTTATAATAAGATAACCAACAAATTTCGTATTTTCTATAACAAATAAAAACATCATTTTTCTGTTCATATTTAAAATGAGACTATTAGATAAAAATATTTTATCATCTTTTAGATGAGTTTTTAGGTTGATTCATCCTCTGTAAGCTTCAAGAGCTGATGAAGATCATAGTGGTAAAGTTTAACATTTTGTTTGATTCCTTACTTAAATTTTGTTTTGCCAAAATCACTATAAAAATATGAATTGGCTTTAGTTGCGATAAAATATAAAACTCAAAACTCTTTTTGTTACAAATAAAGATAAATCTCACATACCAAAAAGATTTAAGAGGTCAAATGTGGATGGATACATATAAAAAACAATTAGAAATTTTGAAATTATTCGATCTCCTTTTCAACAATAAATTTTTTTATATTAATCTTATTATTTTAGATACAACTAAACACGAGTAAATAATCATAACAAAAAAAACTTACTTATCTCAAAATATCCGATTGAGACACATATCAATCCGAGTACTTTCGATCGAGATAGATACCAATCCGGGTACTTTTATATCATATGTATTCATTTAATTTAAACTATACTTTTACTACACAAACTCGGCATTTTTTAACAAAACATGTGATATTTCCATATTTTAATATCATAAAGGCAAGTTAAACCATTATCTTTTTAATAAATAAATAATATAAATATGAATCTAGCCATATAAATTTTTTTGTTCTCGAAGGAATAACCTAAAAAACAATCAATATTTACAACTTGTTATTTCTTTTCCAATTTAAACCACATTTTTAATAATAAAAATAAAATCGGAATAATTTTATATGTTTTTTTTATACAGACGAAAAATTATATTTAGGACTATCATATTCCCTATAAAAAATAATATAATTTTATTTTTATTTATAAAATAGATAAAATATTAAAAAAAGGAATTGATAATCACTACACCTTGTTTAACATATCTTATGTTACAAAAACAATTAAGAATTAGATTGAGATTGATGTTAAATTTTTTAAAAAGATGTGATAATTTCTTGAATATGGAAAAGGACGAAAAGAAAAGTAGCATATATTATCACAAGATATTATACGTTATTATTAGTACATCTTAAAACATTAAACAAAAATACCAATAAATCTCTTAAACAAAATACAGTTATACATAATAAAGAAGTAAAGAACCTATCCATGTAACGAATGTATTTGTGCCGATGGACTCCATCTTCTGAATGGTGACTGGTACCAACAAAATCTGTATCCCAACATCTTTCAATACGGTTCTCCAAGTTGAGAACATAAATGGAGACCCAATTTTAATTTGTTAATAACGTATCATTAAACATTTTTTTTAAAAAATAGAACTAAAGGGAGATTACTTATACAAATAAGATCGGACATGCCTTCATCCTTTACAACAACAAATATTTTAATATAAATATTAGTTTGTTGAATCTAACTCTCTAGGTTTTTTTTGATAAAAACTCTCAATTTTTTAATTACTGATTTTGGAACAACAGAATTGATAACTATGCAAGAAAGCTACCAAACCATTTGAAACACAATATAGTTTGTTGCGAGCTTACCGTCTTAGACGATGAAATCGTATTTGGCGCTTATAGTTCGTGGTATGTTACGAAAACATTGCAACACCAATATAAATTATACATCCACAAGAACAAGATATATATTATAAGTCAACAATATACATATATACATATATAAATAAATATATATATATATATATATATATATATATATATATATATATATTATAAAGCACAAGAACGTAAAACAAAACAAACATAGAGTACTATAAAAGTGACCAGGCTTATGAAATTCTAAACACTGGACATACAACAAATCAAACAGTATCGTTTCCATCTCCCTTCGCCACCATGGAACCCCTTCTTCTTCTTGGATTGCTAGTGGACTTAACCCAAGTAGTACTCATATGGTTGGGATGCAAGAGCTCGTCGTATTCACCAACTCAAGTGGCCAATGCCAGGCCTATACATCTTCCGTGAGTTGCTACGACACGCAACTCATGTGGTAATCTTAGCTTCCTTGTGAATCGCGTCTCCGAGACTCTGATCAATGTCGAAGCTACCATCTACGCAACTCTTGAGTTGCCATTGAATTTGAGCACGGCCAACCAACTTTGGCAGGTGGGAACTGTTGTTAATGGTGTTCATTCGAGGAATCAAATGACAGGAGATAATATGAGATCGAGTGGTTGGACTGATATTCGAACATGTCATATAAAAGACTCCATTGACCACATACCTTTGTGCTCCATTAATCAAAGAGCTGAGTTGAGAAAACAATCAATTTTGTTGGAGTGATATTTCCGTAGTGGAATTATTCTCGAGGGTTTGGTCTTCCTGATACATGCAAATAAAAAAGAAGCAAATCTCTTGTTTTTATTTATGAAATTTGACTTTTGTTTTGCTTCTCTGGCCTTCTCTTGTCGAAGATAAAAAAAAAAAAAGCAATACCATTTTTTCAAATAAGTCTTCTATGAGACAATGTCATAAACTTGTTTCCTCTCTCGTGCAATAACTAAATTACGGTTTCAAATTACTCTGAAATTGACTTTTGGGTTTCCGAATAGTCTCCAGCGTTCTACACGATGATTCCTCCTTTATAATATGGTATTAAAGGGATCTCTAAACACTGCACCAAACAAAAATATAATTAATTTAATAAAAAAAATTATAAAGATTTAGGAGACAATATAATTGAGTTACAGGACAGTAAACAAAATATGCAAACGAAAAAATTACCAAATACAAAATATAGTTAGATTAGAGAATACTTTTATATAGGATGAAACAAACCACAATATTTTCTAAAAAACTTTTATTCATTAAACAAATATGTTCGACTAAAAAGAGAGGGAGGCTAACCTGTTTTGTTCATGAATATATATAAGTATCTACAATACCTGCTTAAAGATGACATCCAAGTTGGTGTTCCAGCTAGCATCTGATTTGTAACGAAAATATTGTAACCCTAATATGAATTATAAATTCATAATTAAAAAAAAAAAAAGAGATTGTTAGTGCATGAAAGATAGAAGATCACCTGTCAATCGGTTGCAGACAGATCTGAACTTTGCATCTATAGATTCACTTGCTTCCACATACCCAATCTGCGATAATTACACAGGTAAAAAATATTAATATTGCTATAAAACGGTTTAAATTATCAAGGAAAGCAAAAATCATAACAACATGATAAAAATTTTGATTTAGAGAAACCAAAACGACCAAAAAAAAAAATTACGAAAACAAACATCCAGAAAACTGCCAAATAAAATGCGTCCCAAACCGAAATATCACAAGTACCACCTCGTCCCACACCATCGCAAGGAAAACTAAAATATACAAACCAAAACTATAGAAGAACCTTTCCAAACCTCGTTTTCTTCTCGTCAACACCACCTTCGTCCGAAAGCTTTGTCGATGGAACCTCTCACGTTCTACAAAACTGAAACACATACCAAAAGAATCATATCAGCAAAACAATAAATCAACGAACTAATGCAAAAAATAAAACAAACAATATGCACAAGACCTCTAAAGGTAAATGAAAATTATATTTGCATGACAAACAATTTGATTCATCAGAATCGTAGCTGTATAACAAAACCATAACGATGAAAACTATCTAATGGGCACAGAAAAAATAATACCTAATTCTCTGGCCGATCAACAATATATATAGCTTTAAGATTAGGGTAAACATCAATCATTATCTTAAGAAATTTAACTTTTTAATTAGAAACTAAATCAGAAAACTAACAAAAACTAATATTAACTACTAAGATATAGAATTATCCAAAAAATTAACAAATAAATTTAAGCTGAGATTCCATAATACTTAAAGTCGAGACATTATGACATTCGTATCCCAAACGATTACACTATATTAAAAAAAAATTAAGGGTGATTAAGACTAATCATCTCAAAACACGATTAGACTTATATACCCCTAACAATTAAGAACAAAAAATCTCGACATCGAGGGTGTTTAGGACATTATTATAGAGATTAACATACGATTAGACTTATATACCCCTAATTACGAAGAAGAAGAAATTTCGAGAAGAACAATTCATTAAGGGTGTTTAGGACAAATCATTCCGACGTTTAATCACTTTGAATATGGTGTAAAATTACTTGTCAAATAATTATCGTAGAGATGGCAACACTCAATATTATTGTTTTAGATATAAAACCTAACAAATCAAAGTAATACAATATCTTCTTGTAATCGTGTACTTAACAAATCAAAAAATACAATATATCAAAGTATATTTGCTACACAACAGTGCAACAAATCATAATAATGTAAATCTACAAAGCATCAAATATACATATCTATCTTGGCAATTTTTTTTTAATTTGTTACCATATGATAGAATACAAACCGTACAACATAGGCCAAAGGAAAGAGAACTACAAATGTCTCATAGCCTAATTGTATTTAATCCTAGTTGTACAATAGAGAGAATTTCACATCGTTCCCAATCCAACCACATAGCTCACAATCACAGGATTAAGTCAGTCTCGTGAGAAATAATTATGCTTTTTCTGTCCCTTTAAGAGCATTGTCCCTTGTTACTGTTCTTCTTCCTCGCCTCCTCATTCTCCTTACGCAAGGCGTTCATCTATTCTTCAAGGACGTTTACTCTATATCTGCCTTGATCATTTCAAGGCTTTTGCGTCTCTCTGAGAGCAACCATCCCGTCCTTCTAATTCAGCAGGTCGTTGATCATCTTGGTGGGAGAGCTTGTACGCACCATTTTAGCAACTGGCTCTTCCTCGAGAATCACCAACATGCTCTTCTTCTTCTCCTCCTTCATGAAAGATCTTGGTATATGGTACCTGTCCACCATATATAGATGGGTTTAGTCTCAAATCAGTTTCTTGTCCTGCAAGTCATATTTCTAAAAACCTACTCCGTTTGAATTGGCTCTCCGAGTGGAGAAACGAATGACATCCAGTATCTCCCTACGCCAATTCCATTAACCCAAATCAATCCCTTTCCCATTCCTTTCATCCTAATGGCGACCGCGTTCTCTCCTTCTGGTGTCTCAAAGTAGGTCTGCGAATCCATTTATTACGACAAATCTGTAAACATCACAAGAAACGTTTTATTGAGTTATATGTTTACCTTGTACCACGTAAGAGGCTTATGTTCACCATATTTCTCCCATTTCACCTTCTTAGATCCTTCCTCTGTGTACACCTATTTCTTTTCACCTTCCAAACCGGCCTGCATTAACCGGATTAATCTTCATTATATCCCAAACCAAGAATAAAATTGGTCTATTATATTGGTCAGATGCACATAAATACCAAATGTCCCCATTCATTGTTCTCTATCAAATCTCGCGTTCCTGACTTTAAACCGATGATTGAAACACCACGTGGACCGGCATACCTGTGTTTCATGTATGATCCACTGTCCTGAAAGATTAGAACTAATTTATACTTTGTTTGGTGTGACATATATAATCTCGATCTTGAATGTTTCTAACTCACTGGTAATCCGGTTAGTACACCCAAAATTGAAATACAATTATCTCCGGTTCTTAAGTTAACTGGTTTTGCAAACACGAAACTTTCATTTCATGGCTTCCATGCGCATTACCTACAACAAAAATATAGCAAACAGAAAGTTACATAAAACTCTCTCTGTGTGTCTTATATCCCCTTAAATGACTGTTTAAGTACTTGCGTATTCTCCATTAACGTAAACGATTAATGCGTGACCAAGACCCGCTACTCTCAGTATCGTCTTCTGACCTTTCTGGTCTGGTATGTCATCATCTTCAATCTTTATGCTGTAGCCATGGAATCAACTCAAAAATTAAGTCTCTCTATAAAGCTTATAAGACCAAAAAAGGAAATGTTGCTTGTGAAGGAAGTTATGAAGAGCCGTGCCTCCCCTTATAGAAAAAAGGCAAGTGCCTTAGGCCACACTTAATATAGTAAATTTATAGGCCACATTTTATGGAAATTACCCTAGTTCAACTACTCAATTCTTTTTTCTAATGGTCAATTTCAAAGGTTTTAGTAGTACCAAAACTAATACTTATTCATTTATTAGAGGTTTTTTCTATTTTCTTTGTTTTTCAAAGTTTAAGCTTAAGTACGTTTTACTATTTAAAAAAAAAATTAAAATGTCACATTTTTAAATATCGCCTTAGGCCTCTAAATCCGTAGGCACGGCATTACCTTGTGGTATACCAAGCATAATCTGTTTTGTCCTTAGTTAAGTAAAAAAGCTCCCCCAGAATCAAGGAATCACCGTCGAGTATGGAAGGAATATCTTCACTAAACATCTCAAATTTGAGACCTTTGCTTGTCTTCTCGGACTTGACATCTCAAATCCACTGAACGTAAAACCATTAATTATTTCTATAAGAAAACTATTACTTATTTTGCTATGAAACCATCATGCTATCTTGAAACGTAATCAACTGATCATTAAATTACAAAACTAAGAACAAACCCAAAAAAAAAACTAAACACAACCACTAATAATACCTTAACAGTTTTTTTTTGTTTCTTCATCAACTCGTCCGTCCGAACATGGTTTTGATTGAGGATCCCATGATCCGTAAACCTAACCAACCAAGCAACCCAAATTTAGTAAAACAATATTGATAGAAAATCCGTAGAACAACAAACAAAATCTCATCAAATATAAAAAATCGAATCTCAAGTCTCTATCTAAAGACTTATGATGTTTTAATACGTTTTCCTTCCACCAAAACATAAGCCAATCCAAACTTTTGTCTTAAGGATTGTTTTTTCGAATCCCAAGTCTTTGTTTAAAGACTTATGGTGTTAAAAGCCGTGGGTAACTGTTTCTTTGTCTAAAAACTGAAAGACCAAATCGAACATGATCCATGTCTAGAGATTTTAAAGTCGTGGGTAACATAAGGGATCAATGTTCGAATCAGTCTCAGTTTAAAGACTAATGTTTGAAGCCGTAGGTACCATTTTCCTTCCACCAAACATAAGTCTATCTCAGTCTCTATCTAAAGACTAATGTTTTGAGCCGTGGGTACCATTTTCCTTCCACCAAACATAAGTAAATCTCATTCTCTGTCTAAAGACTAATGTTTTAAGCTGTGGGTACCATTTTCCTTCTACCAAACATAAGCCAATCTCAGTCTCTGTCTAAAGACTAATGTTCTAAGCCGTGGGTACCATTTTCCTTCTACCAAACATAAGCCAATCTCAGTCTCTGGTCTAAAGACTGATGATGTTTAAGCCATGGGTACTGTCTCTTTGTCTAAAAACTGAAAGAACAAAACGAACATGATCCATGTCTAGAGATTTTCAAGCCGTGGGTACCATGAAGGATCAATGGTCGAATCAGCCTCAGTCTAAAGACTAATGTTTGAAGCCGTGGGTACCATTTTCCTTCCACCAAACATAACCCAATCCAATATTTTGTCTAAATAATTCGTTTTCCGAATCTCAGTCTCTGTCTAAAGACTGATGATGTTTTAAGCCGTGGGTAACTTGATCTTTGACCAGTAAACTGAAACCAATCCCAAGTATATATGTCGAAATAATAAGCCGTAGATAAAGGATCGGTTTTCAGTCTCAGGTCAAAATTTCCCATAAGCCATGGGTCCAAACTCGACGGGACAATGTGCCAAAGAAAGATTCTAACAAAACACTAATAATTGAGTGTCTGCCTATGATCTCTCTTGGGTTCGAATGAAAAACAAAATAAGAAAGAAATCAAACAAAACAGAAAAACACAAGCAATAAACCACAACTGATCGCAACAATTTCATGCTTATCAAATTATGCAAAGCGCTACAGAAAAAAAAAAAAAAAAAACACGAACCAAAAACAAAATCAATTAAAACCAAAAAAAAAGAAGAAGAAAGAACTTGTAATTCACAGAAGAAAAAAAACTTTGAAACACGAATTTTTCGGTTGTGCAAATATCAAAAGCCTCTTCAAAACGAAAAAAAAAAAACCAAAAGAAAAAACGAAAACATTATAATAGTGAAATTTAGAATTCCTAGAAATCAAGAGGATTTGAAGAATTCTTACAGTAATAATCGCTACAAATCTTCCTCAATCTTGAATGATTACAATCGAGAGAAATATGCGAAACAAAGAAAAAACTTATAATAGTGAAATCTAAAAACCCTAGAAATCAAGAGAATTGGAAGATTACTTACAGTGATTATAGCTTCAAATCGTCTTCCGTCATAAAATATCGATCGAGAGAAATATGCTAATTAGAGAAAGAAGAAGCAAAACAAAATCTGAGAAAATTATGAGTCTCTCTGGTAAGCTGTGTAGATGGAAGCAAAGAAAATCAGTAAATTTATAAGGGTCTATAATGTAAGGAGCAGAAACATGAAAGTATATATGATTACATGTCTATTCATTCGTAATAAATATTACCTAGAGATTCCGAGATTGAAGATCTCCTTAGCAGTTTTCACCTTATTCTTAAACTCCCATGTGCAAAGCATAAGCTATGTAGTAGACAGCATGTGTCTTATCAATCTCATTGACCTCCAAAAACTTGTAAATCACTTCCGCATCAGCGCAATGCTCCGCCTTCAAAAACACAAAAATTATGAGTAACGTTGACAAAAAAAAAATTATTTCGTTATGTAGTGCATGGTAAAAAATTATTTTACATCAGATCCGATGAGAGACAACTATCAATAATTAAACCAACACAAATTATAGAATTGTAAGTAATTTACAAAGAGACATAAGAGAAGCGCTAACTAAAATTAAAGAGGACTCACGATTGATGTAAAAAGTTTGTTAATGAATTTAATGAAGAGGCATGTCTTCATCAACTCGTTCATTCAATCTCTTGATAGAAACTCCCATGAGCGGTTACCTAAAACATAATTCACACGATACAAATCAGCAAAACAATAACAATCTTGATAATTCATAGACCAAGATAATAACAATACAAATATAACCTCAAGAAAAGGTAAAAAATAAGAACGCAAAATAAATCGATCCATAAAAGAACCAAAGCAACAAAAAAAAAAGCTATAATATCAAAACGATATGTTTAGGCTAACGAATCTGAGTTCTAATGGTGTGGTTGCGGCTCTATATTTATAGTTTAATATCTAGGGCACACCGTCATAATTATCTCTAAAAATGTATTTTTTAAAATTGGAAAATTTCTTGATACAAATATTCGTAAGATATTTTAGTATCTATCTTAAATTTTTATAAAAATTAAAAAACGAAATATTCCATATTTTAATATTAAAAAACGAAATATTCCATATTTTAATAAAATTCACACGATTTTATTGTTTTACCCTCACCAAAAAATAGAAAACTGGATTTGATAGTGTATTCATTAAGGGTGATTAAGACTAATCATCTCAAAACACGATTAGACTTATATACCCCTAACAATTAAGAACAAAAAATTTCGAAATCGAGGGTGTTTAGGACATTAGTATAGAGATCAACACACGATTAGACTTATATACCCCTAATTACGAAGAAGAAGAAATTTCGAGAAGAACAATTCATTAAGGGGGTTTAGGACAAATCATTCCAACTTTTAACCACAGGCCTCCAATGCCCTAACTTTGAATATGGTGCGTTTCTACTTCTCAATTAATTATTTTTCTCCTCTTAGAGCTTTTATTACTTTTCTTGTTTGAGTAATTTTCCTCTAATTGCCCTAAAACTTTGTGGACAAGCCAAACCAAAAAAAAACCCTAAAATTGCAAATGGAAATTAAGACTTGAAGAATATTCTTTTATTCAATGTGTTTAAAACAAGTTTATCCTTGTCATATTTATTTATATTGAATCAAAGTAGGTAAGATTGTAAGGTTTTTGATTCATTGGTACAAACAAAATTAGAAAAACACCCATCATCAGAATACATATATACAAGAACATAATTAAGGACTTATTGGGAAAAAAAAAAAAAAAAAAAACTACATTTATTATTAGACGAAATTACAATGGGTTTTCTATTTTTATTTTTCATTTTTATGATGCAAACTTTTTGTCTACCCAGTTTCTTGAAATCTTTTGATATGTTGTTAAATCATTATATTTTGAATATTCTCATGCTTAAAAAAAATATATGAAACCTGAATTTAATTACTACTTCACAAAAAGTACCACATGATTAGAGAGAGTTTTTTTACGTAACTCAAACAAATAGTCTCGGCCGGTGTCATTTACGAGGGTGGTCTCATCCAGTCTGGGTCATGAACGTTTTTTTGATAAAAAAAAAACAAATAAATTCTCAACAATGTGTTGCTTCTTTAGTTACAATCTATAAATAATAATTGTATATTCCATATTTGATAGTAACCAAATTACATTACATAGTTTTCTTTTTGCATTTTCATTACATTTATATATAATATTTTTACCACAATATCCATATATATATATATATTTTTTACCACAATATCCATATATATATATATATATTAAACTTTATCTATGTATTACCCTTTTTTCTTAATCTTATCACATACTTCTTTTTTTTTTTTAATTATTTCCCGAATATCGGACGGTTTGTTTTGGGCGGGGCCGTGGTCAATTGATAGTGGTGGCGGAGGTGGTCTCGGACAATTGGGGAGGTGGTGGCGGTATCGGTCTCGGAGGGTAAATGCTTCCCCATTGCGTGGTGGCGGCGGTGGTCTCGGAAAAATAAGGAGGTGGTGGCGGTGGTGGTGGTATCGGTCTCGGAGGGTAAATGCTTCCCCATTGCGTGGTGGCGGCGGTGGTCTCGGACAAATAAGGAGGTGGTGGCGGTGGTGGTGGTATCGGTCTCGGAGGGTAAATGCTTCCCCATTGCGTGGTGGCGGCGGTGGTCTCGGACCCTTGGGGAGGTGGTGGCGGGGGTGGTGGTATCGGTCGCTGTGGAGGGTACAGACTTCCCCATTTTGCAACCCGGTCTTTTGCTACTTCCGTCCCATCTACGGCTAAGGCTACGTAATAAAAAAGGAAAGGATATGATTAATACGTAAATATCATAAACACAAATTAAGTGGAAAAGAAGTGAGGTAGCGAGCAGAGCACCTTCAGGTTTGTCTCTCTTTCCACACGTCACTATGACCCATTGCGTGGTGGCGGCAGTGGTCTTGGACCCTTGGGGAGGTGGTGGCGGGGGAGGTGGTATCGGTCTCTTCGGAGGGTACAGACTTCCCCGTTGTGTCGTGAGCATGGTGTGCATGATGGTAAGCATGGTGTGCATGGTGTGCATGGTGGTGGTAAGCATGGTGTGCATGATGTTTTGTTTGAGATTTTGTGTGCTTGCTTTGAGATTTATGTTTGTGATTTGGTTCACTAAAATTTAGTTCTCTTACCAGCGGACTTTTAAAATCCATTATCCTGGAGTAAATAATGGTTGTGCATTGTACAACACAATGTTTGGTTGGTTTTTGACTAATGAAAATTTGTAGATTGTTCCAAAAAAAAAAAAAAAAAAATTGTAGATATTTTATTTTTCCAATAATTTTTAAACGGCTTTGTTATCATGTGAACGTACGTATTGTTTTTTCGAAGTGCTCCTTGTTTTATCCACCAAGAATGATATTCCAATAATTTTATCTCAACCAAATAGGGAAAATATTTTTAGTAACTTGTTTTCCTTTACTTGCTATTTTAGTGCAAGAATTTTCTAAACACTAAAACTGTAATGCATTTTCATTTTTTTCAAATTTTTGTTTATAAGCTTCAAATTAAAAATATTAATGACTTTTATAATGTCATCATCTTTTTGAAACTCCAATCTATTGTATGTATTTGCAAATAAATATAAAATCACACATATTCGAAAGAATTTTGTACAAAAGTTGCATATCCTTCAACTAAAGTTACTTATCCTCGCTCTTTAAAAAGAGCGTTTGGTCTATTGACACATATTTTTTACTTAGCTCCAAAGCTTTAATGATTTATCATTATTTGGTCAAATTTTGTTTGTAGATGTTCTCATGTTATTTTTATACATATATTTATTTTATTTTGGCTTTGTACTCATTTTGAATATGCCAGACTTCGTAAAATCTAATATGTTAAAACTTATTTTCTTAATAAATCTAATACTATGTCTATTACTCTTAAGTGCTGTACTATGTAGATTAAAATCTATTTACTGTTGCATTTTGTATGATATATTTCTATAGATCTATAATTTAATATACATTCAAATTTTATTTTCCGTAATAATTCTCTTATTTTAACTATTTATATCATTATATCAATTAAAATTTTCTTACTTTCGGAACTTTTGAACATATTCCAAAATTTCATGTATGAAGTGTTTTTATTTTATTATTACTAGTTAAATATATCATATTCTCTTTTACTTATCGTATCATTTAAATATTTTCTTACATCCCTTTGCAATTAGAAAATTTGTGATTTAGAATTGGCCTCAAGCCACATTATGTTTTTCATTTTAATTACATTTTATTTTTAAAATATTTAATCTGTTAACAAAATTTTATATGGCTTTGTATCTATTCATATTCATAATGACAAAAATATGTATAAAATAGGAACATTTTAAGTTAAGTGTAATGTAGGTTTTTATCTATACATGGATGGATATTTCATAATACGAAAAAACTCTAGCATGTTTTGCATAATATAGTAAATTTTGAATGACTAAATGTAAAAGTAATCTAATTAGAAGTGCATTTACGTATATCAATTAGAATTCAACACTGACGTTTTCTTTGATTCGTATAAATTATATTGTTAATTAAAAGTAACAATAAATATAAATAAACATGATTTAAATAGACATTAAATTTGAAATTTAATGTAAACTTGTTAAAGTTTGATTAGGTAGTCACCATAAGAAGAGATAAAATTGTCATATTATATATTTATTTTTATATATATATATATATTTATATATATTATCTCTATTAATTAAAATAGTATTCGCAGATGATATGAGTGTTTTTATCATTTTTGTCTTAGATTTTTAATCTTATGAATCAATTCTCTCAGGTGCACTTTAATGTCATTAGTATCTACATATTGTTGCTTTGAAAGCCAATTCAAGGGAGATATCAAGCAGGACAATTTGAAATGTAGACATGTAGACATATAGGATGCGAATTCGAAAGAAAATATTGGAAATTGCTGGTTGTTAGCCAATCAGCAAAAGTGTCTAACAATTTTTGTTTTAAAAAATACATATTTCAAGACGGATAATGCATAACCGCATTTTTATATAGTATCAATGTTTTACTTAGCGATCCAAGTGGGTAATAACTAAATTTTTTTTAATTTAGTAAAATCGCTATATATAGGTGTAACCTATCTCTCCAAAAATCACATTTGCAAAAGCAAAAGAAAATATTTCCTAAACTATCTCCTCTCTAAATATTTATGGCATTTAATCTTTTAACGACACACCATGGTGTCCATATACAGTAAAACCTCTATACATTAATATTCAATAAATTAATAAACCTCCATTAACAAAATTCGATAAAATAATAATTTTTTTAGGATTTCTATGTAAATATATGGTCCCATTAATAACATAAATTAATATATATATATATATATATAAGGAAAAATATTAAATATTGTTGAATTTTTGTTAGAACTAATCACTAATTTTTATTATATAAAAATATTATATTGTTGACAAAAAAAAATATTATGTTGTGTTTTTTAATTATCTTATTGTAGTATCGTTTTTAAATTTATCAGAAAAATAGCCAAAATTTTCTGTACATTTTCAAATTCTAAATTTGCATCGTTTTTATTTCGATAGTCGTATATGATGTTCAAATATAACAAGTAAGGTCACTAATCATAAATTCAAATTTATGTATATAGTTTGTATAAATGAATTCCATCTCACATTTAGGTGCACTGACTATAGTATTAAATTGCATTTAAGTCCCATAACGTTTTTACGGTGTTTTAGGTATATTTTATATCGTTTTATGTGTTTTTTGTAAACTAAGCGGAGACAAGAACATGTTTATGAAGTTTTAAGGATGAATTAGGAAGATATGTGCCATAATTTTAAAAAAAAAACAACTATACAATTTTTGATGTCATAATTGAAGTATCACACTTTTGCACAAAAATACGAAATAAAATTTTGATGCCAAGAAAGCGGAATCATAACTTGGCACCAAAATTTAATTTTTGGAATTTAACTCCAAGTGTGTAACAAATTTAATAAAGGCTGGCTACGGGTACCGAGCGAGATTATAGGTCAAATGTCTTGAATCCTGCGGTTTAACAAAAAAAAAAGGGAATATGTAGTAAATAACCTTTGACTAAAAAGTATTTAAGAAAATAACTCTTGGCAACAGTGACCTGTTAGACGTATACATGAAATGACCATTTAACCTTAGTTCATATTTCTAGCGTTCGTTATTTTTTTTGCAACATGTTATTTTTCTGTATTCCATGTTATTCATTCTGATTTCTCATTTTCTCATTTTTCATATGACGGATCTTTCTCTCTTTTTTCGTCAAACATTACCACCACCATTTAAACTGCATAACCACTACTGCTTCCTTTGAAAGCACCATCACCTCTTCTGTAATCACCTCTCTAATGATAACCATCACCACCGTATGCATCAGATATGTAATTCTCGTTATACCTTTTAATTGGATCCATCATTTCGTCATTTTCTTTTAAAACATGCTACTCTTTCATATTTCATGTTATTTATAACGATCACTTGTTATATCATGTTTTTTACAAAATCATATGATTTTTAACAACTACTCTACACAACAATCAACAACTTTATACCTAATCCACGTTTTTTCATGCTATTGTTACATAAAATTGCATGTAATTTGTACATGATTCATGTTATTTTTAAAAATCACCCTATCACCACTTCCGTAACCATCTCAGATTTCGTATTATTATTATTATTATTATTTATTTATTGTGTTTTTTTCTAAATTACAATACGCTGATACATCTTTGTTTTTATTTGAGGACCATTTTGGATTTTCACAATAAAAGAGAAACGTTATTTTACTAATTTTTCTGACATATGGTTATTTACTTAATAACTTTTTAGTCAAACGTTAGTTTCTAATATAACCAAAAAAAAAAAAACAGTTAATTGTTTAAAAGCTTTTGTTCATAAAATTACTTTTAAATATAAATATAAATAAATTTACTCTGATCACAAATTTTTTTTTCTTTTTAACTAGTCACACCCTTGAATCCATTTTAGAATAAGTTGCATATAATTACAAATATCTAAACAAGCCTGAATCTATATGTACATTTTTAAACTATATTTTGTAGAAAAATATTTGTTATGATATTTTTTTTTTTTTTTTGTTAAAATGTGAAATTGATTAAGAGAATAAATATGTACTGGAAAGTTTAGGAGCTAGCTAATATACAATTGAAACAGAGCATAAACTATTAGCAAAAACAGAGCATCAATTCTTGAGTTTAGGAGCGTCGAGACCCAAACCAAACTTGGAGCAGGTTGCGAAGCTTCGGAGTTTCATAATACCGCAGAGACATGATACGTGCTTTGATCGCTTTCTCAATAGTGGCAGCAAGTTGTGTATTCGAACGATAACGTTGGTTGTGCTTTCTGTCATTGCGTTCTCGCCATAGATAGTATAGAGTTGCTTGGAAAGCAAGACGTAGCAGAATTGATGTGTTACCATCCATGGAGCTCGTCGACAGGCAGCCCAATGTCGCGGACCAGTCCGGGTCAGGCGCATGAAGTAAGCTCCCTACTACCTCCAACCAAACCAGGAACGAGTACGGGCAGGCAAAATATAAGTGATCACGAGACTCAACCGGCTCACCGCAAAACAAACAAGGCTGGACGTGTCCCCAATGGCTAGTTCTTTCGCCAGTCGAAAGTCTATCTTTAATTGCCAACCAAGAGATCAAAGCAAAACGAGGAACTGCTTGCGGGAACCAGATGACTTTACTCCAAGTCTTTGCATCACTGCGGGTGCGTAGTTGGTCCCATGTTCTTGAGGACGAGAAAGACGGCCGATACTCCTCAGCCGTATGGCGCCAAAGAACCACATCCTTCCCAGCCTCTGAGTTTGGAATCATCAACCCGTAGATGTACTGCTTAATTTCATTCAAATTTCTGTCACGGCAACGACGGAGACACCAATTGGATCCCATGATAGCATCTGCAACTTTGGCATATCGTTGCACCCCTAGTGAACAAATACCAGTCTCCCCCACAAGGTCAATCAATCTGCCCATTGGAAGCCATTTACATGGAATGGCATCATTTTTAAGGCAAAAAATTAACTCATTAAAATTATTTATGTAATCTATATTATTACTTATATATATGTATCCAAACAACCTATAATTAATTATCTACTATCCACATATCCAAACACAATTAAAATATTTAACATTAATTATAAAATCTGATTAATAATATAGAATCTCCTATCATCTTTTTTTTTTTTGTCATCCGAAATTAATTAACACTCAGAAAAGCCATTCCTGAGGAATGTTGTTTACATATGTGATGTGACGCGGTTCTGTACGAACTTTTCGTGCCAGAGAGTCCGCTTTGACATTTGCTCTACGAGAAATTAAAGATAAAGAAAAACTTAAGAATTCTTCCTTGTCGCTCTGAAATCTCCTATCATCTTTGTTTGATTTTTTTTTTTAATTGGTATGATTCATTATCTATATATACTTTTTTGAAGTACATTTTTGAAACACCCTTTGTTTTTAAAGTTATTTACATAGAATGTCATTGTTTTAAAGAAAAAATTAAGAAGCTCATTAAGGGTAATTTAGGAAAACAAAATACTTAAATACATGTATCCAAACAACTTTTACAACTAATTCTCTACTATCCATATAACCAAACACAAATAAAATATTTTATTTAATTACAAATATTAATAGTATAGATATATAAAAGATTTTGTTAAGATTTAAAATTATGATTCCCCTATCATCTTTGTTTGATATATTTTTTGACTTGCTTTGTATCATCATATAATACATAAAATAAAGAGAAATTCCTAAAAATGGCCCTAAAACAAGTTTTATTGACAATAATAGCACACACTCCATAAACTTCCAAAAATAGCACTAGTTAACTTACTATTAGTGTTTTTGTTCTAAAAATTTTATCACTAGCTTTTTTTTTTCCAATAATACCACAACTTTTATATAAAAGCTATTCAACAAAATAAATTAGAAATAAATTTAAAATATTATATTTGGGTTCTCTATTTCCAATTTAGTGTATATATTTATACCATTTAAAAGAGATTTTGATTGTATTAGTTTATGATATTATATTTGGGTTCCCTATTTCCAATTTAGGGTATATATTTTCACCATTTAAAAGAGATTTTTATTTTAATATTAGTTTGTGGTATTATATTTGGGTTCCCTATTTCCAAATTATGGTATATATTTCCACTATTTAAAACAATTTTGATTCAATTTAATATTAGATTAGTGTTTGCTCTCTTTTTTATTTTCTATCTTATATTTTCATTAAGTTTAATTGAAGTTTATGGTGCTATTTGTGGAACTTTTCAAATGAGGTGCTATTTTTGGAAAAAACAACTTTTTTGGGGCTATTTGTGTCAATCTCCCTAAAATAAATAAATTTCTATATTTTTTTCTGCATTTATCGTGATTTAAATTTTAAAAAACAAACATGTATTACTTAAACAATGAAGAAAAATTGTGTGTTCAACATCCCACATCGGGTAAAATATTTAGACATAATTCAAACTCATATTATAAATAAGACCAAAATGAATATGAACCTTAACTTAACAAGCATCCATATTTAAAAGTTTATATCTCATTTAACCCGGTCTTTTAGTCAAACCGTTTAATTATACCAGAAATAATAAATTTTTAACATTTAAAAATATCACAGGACGGGTTATATAGCGGGACTGGTTTTGATTGATATTAATATAAATTTAAAATATTATTGACTCGATGATACAATACGGGTAAACCATCATTTCATTATTTTGTTAACACTATCAATAAAATATTAGATATATCAAATTAAATTGATATTAAATTATGATTATGTGAAAATAAATTG
Organism: Arabidopsis suecica; assembly: GCA_019202805.1. Taxonomy (NCBI): domain Eukaryota; kingdom Viridiplantae; phylum Streptophyta; class Magnoliopsida; order Brassicales; family Brassicaceae; genus Arabidopsis; species Arabidopsis suecica. The sequence continues at coordinate 8,245,617 of CM032906.1, read as the reverse complement.
TCCCGCGGTATACCGCGGGTTAAAAACTAATATAATACATAAACTTCTCATAAAAAATGAAAAAAAAATAAAAAATAAAAAATAAACTTCTCATAAAAATTTCCATCCTCACCAATCGGCCCATAATCACTAATCTACATTTGATCATTCACAGAGAGAGACAGAGACATGTGTTCACTAGAGAAACGTGGTCGACTTTTCATACTAAAACTCACCGGCGACGGCGAACACCGTCTCAACCCAACCTTACTCGACTCTCTCCGCTCCACCATCAACCAAATCCGATCAGATCAATCATCATCACAATCAGTACTCATCACAACATCAGATGGTAAGTTCTTCTCCAATGGCTACGATCTCGCTTTAGCCGAAACAAATCCATCTCTCTCTGTTCTCATGGACTCAAAACTCAGATCCTTAGTCGCCGATCTCATCTCTCTTCCTATGCCAACAATCGCCGCCGTCACTGGTCACGCCTCCGCCGCGGGGTGTATTTTAGCGATGAGTCATGATTATGTGTTGATGCGTCGTGATAGAGGTTTTTTGTATATGAGTGAATTAGATATTGAGTTAATAGTTCCGGCGTGGTTTATGGCTGTTATTAGGATGAAGATTGGTTCTCCGGCGGCGAGAAGGGATGTGATATTGACAGCGGCGAAAGTGACGGCGGATGTGGGTGTGAAGATGGGGATTATTGATTCGGCGCATGATAGTGCGGCGGAGACGGTTGAAGCCGCCGTTAAGTTAGGTGAGGAGATTATTCAGCGTGGAGGTGATGGACACGTGTATGGTAAGAGGAGAGAGACTCTTTTAAGAGAGGTTCTTGTCCATACGATTGGTGAAGATGAGAGTGGTTTGAGTGTGGTGCGTAACACTGGATCTAAACTTTAGGACATGTTTGTACTTTTAAGACTTTTTGTACGAGATTGACTTTTGCAACTTATAATAATAATAGGCAGAGTTTTCATGCTCCATCCAAACCGTCCGGTCTGACCGGTTAATTCGTAATCCGAATATTTTTCCGGTTTGGATTTAGTACTAATATTCGTCAATTTTAAAACCGACAAAACTCACAAAAACATACCATTAACCCGCGACATGATAAACCGGTTGAACCGGCACGCTTGGGTTTAACCAAATTCATTCGATTTTTAGATTTTTTGGTATAAAATATAAAGCATTTTAGGTTTTTAGTGTATTCACTATTCAATTATTTTAAGAATTTTTTTATTTCTTCGATTTTTCTCAAACAGGTTTTGTTGGATTTAAAAATTTTAATCACTTTATTATTATTGTTAGACTTTATATTTTGTTAAACATGGTATAATTATTTTTATTTTTATAGTTGTAAACTATATAATTTCTATAAATATTAAATATTTTAAATTCAATTTGAATCAATTGACCCGTGATCAAACCAGTTGATTCAGTGATTCGATGACCCAAAAGATTGTCCGATTCACTGTCTGGGTCTGATTTAAAAACATTGATAATAATAGGCTTTAAAACACCATGTTTACATTATTTTTTAGCGAAGTAAAATTTGCTAGCTAAGCTGGGCCGGCCCATTTGCGTGTCTATGGGCTTTAAGAGTATCGTATATACTCCCTCCGTTCAATTATAAGTGATATTTTAAGCTTTTAATTTTGTTCATAAATAAATGATGTTTTCAATTTTCAATACAAAATTAATTACCTTTTTATTGGTTTTGATGATTTATATTCTGTAGATTATTTTTTTATTGGTTGATTAGATAATAAATGATGTTTTAGTTTAGAAATAAACAAAAATTAAATGATTTCTTAATCTATGTGCATTCTTCTAAAACATCACTTGTATAAGAACGGAGGGAGTATAAAAAACCAACCTAGTCCTTGTAAGATTTGTATTCTAGCTTAGGATCTGGATTTTGATCATACGTTTTTTTTTTTTTTTTTTTTGATTGGCGAACGATTGTTTTTGTGTCTCAACGTAATTGTGTTTTGTTGCTTATAACTAAAATGTTGGAGTTTTGGATTTAGGATCGATATAGGAAGTGTTGAGAGAGATGGATCGTAGAAGTAATGGAGATCATCTAGGATCTATTTTCCGCAGTCAATTGCATGAGATGGTGGATGATCCTTCAACGGATTCAATAGTTTCATGGAGCGAGAGCAGCAAGAGTTTCATCGTTTGGGATGATGAGAAGTTTTACAGAGTTGTTTTTCCGAGAGATGACCTTAAACGCTTGGATTTTAGAAAAGTTGAAGAATCTGAGAAATGGGAATATGCATGCGATTATTTTGTGAGAGCTCAGCCTGAGCTTAAACCGCCTCCCCCTATTTGTGGGTTATCGCCGGTAACACTCAGACAGCATGAGATCTACAAGGGTTTGGTGGAGACGGATAGTGTTTCTTTAAGCAGTCTTTCTTGCTATAGAGAAATGGCTGGGATTGTGAATCAACGCCTCAGTGCCGTGAATAAAGCAAGGCCAAGACGAAGATCTTGCCTTGTCATCCCACAATTGTATGAGATGGTGGATGATCCTTCAACTGATTCAATTATCTCGTAGGGTGGGAGCGGCGAGAGTATCATTGTTCGGAATGAACTTGAGTTCCTCAGAGATGTTCTTCCGAGACACTTAGGCTTACTATACAAAGAGATGACATCTTTCACCCGCTGGCTTGATGTCCTAGGCTATAGAAAAGTTGAAGAATCTGATGAGCAATAGGAATATGCAGGCGATTGTTTTGTGAAATGAGCATTTGCATCTTTTAACTCATTCATTGTTGATCTAAAGAAATTAACATTGCGATCTCTGTAAGTACACAAAATGTTGCACAAGGATAAATTCGAATTAACCCCGAGAGAGATCCTAACACACGTCAGTTCTACTACACTCAAACTACTAATGTTTATATTACAAACAAGCAAAAGAAAAAGAAACAAAACTACTTATGTGGTCTTCATCGTCATATCTAAGTCCCCTTTGCAAAAGCCCTATCTTCAAGTGTAGTCTTGACTTTGTGGACAAAGCCATAGACTTCTTCCAAGTCGACCATCCTCAACTTGCCAAGATCATAGTCAAGCATCCGCATCAAACAGTCAATCAATAAATCAATCAAGTGGACAACATCGTTGGTTTGTTGATGCACCAAAGACATCACAGTACCTTGCTCCACATAAGGCAGGAGCTCTGCGATGGGAAATGAATGTGGCTGCGGTTCGGGCAAACGCAAGAGGAGGAGGCGGTGAGTCAAAATGTATTCTCTTGTCAGGGTAAGGACATATTGCAGACACTGTCGAATGCGATGCAACTTCCCTAGGGAATCCAAAGAGTTTGGATTATCAAGCTTGCAAAACCCTGTCAAAAGTCATGTGATCAAAGTATCCAAAGTAGAGCTACTAGTAGTCCAAAGAAGAAGCTCCAAGTCAGCTATTTTCTGAGCCTTGATCTCATCTAACAACCAAAGCATCAAGTATTTTTACCACTCCCGAGAGAAATCTATCGACCAAAAAACGAGCATTCTGTTCATAAAGCCGATATGTCGCTCAGCTCAACTCCATTGAGATGTTCCTTCATGGAATCGAAATCAGAATTGATTACAGTGAGTAATTGGAGCACGTGGGAGATCAATGGAACTGCAATCTGCACTTCAGGGAGTTTCACGGCCAAGAAAGGGGGTGGTGGTGGGTTTTGATCTCTTGGAAGACCCAGAAACGAAATCAAATCCTTAGTTTCGTCCACAATATGTTACACAACAACAAGAATGTGTTTAATGGCGGCGGAGGAGCTCTCTGGATCTCGCTGAGAATGAGATTAATTTCGCTCAATTTCCAAACGGCAAAACAAAATTCCTAAAACAAGCGATTAAAGATGATAACTAATGAAACATACCTCGAGATAGCTGTTGACATGACTTCTCATAACATCTAATTTAACATTCCTCATATACCAAAGACGGCGACCTCCGTCTCCTCCACGATCCATCTTCTTCTTCGCCAACCCAAAAGAGACGAAGAGAATCGGGGATTACGTACACAAAATTTGCACAAGAATAAATCAAATGAACTCTGAGCAAATAGATTTTGTGAGAGAGATCTGGATACTATAACTCAAAAGTAGGTAATAAAACATAGAAATTCTAACACATGTCAGATTCTATAACTTCTACTACACTCTACTACTAATGTCATTACATAACCACAAAAACAAACAAACAAGCAATAATAATGTTTCTTTTTCGTCTTTGTAGGTTACTTGATGACGTTCTTACCATGATAATAGTCTCAATAAATTTGTTAGCATTACTAGTTTCTTTTTACTCATTTATTTCAAAAACAAATTCATAGGCTTACATCATCTGCTATTATTTTATTCAAATCTGTTCTACTGCAAAGAGTAATCTTTCATGCAAATTTATCCACAATTCCACGTATGATTCAACGACATACATTGCAACACATGGATTACATACATTTTTTTTAATGAATGTAAAATTAATTCAACCAAAACACATTGTTTATAATGAATGCATATTTTAGTAGAGTTTTTCTAAGAAACCATAAAAATAGTTGAATCAAAACCGAGCTTTTGGTTGGAAGTCTCTAAATACTTGCCATACTTCTCCAGGCAAACCATATTTGCAACCCATCTTAATATTTGGAGTCAGCTTGTTGCGTTAAGGAGCATAGTCGATTACGAGCCAGCCGGTTTATGAATTTAATGAGCTTTATGTCACCATGCCTTCGACAGTTCCGTTCCGTAGTGAGACAGTTATGAGTTTTAACGTATGGATTTATGAGTTATGTCTGGCGGTTTTATTTATTAACCATTATGGACAGTTCTACCATAATACACAGCAAAATTATGACATATTGTTTAACATGCATAGTACACATTGGAATATATGATAAGTTTGCATCCTAGACCTGATGGCTGATGCTAAAACTTCAACCAACCACTGTAGCAAAAGGGTTTCACAACTATTTTAGTTAGGATCCAAAATATTTTGTTTTTTTTATAATCAGACATATAAATTTTTTGTTTTTGTTTGAATTATTTGAAAGAGCAAGTGTCTTTAGACATTACTCAAGCATGCATGAGAAATGGAGGAATCTACAAAGAGTAAAAGGGTGCACCGTGCACGTACACATGAGCTGACCTTGAAATTTCGAGGCTCAAGACTAAACATATATCTTTTCAAGTTTTTTTAGATAGTTATAAGAAAAAAAGTCACATTTTAAACCTTCAAAAATTGGGAGCTATTTGTATAGCATATAAATATTTTACTCATGGGCCTAAATATTTTGGAGACTCTAGTTCCATTTCGCTTGACCTAGAGTCGGCCTTGCACCACGTACACGGCTTTGGTTTTTTGTATATGAGTGAGCATGACACTCAGCTAAACGTTTATGGATATATCTTGGATGAAATTGATTCATCTCTTGCGAGAAGGTATGTGATGTACGCTGGATTAGGGTTCAGATATGGGATTCGTTGGCTCCGCTCACGGCAGTATGGAGGACATTGTGTAGGATAAACCAAACTAAGATAGATTTGTGCTAAAAAAAAAGAAAAGGAAAAAAAAAGATAGATTTGTGCTCAAATGAGTTTATTAACATAGAATCTAAAACTGAAAATAAGATAGTTCATTGAGTTATATTATGTGCAATTAAGTAAAGGAAAAAGAAAGTCTTTAACTAAGAGAATCACTAAGCTATAATAATTCTTAGAATGAGCTATAAAATGATAAAGAATAGAGTTTCTCTAAATGGCAAGTCTAGAAATTAGAGACATTGATATTCATTACATATTTTATATAGTAAACAATTTTGTTTGAGAACCCTAATTACATGGACTAGTCATGAGCTTGTTTCTTTCGTAGTGTTGGACTTGTTGGTTTTACATTGTTTTAAGGATGTTCTAGTAGATGTCTGCTGAAGCCGCGGTTAGGTTAGGTGAGGAGCCGAGGAACACATGTACGGTATGATGAGAAAAACTCTTCTAAGAGAGGTTCATCTCCTTACGATTGGTTTAGATGAGATCCCTTCGAGTAGGGTGCGAAACACTGGATCCGAATTGTAGAATATTGTTTTTTCTTTCTTTAAGCCATATATTTGTATTAGGGATTATGATAAAAAAAAAAAAAAAAAAAAATCAGGTTCCAAGTCAAATTTGCTACTTATGATGCGATGCCACATGTTTATACTTAGGATTCCATAGTTTAGACTTTGTACCACATTGACTTTTGCAATGTTTTACGTTTTTTACGTTATTAGTAATACAATATTTTTTGGTAAAGGAATTGTGAAATTTGCTACATATATATTTGAGTATCTACACAATCGAAAAAGGTTTTATGGAGTTGCATACTTCATCAATTAACCGTACACATTATTTCACACATTCGGATGAGAAACCAAATCAGAAAACCAAACACTTTATTTGTTTCACACCAACCAAAGATTCCAAAAAAAAAAAAAAACGAAAACTGTGATTTATGGTCTTATGGAGAGTTGTAAGAAGCAGGAGCTGTTCTTGGAGGACGTTTGCAAGGTCCGTGATTCTTCTTCCATGATGCATGGGAAGCTCCACATGATCTAGAAGCGGGAGTCCACACGATGGGCCTTCCGTTTGCTGCGACATAAATCGCGCAAATCGAGTAGGTGAAAAAAATCAGTAAGTGCAGTTTTTATTCCAGTCTTTCCGAATATAATTTTTTGTTTTAGTGATCAAATTATAAGAGTCTAAGGATAAGTACTTACCAAGTTTGCGGCTTTTAGCCTCGATGACTTTAACTTGAGAGGAAAGAGTGAAAATCAGAATGAGAAGAGAAAAGAGAAGAGCAACCAAATGTGATGATGTCTTTGAACCCATTTTGTTTTCTCGTCAGGATTTGATTTGATCTGATCTGATCTCTATTGACCAACATATATAGACCAAGGCCTATTTAATTATGTTTCTTTTTGCTATTACAAAAAAACCCATATATTAAGAAGATAACGCGGTTTCTACGAACGTTATCTTTAAGATTCTTTTAAATAAATTATATGATTGCACGTTTGATTGCTCCAGAAGATTTAAATTTTCAACTAATCTATTAGAAAAAGGACAACATACGACTTTCTTGCCATTATCTATTACTCGAATATAACAACAGTCATGACCAAGCGACTGAAGTGTGAATACATATTTTCACATGCTTGACCTGAATTTAGTACCTTAATATTAGTCTCACTATCCACGATCATAGTATATGTCAGCATTACTAAAAAAAAATTCTTTTTCTTTGTGCACAACAACTAATTTCTTTTTACTTTCACTATCTCAGTTCTTTTTCTAAGTCTAACCCTCACACTAAATGCTTTTGATTTGATCCTATTGCAAATGGGGAAAAATGTCGTTAAAATCCCCAACTTATTCAAAACGTCGATTTAAATCCTCAACTCATGACGAAACGAAATAAATATCAAACTTATGTTGACTTTCCAAATGAATATCAAACTTCCGTTGACCTGGCCATATTAGGTACGACGTTAAGTGGGTTAATAGATCTCGTTAACGGAGTTAATTTTCTGTTAACATACATGTTAATTGATAACGACATCGTTTCATATAACAACAAAACGACGTCGTTTTGTCGTAACGATTGAATTAATCCATAAAGTCAATCTTAGATCTCCAAATCGAGCAAAATCCATAATCCTAAGTCTTCATATGATTTGAAACTCGGGATTTTATTGTGCAGTTACGATAAAACAACGTCGTTTTATATTTAGAAGGAATACTGTCATTTTCAATTAGCGGGTCTGTTATAAGAAAATTAATCCCGTTAACATGTTCTGTTAACCCACTTAACGTCATGCCTAATATGGTCAAGTCAATGAAAGTTTGGTGTTTATTTGGAAAGTCAACATAAATTTAATATTTATTTGGAAAGTCAATATAAGTTTGATATTTATTTCGTTTCGTCGTGAGTTGAGGATTTAAATCAACGTTTTGAATAAGTTGAGGATTTTAATGACATTTTTCCCATTGCAAATGACAGATTTTCCATATAAACGAATTATCTAACCACGATATAACATATATAAATATATACTTGCTAAATAAATATATTTATTCGGTCTCAACAAATTTTTTGAACTAACTAGTTAATATATCAATAAATTAATCTCTATGAATTATAAAAATAGCATACCACATCCAACACATATTATTACAAACGATTTCACTTACACATATTGTACGTTCACGATTGGCGATTCTATTAATACTACAGTCACGACAGACATTTTATTCGTACCACACAAAATGGTTACAGAACGTTCAACATATAATACGTCGGAATATATGATAAGGTTGCATCCATATATATACTTAAATCTAATACATTCCCTAAAAGTCAAATCCAAAATCTGATGTAAAAACGCTAGAGCCTTAACCAACCACTGATCAAAAGGATTCAACAACTATTTCAATATTAGGATCAATAATATTATGTGTAGTTTCTAATCAAATACACAATAGTTTTTGTTTACATTATTTGAAAGGAGCACATGTTTTTAGATTTGTAAACCAAATCCTAAAACCACATACACTTTATTATTGCATAGAACTTGAAAACTCTGACACAGAGACACAAAAGCACGTAGTTAAGGGGATTGGTCAGAAGCAGGAATATAACTTCCTGGAGGAAGCCTGCATGGTCGGGGTCTCCTCCACTTCGAAGAGAATACTGCTGGAGAAGTTCCACATGACCTTGAAGGTGGTGTGTACACGATAGGCGTTCCCGAAAATCCCCACGCTGACATATTAAAGTTCAAACTAAAATAAGAGAGATATTTGATTTACTTTGAAGGAAATATCGATTTCGAACTCGTTCTTTTCACAACTTTACTTAGAAATTGTTGATGTAATATATGTAAGGATGAATTTATATCTTATCATACACTCTTTCCATTTTCTCATTAAAAATGATATACACAAGAAAACATAGAAGAGATAGGGCAAGACATAAAGTGTATTTGTTGTAAAGAAACTTACAAAGTTTGCGGCCTGTACATTCCACGACTTCAAGCTGAGAGGAAAGAGTGAAAAGTATAAGAAGCAGTGGTAACACAAGTGCAGAAATATTTGGAGACTTCGAACCCATTTCTCTTTCGTTGCGTTTTTTTGCATCGCAAGTTTTGTGATATATATAGAAGGCCTAACCTCATTTTTTTGGTTTCCCTATTTAGTTTTCTTGTTAACGCGGTTTCTATATGACCTACAAGCCTACAATATTCCTTCTTGGTGCTGATTTACATATTTGAATTTTAAGAGATAAGTCTTTGTCAGTTGTTTTGGAACAATTCAAATACGACTTCCTTGCCATTTCATATTAGTCGAAAAGAATATATTAAGTGGAGTTGACTATTAGTGTACGTTGACTTAAAAAGAAGAAAGTAACAACGACTTGAAACTTTATTTTCAGTGTCATTTGAGATCTTTTGATTTTAGATGAACAGCAGATGACTTTGACTTATGTTGAAAGCAAATAACAAAGACTCCATCGCACCACTATCAATGATCGTTGAATTGGTCATCAAGCTTTTTTCTGTTTTTCTTTTTAACTTCGCTTCTTACTGAGTTACTGTGAATATAGCATATTACGAGTGAGATTTAGACTTTTTTTTTTTTTTTTTTTTTTTAAAGAGTGAGGTTTTACATTTTAGTGCTTAATTTGAGGTTTAGACTTTAGTGCTTAATTTGAGGTTTAGACTTTAGTGCTTAATTTTGTATTAGTAGAAATCATACTAATTTTTTCTCTTCTGATTCTTTTCTTTCGACAAATTATGAACTCATATTCTTTGTAATACGGGAAAGATGACCAGTCTTGCTGATGTTTAATGGATTTTTGTTTTTTGTTTTTTTTTGGTTTCAATGGATTGCCTAACAAACAAACAAAAAAAGTAGAAAAGTAGAGCTCTCCAAAGCTCAAAAACCAACCTCTATACTCTCCTTTAATCTCTTCTACTCCTCTTACACTTAATGAAAGCGGCCAGCAGATTCCACGATCCCAAGTCATAGAGGAAAAAATGAAAAATATAAGGATATCTCCAACGGTGATATGTGAGAGAAGAATATCTAAATATTAAAAATTTAAAAAGTAATAGAAAAGCAGGAGAGAAAATGAGAGACGTATCTCAAAAATTTTAAAACCTATTTGAGAGACTCTTCCCCATGTATCTTTTTCTTATTGGTTAATTTTCTTTTAATATTAAATATTAGATATTTTAAATTTAAGAAACTCAAAAGAGTCTCTCATCAATGAAGGTGTTCTAAGAAGCAAAAGTAACACAAGTGCACCACTATTTGGTGACTTCAAAGTGATCTTGTTTTTGTCGTGCTTTTTTGTTCATCACAAGTCTTGTGATATATTATATTTATATATATATAAAAGATATTTAACCTTTTTTGTATATATATTTTTAATTATTAAAAGGTTTTGGGTTTAAATTCGTACATCCTTTTAGGTTGCAGACCATAATATTTTATATGATTTTCTCCAAATATATACCACTGGCGGACCCACGTCAGAAAATAAGGGGTCAGCTGACCCATTTTAAATATTAAAAACTTGATTTGTAAGACAAATTACAATGTAAACATCAACTAAATTTGTTAAAGGCGGGTTCTGTAACGACCCCCCTAACATGGGTTCGAGTCCACACTATGACACTTTGTGTTGCTCTTTTGCCCATTTTAATTTCTTCTGTAGTAAAACCAACATAGTACGTGTCCATAATATTTGTTTTCATTTAGTTTTCCAAAGTTTTATAGTTGTTTTGTATTTTTTTCGTTGCCTTTTTTATATATTTTTGAATTCTCATTGATTTTAGTTATTAATTTATATATTTTCATCTTGTTTATTGTGTTACTTCATCTAATTTACTTTACTTTCCAAGTTAGTTTTTATTAAAAAAAATTTAAAAACTATTATATTAGCGTATGCATTCAATATTAATACAATAATACTATTACAAATGAATTTTTTTTGTTTGGTTTCTTTTCAAGTTTTAAACAAAAAACGTAAAACCCCAATATTTTATGTAATGTTTGAAAAATAACAGTAATATTTTGACCTTAGTAAAAAATATTTCTGAATTTGCCTCTGCCAAGTACCAATCGAAGCAGTGACCTTTAGATTTTGCATATTTATTTCTTGCTTTTACTAGTTTCTTTTCTTTTAAATGAAACATTATTTTCAAATTTCCACAAGTTGACGCGATTTCAACATTTGCTACAAGATTCATTGGTGAATAAGCGAATGACCACAAAATCTGAATTTTAAGAGATAAGTGTTCTATCCCTTCTGAACTGCCTAATATAGTGTACGTTGACTTATTTTGACTTGTACACCTTATTTTCAGTGTCACTATATATGTGATCGTTGGATTCTGGATGAACCGAATGATGACTTTGACTCATGCTAACAAAGACTAGCTAGCACTGTGTCACTATCAATGATCGTTAAATTCATCATGCTGTTTTTTATTTTTTATATATCTTCGATTGCTTACTGTGAATATAGACATTACATGGAGTTTTCGCTTACTAGGTGACTTTTTGGTATTGATTACTAGGTGATTATTATTTGCATGGTGCTGAGTGAGGTTACTATTAGTACACTCTGCCTATCATGCTCTCTCTTTTGCTTATCCCTTTTTTTTTCTTGTTACAACCCAACAATAACAGGCCTAAAAGGTAAGCCCAATCTATCCGTTGAAGTTCAATAAACCCAAAACCTAGAACTAAACCCAAACTTTAAAAAGTCTGAAAATTATTTTAACGTGGTATTAAACAAACGCTAAAGAATAGAAGAGTTCTTGGAGTTCTCAAAACTCATGGACGTCCGTCGCAAAAGCAATCATAGAAACTAAATCCAAACAATGTGTTATACTCGTGGTAGTTACTAGTTAGTCTTCCCTGTTTTTTTCTTCTCTAGCGTGCGTTTTTATCTCTATGAAAAGTTGTTCTTTCTTATACTGCAAAGTTACAATTTGTATTGCTGGTTTCATAAATATTTGTTCATATTTTAGTAGGCAGCTCGTGAACATTTTAAATTATAAAATTCAGTAGAGAATTTCTTTGAAAAAAACAACAAACTCTAGTTTCTTCTAAAGAAGAGATTTCAATTTGACAACTTTGAAAAATCGCCAACTACAGTTCTGAAAAAAAAAAAAACGACAATTGGCTCTATTGCATGAAATTCAAAAGAAAAAGCGACTATAGCAAAGTTAGTCGTAAGCTGACCATTTTGTATTATGATTATGAATAATAACATTAGTAATTGACCATCATAGTATTAGTTCCTTCATTCATTCATAGTAGGTGATAAGTGATAACATTCCTCTACACTTGAGAATTGAGACACGAAACTAAAACATATACTTCAAAATTCTAACACAGGGTAACTCAAAATTCAAAGTATTATGGAGATTGATCAGAAACAGGGATATTAGTTCCTGGAGGACGACTACGTCTGCATGGTTGGCCTGTCGTCCACTTGGAAGAAGAAAATACTGATGCTGGAGAACCTCCACATGAATTTGAGTGTGGAGTCCACACGATAGGATTTCCCCAAAACGCTGCAGTATTCACATTAAACTAATTTAGTGAGAGATGTTTGATTTCAAGTTTGTTAGTTTTTTCACAAATTTATAGTAATATATTTGTTATAAAGACACTTACCAAGTTTACGCCCTGTAGATTCCACGACATCAACTTGAGAGGAAAGAGTGAAAAGTATAAGAAGTAGAGGTAACACAAGTGAAACAATATTTGCTGACTTCAAACCCATTTTCTCCTTCGTTTCGGTTTTGGTCATCGCAAGTCTTGTCATAAATATATAGAAGACGCTTAACCTCATACTTTTTGGTTGTTTCTATTTGATTCTTTCAAAGCCAGCATTATTTCTAAATGTTGACAAGTGAACGCGGTTTCAACATTAGCCACAAGATTCATTGTTGATAAACGAATGGCTTAAATTTTGAATTTTAAGAGATAAGAGTTTTTGTCCCTTCTTGTGGATAATGTTAAATACGACTTCTTTGCATTTCATATTAGTCGACAATAATAGTGAAGCGGAGCTGACATCTTAGTTTTGGTGCCACTATCTATGCTCGTTGAATTGGTCATCATGCTTGCTTTTTTTTTCTTTCTGTAACTTGGTTTGCCACATGAACATATGTGCATATGGCACGGAGTTTGCTTATTATGTGACATATTTGGCATTTATTGACTAACTCAATATTGAGAATGAGTTTTAGTGTTTTAGTGTTCAATAAATTTTGTATAAATATTTAGGCTCAAACAACATGTTATAAATCGTTTTTCAAATAAAATTTTGATATACAATTTACATAATCTCATAGACAAATAATCTTCACAAACTTCACTTCTATAGATACTTATTATCCAAAATAATGACAAAATTTTTAAAATTAAGAAGATATTAAGAGAAGTCATAGTAATTAATAATAAAAAAAATTATTAAGAGAAGTCAAAGTAAATAATTGTCTAAGAATTGAATTACAAAATAATTCTTTTTATTTTATCGAAGGAGAGCAGTTTGTGTTAAATAAAAACTTCTTTTGTAAAGTTCAGACTGAAATGTTTTCACTTGCAATTTTGTGCATATTCCGTTATAATTAAACATGAAAGAGTACCATTTTTTAACATTGTTTATACATCAGATAAAACATATATAAAAGTTGCAGCACAAAAATAGAATTTAGATATCTTTGTTTTTTTGGTAAAAGAATTCAAATAACTTATTTATAATTTCTCTCCTTCTCTACTTAAATCCCTTTCAAGGCTCTGTAGTAGAATTTCTTGACGAGCGTTGACGTGGAGGTGGACATGGACGTGAACGTGGACGTGGACGAGGGCATGGTCGTCTTCCATGGCCTCCGCATGTACAAGATCGAGTTGTTGCAGATAACTCTCTACTAGCTTCTATTAACGAAGAATGAGGAAAATTTTATGTTAGAAATAATTTTATGTTAGAAATGATGAATTAGATTAATTTTGATATATTACGTGAGTAACAAAAATAACTTGGAAATTCTGGAGAAGATTCTAATACCAATCATATATATGATATTAAGTGGTATCAATATGTTACTACCCAGATTTAAATATTTTTTACTAACTCTATTATCTAATATCTAAAATAATTGATCCTTTCCTAGTTTAAAGATACCAGAACTTGAAGATTTCTTCAAGATACTCAAGATCTGCTTGAGATAGCGCAACATAGAAACAAGAGAATAAAAACAGATCTATGAAGACACTGACCTACTCTCCGGCGAATAATCTCAAACCCTCCAATTTCAGAGAAGAGACAAAGAAGTAGAAGAAATAATAGAAGAAGAGCACGGGTTGACCTTTTCAAATTCATTTTTTTTTTTGCTGCTAAAGAGTTTTCATATTTATAGAATTTTTTGTTTTTGGATGACACAACATAACATGCTTTACGCCCAACAATAGATGGATGTATAAATAAAAGACAGCAAAAAATAGACTGAAAATAGGTGATGGCTAAGTCGTCTCCGATATTCATCCAATGAGACGACTTAGCCATCACCTATTGTCGTCCAGAACCGTACGCTTAAGTCCCACCGCCACCATGTCACGATTCTTCAAGAAACTGTCGACGCTACCAAGCCACGATACAACATGGAGGAAGATCACACCGGAAAACCATAGAGAACCCAGACCGCCGTCTTCAAACAATTTGTCGCCTCAAGGATGGATCTCCAGCCGCTACGAGCAGAAAGATAGGTCTCGTCGCCACCAACGCAACACACACAAGGGATGAGCACAATCTGAAGCCACCGATGGATTCCACATCAAACTCCCAATTCGACTTTACCGGAGCAAGGGTTGACAACATATCCGGCCAGATGAAACAGAAAGGAGCCCTCTACGGTTGTCCACGAGGAGCTTTGTGAACTGGAGAGACTTATCGAAAGTTCTTTGGATTTGACGCCTTCGGGCAAGACGAAAGAGAAATAATCCACGCATTTTGCTCGCTCGCGCTAGCTTCCTTAAGATCCTTATATCCGTGACACCACTCTCCCGACAACCCCGGAAAATGGACATGCCATGTGTACCTCCCATTAAATGCTCACCAATACCAGCTACCTTGATACATAACTCCTTCGAAAACGTACCTACATCCAATTTTGGGATGCATGAGTAAACGATTTTACTCAGTAGAATTATCCTATATGCCCACATGACCTAAACATTCATTTACTCTCATTGTCCCTTCCCACAAGTCCAAAAACAGACAACTACATGCAAACAAAGAATCTAACAACCTAACGATATCAAAGAAATGCATTACATTCAATTAACAAACAACCTAATGATGTCTACATACTCAATTATTCATGTTGTGTAACACTCAACTCAGGTCAAGCGACCCGTCGGTCCTTGGCACTTACTCAGGGCCTGTCGACCCACCCCATTCTAAACAGTCATCATGCTTCAATCAATCAATCTCAACAACCATGCCTCGACATCTGACAACCTAAGCAGCAATCAATCTAGATATCTACACTCAACCTTAGTGTTCCATTCACGAGTTCCAGAATTATGCAGAGGGTCCACAGGCGGGGAAGGCAGCTTCACGTTCCTCTCCATGGCTTGATCAATCTCCTCTTCTCAACCATCCAGTAATCCATCTTGTAGATCTAAGTCACAGAAGAACTAGGGTTTTAGAGATCTAGGGTTTCAGGAAACTTAGGATTTAGATCTAGATTAGGATTACCTTTTTCTCACAACAGAAGGCTTGGATCTAACCTTTGTCACACACAAACACTCACGGCGGCAGGCGGCTAGAGGAAGAGGCTTACCACACAACGTTGCATCGTCTAGACTCATACCAAAAAAAAAACGTTGCATCTAGATAGGAATATACCACTAAACCTTCAAATTTTTCACGTTTTTCTAATTTAAACCTCTAACCTTTCCTGTTTTATGTTTAAAACTCCAACTAAATTATTATTTTTTAAAACAAACTTTGGAATAAAAAACAAAAGTGAATTATGGGATTTCCGTTAGCTTCAAATCCAAATTTTTATTATTTTCTATTGTTTGTTGTTCTTGCTAGTAACGCTTTATTAAACGCATCTATAGACGAAAAATCCAAGTCCCTTCAGCCTTCCAACACATTTTGTTTCACACCATCCGATGAAAGCCTTTTGTTGACAAATTAGAACTTGATACTAATCGTTTTTGAAAGTATAATTAAACATGACAACACACATGACACATACGTAGATAATGTTGTAACTTGTAACGACTGATTTAATTATCCCTTTCTTACTACAAATGGAAAAAAATTTCCAGTTATTTTATCTTGGAGTCTTTCACTTACAAATGCAAATATTTGAGATTTGTTTTTTTTTTTGTTTGTGGAAAATGTGATAATTTGCTTCATGCATATGAACTCCAAAACAAAAAGCGACGATAACAAATTTAGTCCGTAAGCTGGCCACTTTTATATCATGATAAACTGATAATAACATTAATAATTGACCATCGACCCATAAGTTTTAGTTCCTTCATAAGTTCATAGTATGTGACAAACATTGGTTTACACTTGAGACAAGAAACTAAAACAGAAAACCAAAGACACTTTATTATAGGAGATTATAACTTGAAAATCCTGACACAAAGACACACAAACTCGAAGTACTATGAGTATTAAGGAGATTGAGAAACAGGGATATTAGTTCCGGGAGGACGAGTACGTCTGCAAGGTCGGCTTGGCATCCACTCGGTAGCCATTATTGCTGCCGGAGAACCTCCACATGAACTTGAGGGTGGGGTAAATACGATAGGTGCTCCGTTAAACCCCCACACTGCAATTTTAGAGAGATGATTGATTTACATAGGTGGATATAAACGAATTCAAATTCATAATTTTTAGAAAGTTTTACTTGCAAACTTCTAATACTGTATATGCTAATGTGTTTGTAAGTTGTAAAAACACTTACAAAGTTTGCGGCCTGTAGATTCCACAACTTCAACTTGAGAGGAAATAGTGAAAAGTATAAGAAGCATTGGTAACACAAATGCAGCGATATTTGGTGACTTCAAACCCATTTTTTTCTTCGTCATGTTTTTGGTCATCGCAATTCACAAGTCTTGTGATAAATATATAAAAGAAGCGTAACCTCATATTTGTTTGCTTTTGCTATTTAACTTATTTGCAAATTTTCACTAGTGAACGCGGTTTCTACATTAGCTACAAGCCTACAAGACTAGATAAACGAATGGCTAGAAATATTTGAATTTAGAAGATAAGTGTTTTTGTCCCTTCTTTTGGAAAAAATGTCAAATACGACTTCCTTGCCATTTCATATTAGTAGGAAGAAATAATCAATATGAGTTGACTAATATTGTCCGTTGACTTATGTCACTATATATGAGATCGTTGGATTTTATATGAACAAATGCTACTATCAATGATTGTTGAATTGGTCAAAAAATTTGTTCCTTTATATAGCACGGACTTTTTGCTTGCTACGTAGGTGACAATATGTTTGTTATTTCTTGTAGGTACAAAAACCAAATGAAACTCCAAGCAAAAGCCAGTCAACTCTCGGGGTTCTAAACCACACAATATGTTACAAATTGTTTATCAAATAAAATTATATATATATATATATATATATATATATCATTTTTACTCAAATATATCAATTTCGTATGTTATCACTGAAACTATTGACTAATATATTATTTAAAAGTCAAGCAGTCTAATTTTATATTTATTATTCTTAATTCATCTCGCATAACTTACAAACAATAATCTCATAGAGAAATAGTGTTCACAAACTTCACTTATGTAGATTGTTCTTTTCATATTTGGATCATCTAGCGCAAGTAGTGATATATATCACCTCTCTAAATTTTTAAACACGAAAATTCGACTCTACTCCCCTGAGAAAAAGATATATAGAGAAAAGTCTCGTATAAGTAAAAATAGTTAACCAAAAAAAAAAATCTTTTATAAATAAAAATATTATTAAAATTACGAATATGTCATGAGAAGTTACAGAAAGTATATTTTCTAAGGAATTATTTACAAAATTAGTTCTTCTTTCTTAACCGGAAGACGGGAAGAGAAACCAGTCTATGTTTTTTTTATCAAAAAAAGAAAAGGAAAAAACTAGTCCAAGTTAAAAGAATTACTGATTTTGTAAAGTCCCAACTAAGATATTCTTGCTTGCAGGCTTGGTCATGTCTCGTTATAAACATATAAAGAGTACATTTTTTTTGATTAAAACTTAGTTTGTGTCTAACAAAATGTAAATAAAAGATGCAGCACAAAAATAGAATTATTTAGATTTTTATTTCCTTCTTCTTCAAGGATCGGTAGTAGATCTTCTTAAAGAGCCTGGACGTGGCCGTGGTCGTGGACGTGGGCATGGACTTAAACTTGGTTGTGGTCCTCCAAGTCTTTGGCCTCCGCATGTTACAGATGGAGGGGTTGCAATTCGCCCTCTCACTGGTTCTTCTACTAAAAATTGAATGTGGAATCAGATAGAAAGTATATGTTCAAAATGATGAATAAAATCTTATTTTATACAATACCGGAGAAACATAAATAACACGGAAGTTACTAATCCTACAGTTATAATTTGTTTCCCACAATAACCATATTCTTAAATAAGCTAAATATGGTTTATAGAGAAAACAAATTCTTTGATAGCTTGAGCTATTGTGAGATATAGGAAGGCACTGACCTACTCTCCGGCGAGTGGTCTCAATCCCTTCAATTTCAGAGAAGAGACAAAGTAGTAGAAGAAACAAAGATGGAAGATTAGCATTTCTTGACTTCTTCGAACCCATTCTTATTCTAGCATGTATGTAACGTTGCATGTATATATAATATATAGATATAAAGAATATATTTGTTAATTGTTACTGAACCGGTTTGTCATTGGTGCCAACTATTATATATAAAATATAGAAAAATTTACTCAGCTGTTATAGAAAAGTATGTTTATTATTAGAATATCATATATCTTTTTAAAAATTACTCATATGTTTTGAGCATTTGTGTAATTACAATTAACACCCTTCATTAGTTTTTTTTTAATTAATAATTTTTAGTTCGTTTTTAATTAAAAATAATAAATAAAAATTTGATTATCCATGTCATTAATCCACATCACCAATCTCACACTTCTCAAACTCACGTTATTTCTCCTCTTCTCTTTTTTTGTCTCCAAATCCAAGAAAAGCTTTTAGATCTAATAATCTGCAACTAACTTTTGACAGAGATCTTCAAATTGCAGGATTGGGCTGGATCTTCCTAGACCTCACAGCCACAACGCTTGCCATAGGGTCCCAAATCAAAAGCTTCGTCAGATCTACTCGCAACCTTGCTCACGAAAAAAGTCATCAAAAATCAAAACCCAAATCAAAGAGATCTATGGAATTCTACATGATTCGTTACAGGTTTGAGTTGAAATCAAGAATAGCTACTCTTTTACTTTGATTTTACATGTCTCTCGTTTAATCTTCCTCTCAATCGATCTATTTGGAGACATTTCTACTTCTATCTATGTTTTGATTCATACGGTTTAGTCTTCCTCCTATGTATCCCTCAAACATATTTTTACGAATCTTAATTTGATTGTTGTTATTTTACTAATAAATTTCATATTGTCTTCTCCAAAAAAATGTTGCTTTCCGATCTGTATTATAAATCAGCTGTAAAGTGATGTAACTCAGCCGTAATGTGATGTAACTCAGCCGTAACATATAATTTACACAACCTTTCGTCTTCCCTGAATGATAACTCAGCCGTGACATGTAATTTACCGAACCTTTCGTCTTCCCTGAAGCATATAACTCAGCCGTAACATATAATTTACACTCATCTTTCGTCTTCCCTGTAGAATATAACTCAGCCGTGACATGTAAATTTACCGAACCTTTCGTACTCCCTTAAACATATAACTCAGCCGTAATGTAATTTTACCGAACCTTTCGTCTTCCCTGGAACATATAACTCAGCCGTGACATGTAAATTGACCGAACCTTTCGTCTTCCCTTAAGCATATAACTCAGCCGTGACATGTAAATTTGCCGCGAAACAATAAGAGACACAACATTTCGTCTAACTTTATCATCGAGCACCAACTTCACAAGTTTTTCGTGCGTTGTTTCTGCATCTATCTGCACAACTCTACACCCTCTTTCATCGGTGTTAAATACATATTTGTGTTTCTATACCCAATTACCGGAAACAATAATTACCGGAACCGGATCAACCATATCGGGAGAAGGATGAAAGAAATTGGAGAAGAATGAGGAAGACGATGAGGAATTGGAAGTTGCGGTGATGTGAAAAACTCAGGTGAAGAAGACGAGTTGAAAAAATTTGGCCCTATTTTTTTGTTATTTGATGATGATGACATGGAATGATAACATGGAATGTTGCATCCACGTCATTTTTTAATTGATGAAGTGGCAAGTAAACCACCAAACGAAAATGTAAATCAGCTTAATTAAACCAGCCATCAAACAAAACTTTAACTCAGTCGCAACATGAATACTATTACAGTAATTAAAAAACGAAAAAACAGTAGCCAAATTCAGCCGTTTACTGTCGTAACTCAACCACAAATATTTAACTCAGCCGTGTCGTTTAATAAGTCGGCCGTCATTGCATGCTATTCTAGTAATTAATCTTTCGCTACTAAGTCAGCCGTAATAAGGCTGAGTTTTCCGTTAATCCAGCTCATTACGGCTGATTTATGAAACTCGAACATAAATCAGCCGTAACGTCATCCCATAACTAAGCCGTCTTTGATAACTCAGCCAGCCGGAGAAAGTTAAGTCAGCCGTGTCGAAGCAATAACTCAGCCAAAAATTTGACAAATCAACCATCGGGTGAAAACTCAGCCGTAACTTAGGCTGGGTTATGCTCGAAAGTCAGCCATTTTATCATAACTCAGACAGATTTCAGTAAGTCAGCCGTAACTCCAGGCTGGGTTATACTCGTAAGTTAGCCGTTTGCTCATAACTCAGCCATTTTTCTTAAATCAGCCGCAACATACCGTAACTCAGCCGTCACTGCCGCTATATCGCTTGACGGCTGAGTTCATTAATACACGTCAGCGATTTCTGACGTGGCAACGCGGCTTTGCTGACGTGGCAGTGGCATTCTATGTAATTACATTTTTTTCTGTAACGTTTAACAGGGGCACGCTGGGTATAAAAAATATACCCGAAATATGATAGTAATAAAAAAAAGATCTGTATGTTTCTGGTAATTTCATATAAAATGTATAACATCTGAGTAAAGTTCCCTAAAATATATTATATAAATACACACTTAAAAAAAATCAACCATTTATGGCTTTCTTAGTTTAAAGAATTGGAGAAGAAAGGATAAAATTGGCTCAAAATGTTATGTTTGCAAATGCAAGTACAGTTTATTGTTGGACTTTCATATGGGACATTGTTAAGAATGAACGTTAAATTATATTTAAAAGCAAAAAAAAAAACAATTTTTTTTTTTTTGTGCTTGTAATTTTGTTTTCGTTTTTCTGTGGTCTTAAATAAAGGAGATGAGATCCAAGCTCAGTTCAATAACCGAAAAAAAAAAATCCAACATGGAGGATATGATTTGATATATTGAAAGAAAAATCAGAAAATGATTTGAAGCACAACATCCCTCACAAGTATAAAGTATGGTTTTCAAAGTTAATAACTCACGAGATCGTGACACGTGTCAAATATTTCGATCTCAGATTTTGCCATGTGTCAAATAATTTTTCCTTTTTAATAAAAAAGGTAAAAAAGATAATTATAAGAAAATTATAAATGTAAACACTTTTAAAATGTAAAAAAACTAATTATAAGAAAATTGCACCTATATTTCCATAAGAGATTTTGCCATCTAGCAACCAAATTTTTTGTTTTTAACAACTTAAAAATTGTTAAAAGTTAATTATACCAAAATTATAAATTTAAGCAGTTTGATCATAGTAAGAAAACTATACGTATTTATAAAGATTATAAAAAATCATATATAAAAAGATTGTAAATAATCACCTTTATATAAACAATAAGTTGTCTCATATTTTTTCACTAAGCAAACTAATTTCTTCACACACCACCGTTGTTTTAACTTCATTCTATTGGTACAATTTTGTTTTTTGGTTATAAAGTTTTTTAAAGATAATATAAGTAAATAGCATTTGACTCAAAAATAATTAAAGAAATAGCTATAGTTAAAAAAAGTTTTGAAAACTAACGTTTTTCAGATATGTGAAAATTCAAAATGGCTCTCAAACAAAAGTCGAACATACAACTGCATATTCTAATTTGGAGAAAAAAAACAAGAAATAAATACTAATAACACGAAAAATCTGAAGAAAAAAAAATCAATATTAGAATTTGGATGACGAAATAGTGACATCCAATAATGTCATTTAATAAAATAGCATATCATACTGAAAGAAATAGGAGTAACATGTGATTGTTATGGAGGTAATGATGGTGGTGGTTGATGGTTACGAAGGTGGTGATTGGGTGATTTTAAAAAATAATATGATCATTTAAAAATTACATGCATTTATCAATTGTTGTAAATATATCATGTCAATTATAAAAACAAACACTGTGAATCACGATAGTTTTATAAAAATAGCATGTGATATTCAGAACCAAGGAGTATATGGCAATGGAGGCAAAGTAGGAATTATGAACGGCGATAGACATAGACTAGAGTTATCGGAGATGGTTGGCCTGATGTCGGAGAAGATAAAGAAAGTGGAGTAATAAGAGAAGTTGGGAAACAAGGAGAAGAAGCGATAATTGTGGTGTTGGTGTTGATGACGGTGGTTCAAGCTTGGTGGTGGTCGCGGCGATAAATGTTGATGAAGATGGTGGATCGAAATTAGCGAGATTCGGTATTGACGGTGGTGGAGATTGTGATAGTAGTGAGATTCATTTGTGGTGCTGGGTCAGAGTAGTGAGACTCGGTGGTGATGTCCGACGAAAGGAAGAAATGGAGATAGGGGAAAAAAGAGGGAGAGAAGGAGAGATAAAGAATATTTTAAGCAAATAAGAGAAATCTAATGAGAGAAATAGAGAGATTTGAGAATTTTTCGCCGGCGAGCGGAAAGAATAAAGAGAAAAAGAAAAAAGGCTTATATGAGCAAAAAATTGACAATGCCACGTAACCTATGTTGCATGGAAACGGAAACGGAAACACGGAAACGAAACGTTTCGGAAACGGGAAACGAGTTTTATCTAAAGTTAGAGAATGGAAACGTTTTGGAAACGTATATACACACACACATATATATATATATACACCAAACATAAAAGAATTTAAAAGAAAATATGTTTTAAACAACACAAATCCAAAACATAAACTATTAAATAGTTTAACTAAAATTCCATAAAATTAAGATTAAAAGGCTTAAGTTCAAATATTTAGACCAACATTTTCATTCTCATTTTCATTACTTCCATCAAAGATTATATAAAACTGTCTCCAAATCTAGTTCGTCGAGAAAAAGATCTTAAAACTCGAGTCTTCCCAAATTATTTACTGTATTATAAATTTTAATATTTCCATGCTATTTATTTATTAAGTTTCCAAAGTAAAAAAAAAAATTTGTCATGTTTCCAAAACGGAAACGTGAGTTTCTATCGTGTTTCCAAACAGAGATTTTTAAGAAACGCGTTTCTGTGACGTTTCTTGGTGTTTCTGAGAGTTTCCGTTTCCAAAACGTTTCGGAAACGGGAAACGGACCTCGGAGAGAGTTTCCATGCAACATAGCACGTAACTATATAATTTTATCTTTTCTTATTATCATATTTTATTTCCATCTCGCCTACATTGAAATTATAAGATATAATACACTCTTCTGATGGATGTAAATAACTTCTTAATATTTAATAATACAACTTATGAACATTTATGAATTCATAACATATAATAAACAAAAAATTATATAATTTTATAAATAGACCAATATTTATATTAGATGATTTAATAATTGGTATAACATAACTACATTTTATAGTGCGCAATATACATTATAAATCTATATTTAAAAATAATTAAAATGCTGCATTATCTAAAATATATATGTTTACATAATTTTAGTTATGCTTACAAAAATAAAATTAATTGTTAAGAATGATAATTTCGACCGGCAGCACGGGTCCATATCTAGTTTTAGTATAAAGCAAGAACCAAGGAAACAAAACAAATAAATACCAATATGATCTTAAGGCTGAGCTTTTCTTGTCTGCAAAACTTGATTCTTTTGGTAAAAAGAAGAAACACCTTAATACACCTCTTCAACTATTGGCAAGAAACAAGAGAAACAAAGTTAGTTTTTTTCAGTTTTAAGGATACAATCAATTTTCTTAGTAATGAAACAGAGAATAAAGATGACAATGCTTACAATCACCATCATCCGCTTGATTATAATCGTCAACATCATCATCAAAGTCTTGATTCTACAAAACATTCAAGCAAAAAGTTGTTAAGTAACTTGATAAAAAGAATCACACAACATTACTCTGGAAAATAAACAAGAACCTGATCATAATCTCCATTATCAGATTCTTCTCCTTGTGATTCCTCAACTTCTTCATCATCTTCTCCTTCTTCTTTCTCTTCCTTAACCAAACATAATCCAAATACATTACGCTATGAAGCATTCTAAAAAACCATGCATTCAACTGTTTCTATAGTACCTTAGACTTAGCTTCAAGATTCTCAAACACATCCAATTTCTGCAAATCTGTGAAACAAAAACATAAAACTTGAGCTTCTTGTTACATTGTTGGAAAACTAATAAACACAATGTACCAGCTTCTTGACTCCATTTAGCTCTCTTCACAGGCCGTTCTCTTCGAGTATCTCCAAGAAGTTCTTTAGGGAAGTTAATAGGTCTAAGAAGAAGAAAATCAAAGAAAGATACATTCTTATTAGACTTCATCTTCAGCGGCTTTAACGAGTCTGAATACCTCTCAATGTCCAAACACTCATTCTCTGAAAAAAGCTTTTAGCTTTAAACAGAGATTACAAAGACAAAAGAGTATATTTAAAGTTGATGATACCTTTCTTAGAAACACCATAGTCTAAGTGATAAGGAGAATTTCTCCAAAACTTATTGAAACTAAAGTAGGTTTGAACTAATTCCAAGTCTGTTGAGATTGATTTCGGATCAAGTAACGTATAATTTCCTGACATTGACAAAGAAGATCAATTTTTTAGAGGGAAAAAACGGAAATGGAAGAAAAGTTTTGTCTACTTAGACCATCTCCAATGTAAATCTATATATTTTTAATCTCAAAATAGAGTAACTCTAAAATATAGCATAGTTTTTCTTTTTTTTTTTGGTAAGAATATAGCATAGTTTTTCTTAAATGTATCACTCTATATCCTATTTTAAAATAGAATTATTGTAAAAAAAATTAAAGTTGCTCTAAATAGAATTTAGAGAAAAAATAGAGTTGGGTTGGAGATGCTCTTACAGGGAAAATTACAAAAGGCTCAGCCTTGCCATATATTCGCTGCCACCGTAACCACCTCCTCGTGGTTTTCCTCGGCCTCCTCCTCTCCAAAACATCGGCCCAAATTCACGGTCGTCTCCTTTGAGAGAATCAAGGCAAAACCAACGATGGTTTCTGACTTAACTTCAAAACAGAGCCCATAGAGATGCAACAAAATACATTATTACTCAACATAAATCCAAATCTTATATCATAAGCACATTGAGAAATCTGAGACAATTGCACAGAGCACTCCAGAAAGTTACCTAAACATTAAAATTCAATATGATGACGAATTTGGGTCATACAACAAAAAAAATCGAACAATTTGGTTAATCAATCTTTTTGTTTGATTCTTGTCATAAGACTATCTACTTTGAGATCGACACTAACCTGAGCTATTGGTCTGAGAGGAAAATTGAACGAGGGAATATTAAGACAGACAGAGAGTGCGAGGAAGATTAACATTGTAGATCGATGAAACTGACGATTGAGACTGACAAGGATCGAGACTCAAAGTTTCACATGTTTTTATATCTATCTCGTCTTCAATTTTTTTTTTTCTCTTTTTCTTTTGTTACTTGGTAAAATTTTAGAGTTAATGAATCTTTCACTTTCTGGTTACCTCTACGATGACATTTTAGTGTCAACTAAACTATCACTCAAGATAAATCCTTTGAAACATGCATAAAATTGTTGAAGCTTAAAAGAATATCTGTAGTAGTAATCTTGGGAGTAACTTCCAATTGAAGATAAATCCTTTGAAACATGCATATTTTTTTCCAAAATTCTAAACACAATACACTAAAATACATGGAAAGAGACGTTGTGTTTATTTTCTTCTTCGATATTATGGTTCTAGTATCTTATTTTCTTCTTCTTCTTTACTTTCTGTTCAAGAGTCTAGCGGGCACGTGAAGGTGGACAAGGACGTGGACGTTGATGATAATCTGGTTTTCCAGGACCAAGTCCTTGGCTTCCGCATGAACAAGATGCAGCAGCTAACTCTCTAATAGGTTCTCCCACTAAGGATCAATGCAAACTTTATGTCAGGAATGATGAATAAGATCAATCTGACAATCTTAAATCTTAACTTTAAACATTAAACCAGAACAAATCTTAACATTAAACCAAAAAAAAGATCAATCTTAATACAATATACTATATATGAGTAACAAAAATATAATAACAAATTTATTTTCGAGAAGATTAAATCCTACGATTTGTTATGCTGTAATTATGCTTTATAAAGTAATACTACTAAAGAGGGGGTCAATTGCATCAAAAAAGTTAAAGTGAAATGGTCTCTAATAGCACATAATCATATTTTATAGACACAATTAGCACCCAAAACTTAAACTTCCACAAATTAGCATTTTTTTTTGTAACTCGCCTTTATTAGGTATCAAAACGACCAATGTATTATTAACATCAACTTAAACTTCCACAAATGGCATTATTATTAGGTATTATTAATTATTTCTCTACAATTTATTATATTCTTGCCAAAATTTATTTTTTCCAAAGCGTGCAAAAGTTTCCCATCAATATTTTCCCGCAAAAAAAAAAATTTCGCCAAAATTTTTCCACAAAACATATCCATAAAATTCAAGAAGGATTTCGCAAAATTCAGGAAGGAATCCTTGAACTTCCGAAAGGATTCTATGAAATTAAGGAATGATCCTAATAAATTTCGGAAGTAATACTTTCAAAAGTTCAAGGAAACTTTCCTGAATTTCGTGAAATCATTCCTGAATTTCGTAAAATCCTTCCTGAATTTCTTGAATTTCGTGGAATTCTTCTTGAATTTTGTGGAATCCTTCAGGGAGTTCAAGGAATCCTTCATGAATATCGTCAAAAATTTTGGCGGGAAAATTTCACATTTTATTTATTATTTTCTTTAAATTAATTATTTACACTTAAGGTTTAATTAAAGATTAGGGTGCTATTTGTGGAACTTTGTAAACATATTTTAGTGCTAGTTTTGTCAATTGCCCAAATTAAATAATATTAATTTGAATTACTTATTTACAATCGATACGAAAAATATAATTTAACATCAACTGCAATAATCGATGTCATATTGATGTGTGTGGCATCAATTTATTAAAATTGATACAAATCTATATCCATTTCCATACTTTCACAATACTAATACAAATATTTGAATTAACATCATTTAGAAAGTGATACAAAATTTAAATCAATAACATCCTATGCTAATTAAAGATTAAACATCAGTTGTAAAAATTTATGTAATTGTTTATTTAATTTCTCTACGTCCCACATTATTTCCAGTGAAAAAGAGTTTCATAATTTTCTTATCTATAGTAATCTTACTTTTTGATAGTTTCAAAAAGTGTAAAGCTTGATAAGCAACTATTATCTAAAATAAATAAGTTTTTTTCTTAAAAATAATTTAATATTATTTTATTAATTTTACCATCAATTATGTATAGTTAATATAAACCCGTAAGAAAAATTGCCTCTAATAGCCCCAAATGAAGTTTTTGGGACAAGAATAGCACTCAAAAGTTTATTGGACAAAAATAGCACTTTATTTTTGATTTTTTAAATTAATAAATAATTCTAAATAAATACAAAAAAATCACAAATTCATCGTTAATATTTTCCCGCCAAAACAAAATCCCGCCAAAAATTTTCCGCTCCCGGGAAAAAAATTTCAAAATTTTCCCGCAAAAAAAATTTTCGTCCGATTTTTCCCGCCAAAAAAAATCCAAGAAATTCAGGAAGGATTCCACAAAATTTAGGAACGATTTCACATAATTTAGGAAAGCTTTCACGAATCGGGAAACCCTTCCTGAATTACGTGAAATTCTTCCTAAAATTCGTGAATTCATGATATCCTTCCTGAATTACGTGGAATCCTTTCTAAATTTTGTTGAATCCTTCCTGAATTTCGTGCAATCTTTTAAGGAATCTTTTCCTGAAAGTCAAGAAATCCTTTCTGAATTTCGTGAAATCCTTCCTGAATTTTGTGGATTTGTTTTGGCGGGAAAATTTTGACGGGATTTTTTTTTGCGTGAAAATGTTGAAAAAAATTGGTGGGAAAATGGTGATAAAAAAATTTGGCGGGAAAATATTTTTACGTTGCGGAAAATGTTTGGCGGGAAAATTAAACTTTTTGCGGAAAATTTCCAAATTTATTTATTTATTTATTTTAATTAAACTAATTATTCATATTTAATATTTAATTAAAGTTTATAGTGCTATTTGTGAAACTTTTCAAATGTAGTGCTATTTTTGAAAGAAAAACTTATTTTAGTGCTATTTTTGTCAATCGCCCAACACTTAACATTTCTTATTATAACAGTTGCAAATATTAACGTTATTTTTATAAACTGATCTAAAACTAACATCATGTTTTTTTTTAACTGATGCATATTAACATCTATTACAATAATCGATGCAAACAATTATTTAAACCGATGCAAATAATTTGCAACACTACTTCAAGAGTCACTTATATATGTGATGTACAACTCATTTGCACGAGTTATAACTGAGGACTGATGCAAATATGAAAAATAAGCAATGCAAAACACCATTTTACTTGTAGTGATAGTTTGTGTCACAGTCATCGTTGTATCATTACCAAATTCAGACATGCATATTTCAAGTTATTTACAAAAGAATATATATTTTTAACAATTTTATCATCGAATCAAAGATATAATACAATAGTTTTCTCTTTTCTTAGGTATGAATAGAAAATAATACTTCTAATAATGGATTAATATATAAAAATAACAAACTGTGCATGATTTTTTCTAACTTTTGTAATTGTAGTAATATATTTAAAAACGAAACTGTTCATATTAATGATAAATTACTAAAAAAAAGTTTGAACCTCATCATAGATCGTTTTGTAGCATCATAGAACAATCAAAGAATTTTTTCATAATTTAATGAAAATGAATGCAACCACAATATCATTTACCGGAAAAGTGGCAAAATTAAGATTTATATTTATATTCTACATTGATTTTTTTAATAGATTTGTGAATTTTTTTTAAATTACATTTTTCTTGATATATTGTACAAAAACAATTGTATAAATATTAAAGAGAAAATATATGATAAATGTATAAAAATATATGATAAAGGTAGAAAAATTTGGTAGTTTTAAACTGACTCCCTCCCTCCAATTTCAGAAAAGAGACAAAGAAGTAGAAGAAACAAAGATAGAAGAAGAGCATTGCTTGACATTTTCAAACCCATTATTCTTCTATAGAGATATAAGGCGATTTTTATGACTTTCCTTGCATTTAATTTCTTGGTTGTATAAATTATTTTATATATATAGAGTAATGAATACGGGACATATCGACATCGATAGTTTATGGACGAGGAGAGTTCCCACCATCAAAGACTAATTCAAATCTTTTTTTTTTTTTTTCGTCTAAAGGATTTCATAGATAGAATGCGATTGAGTTATACAAAGCCGACAAGGAACGAAATCCTTTCGGAGACAAGGCCGGCGGGTACATAGAAACCCCCAGAAACTTAAGGCCAAAAGAGGCGGACAAACATAAACAAAGCCCAAAAGAGGGAAACTTAAGCCCAAACGAGGGAAATTACAATCTACGGAAATAGGTGGAACCGCTAATAGCTTAGTCTCAATAAAACCCAAACATGAGAACGACGAACATGGCGAGATACAGAAATCGAATCGAGAAACCTGACAGAGAATTTGACGAAGGAAGATAGACGCACTTGCTCAACTCTTTCAGTCCAAGATCACACGACTAACTAAGCTGAGAGGATCCTGCTGAACCGCGAAACGGAGACGACCAAACCAACCTTCTAACAAAACCGGAGGAAACCCAAACAAGTGGGTGAACTGAACCATCCGCGATTTGTAAGATGAGAAAACCGAATGAAAACTCAGCCCAGAGACACCATGGAAAGGCAAAGCAGAGACAAACCACCAGCAAAATCCAAGACACATTCCGCAAACTGTGAGGATAAAAGACGACGAAATCCGTTGCCGCAGATCCAATGGACACACCGAGATAAGCCGTTGCTGCAAAACGCTGAACCGAAGAACTGTCGCAGAGGAGAAAAGACCAATCTCTTCCCTCTCATCTCCGTCTCACAGCCAAAAGGACAACAAGACAAGGAGGAAACACAAAATTGCGAGCAAACACCCAATTGCAGCCGGACATCAACAGCAAGCCACCACCGAGACCAGTACCACCGAAAACGGAGGCACCACACCTAGATCGGAGAATCCCAAACCCAAGAAGAAACCCTAGAAAAACAAACCCACGAGCAACACCGCAAGACTTACAACACTCCTACCCTCACAGATCCAGCGCCGACGCGCCTTCACCGGAGAGGAGGAAGAACCAGCGGCGGACCTTTTATTTCTCTCTCGCTCTCTCTTTTTTTTTTTTTTTTGAGAAAGTAGAAACTCCATTACACCGCAAGACTAATTCAAATCAAGAGCCACTATCTTGTTTAATACATTTGAAAACATTGAAACAAAAGTTTGGCTTTCGTGGGATTAGCTTGTAAATTTAATAATTTATTAATAAGCTATTTCCATCTAAACTGCCACTTCACCATCAATATTTGTGTTTTCTTACATATCATATATTGACTTTTAAAATTTAAAATTTATTTGCTATTTATTTTGGTCAATATGCCACTATTCTGTCTAATCAATTAAAGAATCTGTCTTTAGGTAAAAAAAAATTAGTCGAATTTTCAAAGGAGATTTTGTAGAATATCCTAGTAGTTTCTTTATATTTTGAAACATAAGTCAAGTTTTCAAAACGTTGAAAATTGACATTTTTTTAATTGAATAAGAAGACAATAAAAGGCTATTTTCTGATTTTCTTCTTTGGCAATACGTTTGAAGAAAGATTAGTGATCTTAAGGTTTGTACCAAAATTTTACATTAATATTTTCTTTTCTGAGTTTGTTCTTGAATCAATAATCACGAAGATGATGGCAAATGATTATTTAACAACAGTCGTATTTCTTCTAAAACTCTTCGGAAATATCGTCAATTTCCGGCAGAAATAAATAACTCGAAAA
This sequence comes from Arabidopsis suecica, assembly GCA_019202805.1. Classification (NCBI taxonomy): domain Eukaryota; kingdom Viridiplantae; phylum Streptophyta; class Magnoliopsida; order Brassicales; family Brassicaceae; genus Arabidopsis; species Arabidopsis suecica. Next base: position 8,213,966 of record CM032906.1, on the reverse strand, counting down.
ATTTCCGATAAGTTAGTTTTTTTTAGGGAAATCTTTCGAAAATTCAGAGGAATTTTTTTCATCCGAAATTTCATAGGGATTTTTTTCATCAGAAATTCCAAAAGGAATTCGTCCTGATTTTTTTTGTATTGTAATTTTAATTAGGAAGGAGTTGAGTTACCTAATTAATACTTAATTTACGAAGCAGCTTAATTACGACAATTAGGATGAAAAACTAAAGTTAGATATATATATATATATATATATATATATATATATATATATATATATATATTATTTTCTTGAGTAAATGTAAAATTTATATATAAAAACTGAAGAAATATGTACAAACGTTTTTAGTGAGATAGAAAGAAAAGCAAAATCAGAGCCAAAAGGCTCAATACAAAACCTAACAACAAGAAACAAACGACAAAGTGGTGTAGCTGAGCCCATCGCTGAGCCAAACTATCTAACTTCCCATCCTTGAGGATAGTTTGAGGATGTGAGATGGCACGAGATGATTTTGATGATGCTCTGTGCCAAGTTTTGGGCCGAGTGTTGCTTCTGGTTGTGTCACGTTCATTAGGTTCTCGCCATGGTAGATCACCGCTTGAAAGCTGAGATGATGGAGAGTAGAATCATTGAGGTTATGCCTACTCGAGATTAGAGCTTGGAGTGTGCGGTTCCAGTCCGGAGTAATCCTTTTTTGAGGAGAGGCTGGGACACATCAATCCATAGCGTGAAGGAGAAAGATCAAGCGAAAAAATGTGATCCTTTGTCTCGTTTGGTTCGCCGCAGAATACATGTACACTAAAGTTTTATATTATGAAAGAGGTTGAAAGCTTATAAGAGCTGACAAACCAAATTTAATTAGTTTAGAACATTTGGTATGTATGCCTCATTAAGAAATAATCTCAGTTATTTATTGTACGCTGATGTTTTGTTACCTTTTCTTAAGTTTACTTTTTAAAAAATAAAGGCTTAGTAAGTTCATGTAGAATTTATTGATATTTTTCCAAAATGATGAGAGTCTAAATCTACAGATATCGATACTTCAGTGATCATCTGTAGACCAAAATCTAGCATAGATTACAGTCGGGACCTTCCCCAAGAGGAGAAGATGACAACGTTCAGTAAACGTTGTAAAATCGCCCTTATAGTCGCCTACCTTATCTTTTTTGAAGTTTTATTACTTTTCTGTAATAAACATTAAAGAATACCATGTTTATGATAAACATTGTTTAATTTTATCAAACAAACTATTGTATATAGAAAAAAAATTATAATTCTAATATGGGAAAAATGTCAAAAAAATCATGAACTTTCAAATTTGGGACGATTTAATCATGAACTACGAAAAAGACATATAAATCGTAAAGTTTTTGTTGACTTTAAAATTAATTAACAAAGTTTGGTTGACTAGCCATTTTAGACATAGCGATAAGTAAGCTAACAGAAAACGATTACGGTGTTAAACTCCAGGTTGCTTTCTCTGTTTTGTCAAAAAAATATCGTTTACTATAGCGACAAAACGACGTCTTCGAGACCACCTCCATCATTTGCTTCTTCCTCCACACCACCTCGATCGTTTACTTCTGCCTTGACACCTCCTCCATCATTTACTTCTGCCTCGACACCACCTCCTTCATTTTCTTGTGGAACACATACCATGTCCCATTGTCCCTCTTCACCAACTTCTTCGTTGTTCAACAGAGGGAGCGAAAGAGAAATTCTAGTGTTAAGGAATGAAATTGATTTGGGGATTTAGGTTTAAGTTTCCCCAAATCGTCGAAACGACATCGTTTTGTCGCTACAGTAAACGATATCGTTTTGACATAACAGGGAAAGCAAACGAGAGTTTAACACCGTAATCGTTTTCTGTTAGCCTACTTAACGCTATGACTAAAATGGCTAGTCAACCAAACTTTGTTAATTAATTTTAAAATCAACAAAAACTTTACGATTTATATGTCTTCTTCGTAGTTCATGATTAAATCGTCCCAAATTTGAAAGTTCATGATTTTTTTGACATTTTTCCCATTCTAATATCTTTTCTTTTTCTTATTCTTTACTACTTTTTCAAGGGTTTGTAGTAGAACTTCTTGAAGGTGGGCAAGGACGTGGACGTGGGCATGGACGTGGATCTCCTCTTCCACCACCCTGTCCTTTGCCTCCGCATGAACAAGATGGAGCTACAGTTAGCTCTCTAATAGGTACTTCTCCTAAGGATCAATACGGAATTTAGATTAGAAATGATGAGAATAAGATCAACATTAATACAATATGGGAGTAAGAAAATAACGTAGCAATTATGGAGAAGAATCTAATTAACTAATCCTGTGATTACTTTTTGTGTAAAAAAACAATTATATAATTATCATGCTTTGTAGTTTACAGGTTTGTGTTATTGTCATCACTATCAAAATTCAAACATATATATTATATGTTAATGGCAAAAGAGCCAGTTATTTATAATTTCTAGTAAAATTTATCATCAAATCATATATATAGTGACAGAGTTTTCTCTGCTCTTAATATGTCTACCTACAAAAAAAAGTAAACACATTAAAAAAAAAATGCTCATTTAATTCATATTTATTGTTATTTTTACCAATATAATTTTTGTTAAAAAATATGGAAATTTATATTTCAAATGAATAACAATACTAAAAAATGACATAATTTTTTTTTGGACGATTAAAAAAATTGTTAGTGTTATATATGAACGAAAATAATATTTTAAATAAAGTATTAATAGATAAACTAATCATTTATGGTAACAAAAATTATTTTATGTAAAATAACGCTCCAAGTTGCCATTTCTTATAATTTTACCATTTATCTCCGAAAATTAAAAGGTCAGTCCTATGAAATCAAATATGAAATATAATTCGACATCACCACTGTCAAATTTGTGTAGTGGTGATAAATAATATATCAAATCGAAACCTTCACGACAAAGAGTCAAAGTCTACTTTTAGAATTTTATAAATATAATTTACGTGACTGTTAAAACTCTTCCAATAAGATATACATGAGGGTTAGATGATAAGTGGTAAGTATCTATTTTAGTTAAATTTTCTAATTTATTTTACCATATATAATACTATATATACATAAGTTTTTATTAATTAGTGCAATATATAATACGGTAATAAAGCAAAACAACAAAACATTATTCGTGTAAACTCGATATATGCTGATGTATTTGATAACATTTTAGATCGCAGTTATGTTTGGTTATTTGGTTATATTCAGTACTCAATGATTCAACATGACGAGGCACATTTTTCTCTAAAACCGTTCTACATGTTACTACAATATAATACCAGGTAAAGATAAAGGATATTAAAACATAGACAAAATGTTTATATATTGTTGTTTGTAAATATTAACGCTTTTTGTTTTATAAAAGTCAATATATTCTCTAACAATATTACTCCTTCTATTTCAGTTTAAGTGTCATCTAAAGCTTTTTTACACAGCAGTTTCTTTCTTTTTTTTTCGGTTTCACTCCTTAAAAGTAAACTATATAAAAAAAATTCATTGCTACTACATTAAAATAGTAGGACTAAAACTGAAATATTTATCAAAGATCTGGATTGAAAATCAAAAAGAAAACTTATAAAAACAATTTAGGCCGCAAAACAACACTTAAACAGAAACAAATGGAATATGTTTACCAAACAATGAGCAGGAGAGTTGTAAATGAATAACATTGATACAAAATGAAAACCTTTGAATTCGCACATGGTTTATATTAATTAGATAAAATAAGTCAAATATATACAAATAATTTCAAATATTTATAATAAAAAAAGAAATAATAATATCATAGATATAAACCATAACATGATAAATATGTTATTGCTTATACAGCACTACAAAAAAAAAAACAAAAAAATTATCAAAAATATTATAACCAAGTTAACTCAATGGTTTTAAAAAGTATTTCTAAATTTTGTTTTAAATTTATTGAATATATAACTTTGATTTAGTCAAAAAGAATATATATATTTCAATACTCTTTCTAATTTTTTAATTATAATAGTATACTAAAAACTTTATCTACTAATATTAATGATAAATTACCCAAGTGTCAATAGCTCAACAAATAAAGTATCTCATACAAAACCTAAAAATCTTTGATTCGAGTGGCACTTGAGAGAGAACGTTTATTAAATGCTCTCATCTCTCACGTGAGAGGATTTACACGCCTATGCCTATAACCTCATGGTTATAAGAAAATAATGAAAAAGTACTCAAAAGGTTCTAATTTCATTAAAGAGCATTTTGAAGCATCATAGAACAACTTTATAATTGAATGAAAATGAATGCAAACAACATATATCATTTACATGCAACTATGACTGACAAATTAAGATTTACATTTATATTCTGCATTAATTTGTTTAATTATATGTGAATATTTTTAATTTCATTTTTCTTGATTATTGATTGTACAAAAAAAAAAAATAAACTTAAGTTTCTATTTGGCTGATATAATTCTATAGAAGAGAAAATTGTATTTTAAAAGTATATAAAATTGGTACTTTTAAATTGACGCATAATTGTCGAATAACTTTAATACAATTATCTCTATAATTGGTTTACATTAATTTCGTACATCTATTGTATATATAGATAATAATTGATCATTTGCTATTATAAAGGGTCCACGTACGACTTGAAGGGATCATCTTCTTTACAGGTGAAAACGAATTCAGTGAAAACTTGAGCTATAGTGATATATAAAACAAGAGAATAGAAATAGAAACATAGCACTGACCTAATCTCCGGTGACTGGTCTCTCTCCCTCCAGTTTCTGAAAAGAGACAGAGAAGTAAAAGGAAGAAAGATAGAAGAAGAGTATTGCTTGACATTTTTAAACTCATTCTTCTTGTATATGTCATGTAACTTTGCATGTATATTAAGGCGATTTATGTTTTCTTAGCAGTAGTACTAGTCCGGTTTATATATAAGCTATTGAACAAAAGATAGACTTCTTACAATAATAATCCAATTATGACTTTCTTTGCATGCAATTTCTTGGTTATTACGTTGTATAAATTATCATATAGAGTATAATAGGGAACATGTCGACATCGATAGTTTATGGACGAAGAAGAGTGTTTCCACAGTCAATGTTATTATATATGAATCAAAAGAAACGACTAATTCAACTCAAGAGTTAATATCTTATTTAATACAACGCTAATAATGAACATAATTTACATCTGAAAACATAAAATCAAAAGTTTTGCTTCCGTGGGCTTGTAAATTTTGTAGTTGATTAAGAAGACAACTAAATAATCTTACGGGTTAGATATAAATATCAAATATTAATAATAAAATTAGCTATTTCCATCTAAACTGCCATTTCATACTAGATTTTCTTTTTCCAACCACATTCTTTAGAAAACTATTCTTTAATTGGTGGCCTAATTAGGAGGATAATTAGGTATAAAGGATATATCATGAAAAAAGAAATCGACAAGACCTGGCTAAACAGTTGTCCTGAAGATAACAACTATGGGAAATTAAAAAAAAATAGAACGGAGCAGACCAACTCATCTAATAGATTGGAGAAGGCATGTTAGTTTCCGAAAGACTATACCATTGAGAATAACTACACGATTTGTTTCGAAATTCTGGCCCTCTATCATTCTTGAAAGGATATTGAATTTTATCGTAGATTGAATTGTAAATTTAAAATTCATTTGCTATTGATTTTGGCCAATATGCCATTATTGTATCTAATCAATTTAAGTATCCGTCATATTCAGGTCAAATTATTTTTCAAACAAAAGAAAATATATAGGTCAAATGATTTTAGTTGAATTTTTAAGGGAGATTTTGTAAAATAACCTAGTAATTTCTTATCTTTTTAAAAACAATTCATGTTTTCAAAACTTTGAAAATTGACTTTTTACTATAGAAAAGAAAAAAGACAATAACGCGATCATTTTCTTTCATTTTCAAGTAGTAATATCTTTTCATATCTGATATTTTTCTTTGGCAATACGTTTTCATTTTTAAGTAGTGCATGATTTTATGGTTTGTATCGAAATGTTATAGTAATATTTTCTTTCCTGAGTTTGTTCATGAATTAATTAATACTAACGAAGATGATGACTGTGACACCCTTTGGCCTTTCCCACCGAATCAAGTATAAGGCTTGCTACATGTCCTTCCCATCTAATACTCATCACTACCAACTATTTTGATACATAATTCTTTAGAAATCTTATTTACATTTAATTTTGAGATGTGTGAGTTTACTCAGTAGAATGATTATATCTGTCCACATAACCCTAAACATTCATTAGTCCCAGTGTTCCTTCCCATAAATCTAAAAAAAAAGATCAGCTACATGCAACATAGAATCTAACAACCTAGCAATATCATACATGACCTTAACAATTAAACAATCAACATGCCTACCTTCTCTCAGTCATTCATGTTGTTCAACACTCAACTCAGATCAAGCAACCAGTCGACCATTTGCCACTGCCTTAGGGGCCCGTACGTCGACCCAAATTCCTCATCATAACATGCATTCATACTTCAATCAATCAATTATCAACAACCATGCCCCAACATCTACCAACCTAGGTAACATGCAATCTAGCTATCTACACACTTTCTTAGTGTTCCGATACACTTAGCTCTAAAAGCATGTAGAGAGTCCACATATCACATCCTTCTTCAGATCTCGAATGAACATGGTATCTAGATCCTCATCAACAGGTATAGGGATCGGCTTATGTACTTTCCAAACACACATCTTGAACTTCACACGACAGATCTAGTAGTTTTGACAACTAGGGTTTCAGAGATGTAAGATTTAGGAACTTTAGGGTAATTTAGATCTAGATTAGGGATCCATCTCTCAGACACTAGAAGCTTGGATCTCTATATCTCCTCACACACACACTGGCAGCGAAGCAAGGAAGAAGGCAAGAAGCGGAGAAAGTGAACGACGACTGATCGGAGACGAGCGGCTAGGGCTCACAGGTCTGGACCCGGCGGATGCTTGGGACGCACACGAGCAACTCGGGCTCGCGGGAGAAAAGGCGGATTGGCTCGAGATTGAAGAAGAAGAAGAAGAGAACTTCTTCCTCATAACACGCTTCTAAAGATTACCTCATATCACCCTTCTAAAGGTGACTTCTAAGAGGAAGTCCAACAGAACAATTGTCAATGACAAGGTCTACCAATCAGTAAGTGAAATTTTTCTATCTTGGTGAGTTAACTAGTTTCTAACTACTAATTCTCACTATTATAACTTTTTGTAAAGAGTGTTTTAGTGAATAAGGCCGTCGGTACGACTTAGAATTCATTCCGAGGGCGGTGCCACTTCATCCTCGTCAGTGGCGGATCTAAAAAAAAAGTTTAGCGGGGGCAAACTATAATCATATATAAAATTTTTGTTAACTAAACTAATTTTTCTTGAAAGTACGTTATGCAATATACTGATATAGTTTGTATATAGGGTGAAGAAAAAAGTGAAGAACAATTCTAAATTTAAGAAAACAAACATAACAAAACAAAAGAGACACTTGAAACTGAAAGAAAAATCACTATAAAAGACAAAATAATTCATATTTTCCATGGTATGAAAGATACATACTTTTTTTTTTGTGCAACATGGAAGATACATGTACTTATAATGTGTTTTTGAAGCATAAAAGTGTTGCTTTCACTTGTGAATAGATAATCATATTCAAAAGATTTAAGAATAAAAATATTGTTCTTAATCCATCAAATATTTTGCATCAAAGCATTGATTTGTCTATCAAAGAAGTTACGTTAAAGAAAAAATATGATTTTATATAAAAAGAAATAATGGTTTAGTGTTTGCAAAACAAATAAGAAAACACGATATTGTTAATAGAAATATAATAAATGGCCACGTAAATTTTGAAATAATGGAAAGTAAATTGAAGTTTGGAGAGATGATTGTCTTACGTGTGGACAACAAATATTTTTCAAAGGGGGTAACTTAATTAAGTCCTGAACATTTAAAAGGAAATTGAGGCTTGAATTAGACCAGCCTCAATTTCTAGGGCTGTATCGATGTGGACTTCTGAGGCTGCGGTAAAGACAACAATTGGGGGCTCGGTTTGAAGAGTGATTGGCGAGACCAAATTTGTGATCAATCGCTGCGATCCGCGACTGAAATTTTTGATCGCATGATAAATTGGCGATGCGATTGGAAAAGTTTTGTTTACTCCTCTATGCCCTTATGTTTTGTTAATAATTACCAAGGGGGTGATTGGTAAGCACTTTTAAGGCTTTAGAAAAGTTTTAAAGTTTTTAAAGTTTTTATTTTGCCAATCAAATTTTTTTGGCTTTAAAATTATTTAAAGCCTTCAAAGTCCTTCTTTTGTTTTTTACTCTTTGAATTCAGTTTTTTTCTAAAGTCACATAAACCTGGCTTTAAAAGTAAAAAGAATAAAAATTAATTGTTTTCCTTATTTTTTTTTTCCCATTATATGAAAACCTCTAATAAAATTCATTGGAAAATTAATTTTAAAAAAGTATTAACTAATTTACAATTGATTTTTTTTTCTGTTCTTTTAAGATCCTTCTATGTATATAAAAAAACATTAGATATTACATTTGATAAAAAAATTGAGAAATATGAATGTATAAAAACATTTCATAAAGTTTTTGTATGAATTTCGTTGTTATATCACAATTTGGGTTTATATTCACTATATAATTTATTTTGTTTAAAATTATAAATTTTACAGCCATAGTTTCTATAGTTTTGTTGTTACCAATCACATTTTAACAGTTAAAGTCTCTAAAATAGTCTCGCCAAAATCCTTACCACGAAAGTCTCTACAGCCGAAAAGTAACAGTGTTCCCAATCGGCCCCAAATTCGTAAGGCTAGTTTTGTTTACTCCTCCATCACAGATTCGTCGTCGGAGGCAAAAGAGAAACTTTCTCCGATTCGTCACATGCTTTCTCCGATTCGTCACAGTACAAACTCCACCGGAACTTCCTCTTTCTTTGCCGGAATCATCACTCCAAGCCGAAGATCCACCACCGGAAACCTCTACTCCTCCAGCCAAAGTCATAGTAATTTCTCTAATTTTCCCTTTTGCACTATCAGAATTGATTTCTAAGGTTTTGCTTTCTGGGTTTTTCCCTCTAATCTCTATTGTGGGTTTTTTGCGTTTTGGCTTATGGCTGATTCATTGTTAAATTTCAGAAGAATGAGATTCAGAGTTTAACCTCGGAACACATCAACAACTCCAAGCTAGTTCCTACTCATATCTTAATAAGCCCTTCTTCTTTCCAAGGTTTTAATTTCTTACATTTTGAACTTGGTTCTTCATGTTCTGCATCAAATCGTTGCTCTTTGAGCTTGGTTTTGGGTTTTCTGGGTTTGTGAGCAAAATTGGCTTAGTTCATCTTTAGTTTAGAATAGTATAGAGATTAGTATAGATATGAAGGAAGAAGATATCTGTGTAAAATATAGTTCATCGTTAGTATAGAAATGAGATTAGTATCATGAACGTTAGTATAGATATTCTTTAATCATGTGATATGTTTGGTTTCTCTCTACAAATATTCAAGCAGATATCTGTGTCTTCTTTTGTAAGTTTTTTTTTTTTTGGTAACAATTCTTTTGCAAGTTCCTGTGTCCTCTTTTACTCTAATTAGCAAAGTTACTCCATGTGATAGCTTAGTTTCAGAGACTCTCATTTGAATGCTCTTTTCTTCTGTGTTATTCTTATTTTTGGCATTGTTATTCTTTTTATGAGTGAACTCTATTCTTCTTCTGTGGTTTGGTCTGAATCTAATAATTATCTCGTTTGGTACTTTGATGAGAATTGGAAAATTTTCAAGTCTTTGTTCAGTTTAGTATTTCACTTAGCCCATTGATAATAATTGGAACTTATTACTTGACACTTCTGGTTTATTCATGTGATTGATTTGGTTTTTTTGTTTCAGATTCTAAAGAACGAAGTCCATCTTCTATATAAGGAGACCAATCAGAGTATGATTTTCTCATTTCTCTTTCTTTTCTCTACTCTCTGTTCAGATGTGTTTTGCTGTGATGGGTTCTCTTCTCCAATTTTAATTCCTTGGTTTCAACAGTTCTTTACTTTTATTCAGTTACATGCTATAATTTCTCTGCTTAATTTAGCACTTGCATGTTGTAATTGTGGTCGTATTGCAGCTCTTGTGGTTAAATAATGTAAAGTTTCTAGCTTGCTTTATAGTACTCATTGTGGAGGTTGATCTCAAGAATGATTCAGCTTCTATTTAACTTAAACTCTTTTAGTGTAGCATCTAAGAAGTTTCTGTTTTCTCTTTCAGTCTGTGAATAATGACCTTGCTCTAAAAATTTACATCAAAGCTAGAGCTACTTCAGACTGTGGAGTTTGACAAAGCTAGAGCTACTTCAGCAGGTAAATAATTAAGCTAGAGCTACTCTCTTTTTGACATCTACATTAAGTTTGTCTTGAAGTTCTTTCATATATTATGATGATTGTTAATTAGCTTCTGTCTTGAAGTTTGTCTTTGAGCCTCTGTGTCACCCGTATTAGCGATTGATTCGAGAGATCTGCAAAAATTTGTTGATTTCAGGCTTTGAGGCTCTTCTACTAGGTTGCTGAATTCTCGATATTGAATCCATCATGGAAGAGGACGATAGTTACGTTGAGTATGTTTCAGTGGCGGAGCGGAGAGCGATGGAAGCGCAGAAGATACTTCAACGGAAGGGAAAAGCTTTGGAATTGGAGGAAGAAGCTGACAAGGAAAAGCTCGCTGAAGCTAAACCTAGTTTACTCGTTCAAGCAACTCAGCTCAAGCGAGATGTTCCTCAAGTTAGTGCTACTGAGCAAATCATCTTACAAGAGAAAGAGATGATGGAGCATTTATCTGATAAGAAGACGCTTATGTCTGTTCGTGAATTGGCCAAAGGTATCACTTATACAGAGCCTCTCTTAACTGGGTGGAAACCTCCTTTGCATATTAGGAAGATGTCGAATAAGCAGAGAGATTTGATTAGGAAGCAATGGCATATTATTGTTAATGGTGATGATATTCCTCCTCCTATCAAGAACTTTAAGGATATGAAGTTTCCTAGACCTGTTCTTGATACCCTTAAGGAGAAAGGAATTGTGCAGCCTACTCCTATTCAAGTTCAGGGTCTTCCTGTGATTTTGGCTGGGAGGGATATGATTGGGATTGCGTTTACTGGTTCTGGAAAGACTTTGGTTTTCGTGCTTCCCATGATCATGATTGCTCTCCAGGAAGAGATGATGATGCCTATTGCTGCGGGAGAAGGTCCTATTGGGCTTATTGTTTGCCCTTCTAGAGAGCTTGCTAGGCAGACTTATGAAGTGGTTGAGCAGTTTGTGGCTCCTTTGGTCGAGGCTGGATACCCGCCATTGAGGTCGTTGCTATGTATTGGTGGAATTGATATGAGATCCCAGTTGGAGGTTGTCAAGAGAGGTGTCCACATCGTTGTTGCAACCCCTGGGAGGTTAAAGGATATGCTCGCCAAGAAAAAGATGAGCTTAGATGCTTGCAGGTATGACTCTAGTTCGTCTTCTTTGGTTCTTTTCAATATGATTAATCAACCTGATTGTAATATATGTTTGCGTCTTCTCTCTGTGCTGCCTTGTTTGATCTTATATTCTCGTTTTCTGACCTTTTGCACTTGGCTAGATTCTTGTGGATATCTGTTTCTTTTTGGTTTATTGTGCCTGGGAAACGGGAGAGATCAATAGAATTGTCTAGGGTCTGTTTGCAGCTTAGAGCTTCTTTGCTCTATATGTTCTCTATTGTGTGATTCGATAGGGTTTTTTCTCTCATGAATACATTTTCCGCACTCGTGTTCCTTTCTGAATGCATCTTTCTTGTCTTTGGAGTCTTGAGGCTGTGCCATTTAATTTCAAAATCTTGAGAATGTTAGATGGCAAAAATATTTACCTTCCTTTTTTCCTTATTATAGGTACCTGACACTAGATGAGGCAGATAGGTTGGTTGATTTGGGTTTTGAAGATGACATAAGGGAAGTCTTTGACCACTTTAAGTCTCAACGTCAAACACTTTTGTTTTCTGCCACAATGCCCACAAAGATTCAAATCTTTGCCAGAAGTGCTCTGGTGAAACCTGTGACTGTTAATGTAGGAAGAGCTGGAGCTGCGAATCTCGATGTGATCCAGGAGGTAGAATACGTCAAACAAGAAGCAAAGATTGTTTACCTCCTCGAGTGTCTACAGAAAACCTCTCCTCCGGTTTTAATATTCTGTGAGAACAAAGCTGATGTTGATGATATTCACGAGTACTTGTTACTGAAAGGAGTGGAAGCAGTGGCCATCCATGGAGGAAAAGATCAAGAAGACAGAGAGTACGCAATCTCTTCGTTTAAAGCTGGGAAAAAAGATGTGTTGGTCGCGACTGATGTTGCTTCAAAGGGTCTAGATTTCCCTGATATACAACACGTAATCAACTACGACATGCCAGCAGAGATTGAGAACTATGTGCATAGGATAGGACGAACAGGTCGGTGTGGGAAAACTGGGATAGCAACTACATTTATAAACAAGAATCAAAGCGAAACCACGCTGCTCGATTTGAAACACTTGTTGCAAGAAGCTAAACAGAGGATTCCACCTGTCCTTGCTGAGCTAAATGATCCAATGGAAGAAGCAGAGACCATTGCAAATGCAAGTGGTGTCAAGGGTTGTGCGTATTGTGGTGGTCTTGGACATCGTATTCGAGACTGTCCAAAACTTGAGCACCAGAAGAGTGTGGCCATATCTAACTCTAGAAAAGACTATTTTGGCTCTGGTGGCTATAGAGGAGAAATATAATCTTGTATTCCAATCTTGTTTTGATCCCTTTGCAAGTTATTTCATCCTTGCTGTTACCCTGTGATGTTTATGTTCTATCTTGTCTTAAACTAAATTCTGACTCTATATATTTCTTAGTTAATATATATGGTCGGATTCTTGAACTAAACTAAAGTTGCAAGATCTCGTTTATCATATGATATTGCCGAAGACATAAACGTCTCTATCCAATTCTACCATAAAATATCCATACAACATTTTATTATTTATCACCTAGATATTCTTGTTTTAATTTATACATGAAACTCGTAAGAAAATATTGAACAGATTTATTCGATCTAGTTGTTGTATAGGACGATAATCCTATTAGGAGAAATCTTGTTAGCTCAGACAAAGGCTCCCGATTGCCAATTTGTAAACATCCTCCATACGAATAGGCTCCCGACTGCCAACATCCCTAGTTACCAAAATGGTTAACGTAAGCAATCCGGTAATCAAATATGCAACACTCTTGAGACAGTTTACTCTAATTCTTCTATGCTCAACTTATCACAAAGCTTTCTACCAAAAGTATGCCGACGCACGCATGTCATCATTTAGACAGATATAGATCAAGCTTGAAAACAAGAACAATGTTATTAAAGTTAAAATCTGGATCACTAGCCAGAAATCACACCTGCCACATGGAAGCTTGAAAGATATTATTATATCAGTAATACAAGTCTGAATCAAGGTGGAGAATAATCATTAAGTATCAGTGGTAATTATGTCCAATGTAGTTAAACATACCCCTGTTGCCTTCAGGTTCCTGCGAGAACTGATGAATTCCCTATGCACACAAGAGACAAGATAAACGAAAGAGATGAAATCAAGAGTAAGAGGAATCATATCTTGTATCACAAAGGAAACAGATATTTTTCGCACTACAATACCACCAAAAGTTTTTTAGTCCCAAATTGAAACAGTACATAAGAAATTGTGAGAGCTGAAGCAGACTAGACTTAACACACTGATCAACGGTAAATATGAGTATTATGATATGAAACAAGAACCCCAGACATAAATATAGTCCTACAAAAAACAGCAATTATTATCAGTAACATTAATAAAATTCTTATGGCCTTTCTGATCGTCTGAACCGGGAGCTTCCAGCCTGAATCTCTGCATATTTCACAACAGCATAGCAAGGGTTAAGATGTGAGTCCCAAACTTCCAACAAGAAAGATGTAAGAAATCAAGGTACAAGACCTCCAAGAAACATCACACCTGAAAAAATTAACAATATCAACAAAACAAAAATTCGTGTTAATGAGCCGTATATAGTAACAAACTTTTGGAATCTATGGCAGTTTAGATGTTGTCAGATGGAAAAACTTAGAAGTGAAAACAAATGCTTTCCATGTGGGACAGAAAACACATTAGTAGTTTACTGAACAAAACATAGAGCAAAAAGGGTAACTGACAAAATTCGAACATCCAACTCCCAGATTCTATGTTTCAGAATCGAATACCAGGACATGTGCTCCTTTAGCTGCGGCATGCTCACAAACACATCAGTGACCAAATTATGAGCTAGAGCAGTTAGTTATCATGTGATAAAACTAGGAACAGATAAATTACATAAGCAGGAAGGATTTCAAGAACAAAATAATGGACAAAATGGTAGTATCACGCAACACGATATTGCAGGACTTGGTTCATCCTGCAACTGATGATGTTGCAAAAATGATGTTAAAAGAAAAAAGCAATTTGAAAACGTTGGAAAAGTTGAGGAAGTAAAGTTTTATCCTATGTTGAAAGCCACTTGATTCGATTTCAAATTTTAATTTCAAAACCTGTTTGGAGAACAAACAATAACATCAAATGAGGACATTTTACCTCTCCACTACGGAGTTTCTCATCAGAACACACATGCTACTTCATCTCAGCCATGAACTTCTCATACTCAGAATCTCCAACAGCGGATGGATTCTCTGCAGGGGGCTGTACTGGAGCCCAGGGTACGTTCCCCATGCTCTGTGAATAGCCAACAGTGGGCGGCATAGGAGGATTAGGTGCCCAAGATGCATTACCAAGACCTTGTGAGTGCTCAGGTGTTGAGACAGGAGGATTGTTGGCCCATGGCATGTTACCCATGTTTTGGGAATGATCAGTAGACGAGGCCGGTGCTGGAGGTGGTGGAGGGGGCACAGCATTGTAGTAAGACGTATAACTCATATATGGAGGCTGTCCAGGCATAGCCGTGACTGACCTACCATAGACATTTGGTGGTACAGACGTAGCAGCACCACTGTCAGCTTGTACTCCTGGTGGGAAGCTTTGATGGGGTTCACTAGAAGATGGGTTTTGAGTAGTGCCAGGTGGAGGTGCTTGTGTCACATGAGGTGGTGGTGGTGGGTATTGCATTCCATAAGGAGACATATGTTGACCATGGACAGGATGGTAAGAACCAGGAGGAGGAGGGGGAGGAGCATATGGAGAATAGGAGGGAACAGGAGGACCCCAAGGAACTGGAGCTGTTGAATAACCTACAGGAGGATTTGGCAGTTGACCACCAGTTGCATACTGTTGAGAAGGATAGGCACCAGGAGGCTGGTTTGAGGGAGGATAACCTTGAGTTGGTGCTGGAGGTCCTGGAGGTGCAGTAGGCGGTGGCAATTTGCCTGCAATCCTGACAGCGAGTGTTCGGCCTTCGAACCGATAGCCATTCATTGCCTGAACAGCAGTATTAGCCATCTGCACATCAGCGTACTTCACGAAACCATAGCCTTTGCTCAGCCCAGTCACACGGTCCTTGATTACCTTTGCCATCACAATTTCACCAAAGGATGAAAAAAGATTAATCAAACCATCGTCCTCAAGCATCGGAGGTAAGAACCCAATGTACAGATTTGTTTCGTCATATTCTTTGGAGGGGGGTTTGGTTGGAGTTGACCCTAAGCCAGGATGCGCACTTGCACCATTCCCTGCATTATTAGCCCATGGAGGATTACTTCCCGAACTTCCCGGACCAAGAGCCAGGGTAGCACTCTGTTTGAGAGAAGATTCAGGTACAGTTCCTCCCAACTCTGCTAAGAAGTTCTGATATTCATCATCCATTTTCTTCCCAGTAGTACCCTTCACCGGGCAATCAATAGTAGGGTGCCCACCATCACCACAAATCTTGCAAAGAACATCACTCTTAAAGGTATTGGTACGAGAAGGACATGCATACTGTCTATGTCCTGGCTCACCACACAGTCTACAGAATTCTTCATCCCTTATTGTTCCATTCAAGGTAGCAAGTTCCCTGAGCTGTTGCCTCTTGTGCTCGTTCAACACTTCATCAACAGGTTGCAAAAGCTTCTCAACCATACCAGCAGCAGCTTCAAGAGCATCCTGAGTGTCAGCCTCAACTAAAACATGCAAGTCTTCATTCTCAGAAGGGTCATATTTCAAATCCTTTTTCTGCTGATGCCTACCTTCTTTTACAGATCCTTTACCCCGAATGACAATTTTAGCACCCGTCTCCCTCTCCATTCTCTTCTGAGTATTACCTCTGGGACCAATAATGAGACCAATAAAATTGTAACCAGGAAAGTCCTTCATTGGAATGAAAAGCTTCTTGTGGAGCTTAGGAGGCCTATAATCAGCTGGAGGTTTAAAAGCCGGATTCTTTTTGATAATCTGAGCAATGATTTCTTGTCTTTCTCTATTCAACCTCTCCCTTGCTCTATACTCTCTAGTGTTAATCCTAATTCCCATATTATCATACACAGGCTCTGGTGAAGGAGACCTCTGTCCTTCCGGTCTATCATCCAAAGGCATACCAGACTGCAACATCCTACTAATCTCAAGTAACCTACTATTCAAAGCCTGAATCTCAGGATCGAACTCAATACCTCCAGTGAAATCCTTCATGAAATCAGGTAACTGAATCTGCGGCTTGGGCTCATCATCTGCCCATCGCGACTTACGCTTCCTAGTTCCACTACCCGACTCAGAAGGCGGAGGATCCCACCGGCTCCGACGCTTCCTCCTGCTCGTAGTTTCTTCCTCTCCACCAGACTGATCCTTATCGTTCTCCGATAGCAAGGGACGCAAGAACTCAGGCTTTGCTGATGAACCATTAGTATCAGGTGTAGGAGTAGAAGAACCGTTTAAAGCCACAGAATCCGAATTCTGAGCAGTGTCTCCGTTGGAGGAAGGAGGAGGTTGATCTAGGGTTTGCGAATTGGGATTGGAATTGTTCAATTCGACGGACTCCATAGCGAAATTGTTGAGAGTTGAGTCAAACGATGATGAAGAACAAGAATATTGGAAACTAGAAGAAGAAGACGAAGTGGTCGTAAGAGAGAAGACGTGAGAAGAAGACGAAGAAAAGTCAACAAGAGAAGTGGGTTTTTGTGTTTTGTCTTATTGGGCTGATGAAGTTAGTATAGGCCCAAAGTGGTGAAGTATGTTTCTTTGTGGCCCATTCGTAGAATTAGCTCTTATCTATATTATTAATTGGGAATTATTAAATATTAAATAACCTTATGAAGAGTAAAATATTACAAAAAATACCATTAGTTTTTAGTGTTTTTAAATAACTTCATTAAGGGTACAATAGTAATCACAAAATTAATATATTTAAATCAAAAATAGTTTAATTCTTTAAAATAATTATTAATTTCCAAAAAAAAAACTAATTTTCTCTCTCTTATTAATTATAAACGAAAATTTGAAATTAATTTTTAAAAAATTGTTGACCAATAAGAATTGAAAATAAGATTTGATATCCAACTAACATTTATCTAAACCAATCGTAATATACTATTCTATATCAAAAATAAAAAGAAAAATAATATCATTTTAATTCAAAATTAAAAACACTATCGTTTAAAAGATTTATCAATGGAGGACTTTAAGATTAAATTTAAAATTTCGTAAGAACATTAAATACAAATATTTTAATATTCAGTTTTGTTATAATATTTTCACAAATTTTAAAATATAAAACAAAATTTTATTTCACAATTTCTAAAATACGATATTAGGTATTAACAACTATTTATATTTATGATGAAATAAACTCAAATAATAATAAATTTAAAGTAATTATCATTATAGCCTTCGCTTAGAGCAAGTTTGATAAATATCTAACAATAGATTGTATATATTAATTTCTAAATTATTTTGCGTTTTATTTTTTGTTTTTCAACCGGATCTTCCTTAAATAAATCCTTAATATATTACACACAGTTTTCAAATAATGTAAACTAATTATATATTTTGAATTCAAAACAAATTATGCAGCAATAGCATATCTCTTTTAGAGATGTATCTCAAATTTTTATTTTTAGTCCAAAAATCAAATTAATTATGATTAAACAATAAAAAGAAGAATATGCAAAATTTAGCTAAGGAAAGAAACATTAATAATTTTGTTAAAATATATTTGTAACTTTAGCAGCATATATATTAATCTGCAAAACTTACAGTATGTATTGTATGGTATTTAAAAGTAAGCAAACAAGAATTTGGAACGTGATTTTAATGCAATGAAATGAGAATAGGAATTACGAGACGGGATGAGAGGGGAACATAAATTAAAAATCAAACTAAATACCCAATTGGTATGAGTTCAGGTTATGAGCACTATATAAAATAAATTTGTTTACATACATAACCTTGTACGTACGTTTTCAGTTACACATATTCTATTTATGCCGGATACCGGACCGTCGTATTTTTATTTCACGTATACGAGACGGGTTATGGGACCAAAAATTTATGACAGATATAGGACGGGATATGTTTCCCGTTCTAAATTAGTTACGCCTAGCTAATATACATGAAATAACCAAACTCAAACCGAATCTATATCCTATTTAACACATGTAATCAAACTATTAGAAATGTTTTGATTAGTTTAGAAAATAAAAAAAAGTAACATCATTTAACTTTTGCAACTAAATTATATTTTAGTTTTATCTTAAATATAATTTCGCACGTACGTGTAGATCCGGATCTTAAAATATAACTATGCACTAACGCAACTGAATTTCGTTTATTACTCTAATTTTATAATATTTATACTATTATAAAGTTCACTAACACAACAAAATATTTTATATTTTTAAAATCTATATAACAATTTCTATAAAAATATCTCTACACGTACGTGTGAATCCAAATCTAATACACTAAAATATATATCATAGAAACAACGAAATAATCTATATTGAATTAAAATTTGTTAGAACTTTTTTAAAAATATGAAACCCTGCACGTATGTGCGGGTCATGATCTAGTAAAGTACTTAAGCTAGAGTAGTTGGGGTTGTTAGTGGCTAAGGTAAGGTTGTGTAAGGTTGCTTGTAATACTAAGTCTAATGTCTAGAGGTAAGGTCAATAGTGACCAAGTTTAGAGTCTAAGAGAGTGGTTGTAGTGAGTAGAAGAAATCTCTATAAGTTGTATTGTGTAAACGTTGGATGAAATGAATGAAAGTATGAAAGTTTAAGAGAAAAACAAAACAAACCTGTGATTTTAAGCAGAAAAACAACCGAAATCAAGAATTATGGTTTCAGATCTAGGAGAAGAATTAGAGTTCATTGCTTTCAACATTATAGTGTGAAATCAAGGTGGTTTGGTGGATATTTTTAACTATAAAACTATACTGAATTTTTTTGGACAGCAAGATATACAATGACAGGAAAGGCACCATTCTTCGTAATTCTCAAAATAGCTTTGCTCCTTTTGTCTCCTCTCTTCTTCGGACAAGTAGAAGCAATATCGACCAAACAACCAAAGCATCGGAAGCTCGGTAATGGAGAAGTTCTCTAGGGTTTATTGGGTCTATCCGATGATATTTGATGCTTAAAGTAAACCAAAAATTGATGCCCCAAATTTTTTTTTTCGCCTAATAAAATAACATGAAACCTAATTTGTTTATAAGAGTTGAACCGAAAAAATTATTAACAAGCAAAAAACCTCTAAACTATTCATACATGGAATAATAAAAAGAAACAACAGATATTGGGAAATGACAGAGATTGATAAACTTGATAAGAAAGAAAAGAGAAATAGAAGAAGACATATATGAGTAAATAACAGAAATTGAAGTTAGAAAAAAAAAACTATTGTCAAAGATTAAGGTGGAGAAGAAGCTGAAATGATAGAGTTTTGATGGTGAAGGAGAACTACGACGTATACAAATCGTCACCCCTAGAGAAAATTAGGTTTCTGAAGTTAAATTATTTAGTAAATAATTGTATTTCTATTTAATCTAACAAAAAAAAACCTGGAGGTAATCGAACCTTGGTTTATAGTTATAGCGCATGTTGCTTAACTACTACACTAAGGAACATTCATTGAAGTGATGACCCTAAAATCGTAAATAAAAACGGCTGCCAGAAGTCCTTGCTTGTTGGGCTCCTGCTTTGGGCCGGGCCTGGGTCTAGTTTTGCAATAAGGTGCCTATTGTAGATCAGAGCTCAAAGGAATTCGTTGTTGCGACTCTAATAGAGCTTTTTTACGGGAAATAAGGTGCACTCACTTGTGAAGGTGAACATTTTTATTTAGGAATATATGAGGAAATGGCAACAGCTGTAATGAGGCTTTAGTTTGTCGATCAAAATTATTCGTCTACTTGACTTTCTCTAGCATGACTTGTTTGCCAAACCTTCGTGTAATTTCCTATGATCTTTCTCTATTAAAGTCAACTTTCTTTTTATATCAAATATAAAAAAGTACGTAATCAAGAAATTTAACATTTTCAGTACCTTTTTCTTTATTTATATGTTTATACCTTGCATCTCAAATTATATATTACAATAGGAATCATCTAACATAAATAGATATTGAAACATAAATAGATATTGAAGCAATAAAAAGAGTAACAAAGAGGAAAATATAATCAATTAAATAGAACTCTCATGATGGTGAAAAGTATTGTTTTTGTAACTAGAACTAGAAAATAAACAAAAATTTCAGAAACCTTAAACCACAGCTGTTGTGGTTACTTATATCAATGTATCATGTATGTGTCCATAAACTATCTGACTGGCTTATGTTTTGGAAATCTCGATAAGTTACGCGTGAGGGCAAGTATGACATTTTTGAATATTTTGTGCGAGAGTTCATTGCTTTCAACATTATAGTGTGAAATCAAGTTGGGTAGGTGGATATTTTTAACTATAAAACTATATTGAATAAGTTAGAAAATTATAAGCTTTTTGGACAGCAAGATATACAATGACAAGAAAGGCACCATTCTTCGTAATTCTCATCGTAGCTTTGCTCCTTTTGTCTCCTCTCTTCTTCGGACAAGTAGAAGCAATATCGACCAAACAACCAAAGCATCGGAAGCTCGGTAAGTCAAATACGGAACCAATAACATCGATCGATTAAGTATGTTAAGCGATTTTTTAGGTTTAGGTAGATCATACAATCGGATGAGAGCCTAGTTCTTTTCTTTTGTATGCAAGACTCATAACTCTTTTGTGCTTTGCTTTAACTTCTCTAAAACATTAATTTAGGGAATAGAGAAGGAGATGAAAATAGGAGTAATGAAATTGTTGTCCAAATGAAAGCAAGAGTGAAGCGAAGCAAGTCAAAAAGGGGACCCCAAAAAAAGGAACCTTATAAGAAGCCACCTTGTAGTCCCCCAGCTCATCCAGCATAAGACATCATCATTAACCTATTGTTTCCTCTCGTTTTAGAAATGCTTGTTTAATCAAACAACCCCCAAAATAAACTGGAAAATCTTCTTCTTTATGTTTTTTTTTAATTTCTATGTAAATATGTCTATTCTTACTTTTGTATTCCTTGAACGTAGTCATCACAAGTTTGATCTTTTTGATGTGGATAGAAAGAAACATTAGGTTGTACAGCAGTGTCTCAGTTACTTTTGTAGTGGTATCGCAAAGGTTGTACAGACATCTACTCTCTTAATGGTTTTCGCACGCTTAATAAACTCAAGTTTCTTTGTACTAGTTCTCTAAGGTATTTTAAACTTTTTTGGCCATAGAAGCTCCTTGCCCCCAACCTATTGTAAATAATTGTGTTCCAATTTTGGTTATAGAATTCACATTGTATCAAAAAAATATAAAAAAAATGATATGAGATATGAGATCTTACAGAATCACCAAGTAACGAGATACAAGGTAACAAGGTGTTGTTAGGGGTAATGATTTATCATTTAGGTATATGATTCATGTCCAAAGACTTATCGCATGGTGATGACCTTCATGTCCAAAGACTTGTCGTTTCTTCAAAGACTTATCGCTTCTTGTTAAAAGGTCAAGTTCCATGTGCCATTAATTATGGTTTTTCGTTCTCTATTATAACATAGATTACGGGGTGGAAATACTAAATGGGTCGGATTTTTCTGAAGGCTTTAGTATGTTTTTTCGGCAAATTAAACCCAAAAAAAAAGGTCAAGTCCATGTGTCATTAACTATGGTTTAGTATGTTTTCTTCAGGCCCATTAAGCCCAATATTTTTCGAACCGTCACATGGACATGGGCACATTAGGCAACACCACGTCGGCACAGTTGACGGTCATATTGATGGCATCACGGCACGTTTCTCCGATGACTGTTTCGAACCGTTGTAACACGATTATCAATATCTGGTACAATAGAGGCTTTAAAAGAGATAGAAGAGTTATATTGTCTTGCTCCGGATGCTGGTGTTGGTATCGGCCGTTTTGCCTAACGTAACTACAAATGAAGTACGAAAAACTAGTTTAGTTAAACAATTAACGATGCTTAATCGGTTGTAGTTACTTCGTTGTTCCGATGGATAAACGATATTTATAGAAATTACATGGTTCCGAGCAAGACAATAAAACTCTTCTATCTCTTTTAAAGCCTCTGCAGTTTTTTTAAAAGCATGTATTCATCTAGTTTCTACAAACCGTCGCACTTGTCGTACAAACATATATTTTTTCTTTGAATAATAATTTAACATTTTATTCAAAAAAAAGATATTTATAGAAGTCCGGAATTGAGTGTTGTCTTATATTGTTTTGAGAATCCAACGAAAAATGTAACATAAACTGTTTGAAAGTCATATAATCTCAGATACAATATTGAGTTTACAGAAACTTCATGAGGCTTAAAAAAGCAGGAGCTTACTAGGATGGCATTGGAAGGCATGTGTGAGTTCGAATCTAAAGACTTCCTATTTTTCTGAAGTTCAGAACGGGTGATACAAAATATATTCTCGAGACAAGAAATTAATTGTGTTTGGCCATCTACGCTAATTCTTTGGTGTTCATCGTTCTTTATTTGATTGTGGGAGCTTGCAATTTTCATACAATGTTCGAACAAGAAAATGTTTGTAGTAAAAACCAGCTTAATAGATGTGTGTTAGCAAACTGAGCAGATGGTCCATAACTTATTTGAACTCTAATTAAGGGGTTCTTTGAGAAATATTCAACGAAAGAAAACATTTATAGACTTTTTTCCCTTTCTTTTTTTCGGTTTAGAAGATAGACTTTATGTATTATGATCACATAACCCTTAGAAAGTAGTTAACATGGAAGGCTAAAACAATGAACAACGAAACTCGTACCAGCATAATATATTTTTCTTTAAAAATAAATAGTAGACTTTATTTGGACATGCAACTTTAAGTTACTACTCATCTCTTCTCCTTCGTTTATTAGCCAGACTTTGCTACGGACCTTGACCTCTACGTGAATTTGATGGTAATGCGCCGATTCGTGACGTAACCGGGGATTGGAACGATTCACCTTGTCCCCTGATTAGAAGAAGAAAAAGAAGAACCGAAAATAGTAGAAGAGCAATGTGTGAAGTCATTGTAACCATTATTGTATTGCCTTCACAGCATACATCAATTAATGATATATATACTAAAGGTAGTGACTAGTGATACCCAAAAAAAAAAAAGACAAAACAGAAGACTTTTGAAAGTCTCAATGTCTCACACTTGCCAAGTAGATACACTACTTGGCAAATTGTATTGGCTAACAAGATCTATAACAGAGACATGGTGGGTGGTAATGGCTAGTTCAGAAAGTGTTTTCTCGTCAACCTTCTAATTTCATTTGATGATTTCATTCTAAGAAATTACCTTTAGCCTTTAGTACTCTTTGGCGGTTTATATGTATATACTTGATCGCATCCTCATTGTCCTCTCTAGAAGAGAATCTTATAAGAACAAGCCAAACAATAGCAATCCCAACTTGTAAAGCAGTTTATTTTATAGCCCTTGACAAGTTGACTTCATAGAAACGATATGATGTTTTAATCCAAACCCATCACTATTCACATTTATACTTGTAATTTTGTAAGGCCTAATGTAAGAGGTTATAGTTGTTTTTAGTGCCTTATTGATTCTCCTAATATAAATACCAAATAAGACATTCAATAAATTATGACTAAATATGCAACATGACTATCTCTCAGATGCACAAAAAAAAAAAGACTATCTCTCAAATACTTTAGTAACTTGGAATCATTGTTAGAAGCACCTAGACCGAAAAAAAAAATCAGGTCAAATTTCCTTAGCTAGTCACAGTTAGTGGAGTTTACTTTAGAGAAAGTAATAAGAAAAAGTCTTAAGACTTTTTATCATATTTTTGCAATTTTTGTGAATTATTTATTTACCAAAAGAGCATGGAGTTGAATAATGGTTTGTACCATCTCTCTTGATGTCAAATCTTAGATAGTAAGTCCATTTGAGCTAGGAACCTTTCTTGCATCAGTGGATAGTTGAGAAAGATATAAAGTATTAAGCCTGCAAAAATAAACAGAAAAAATGGTAACCTCAAATGTGAGACTTTGTTAGATTTTAGCAAACAGAGATAAGCTACTGGGTGATTACTAATTACTACCTCAATTTATCTTGCTGGTCCCTTGTAAGAGAAGTGGATATGAGAACTATATCTAATGTGGAAGAAGGATTCAATTAAAAATGACTTCATTTAAATGTAAATTTTTCGTATCGAATTTTCTAATAGAAATCAAATATTTGTGTATGCTATCAAGAACCAAAAATGCAGTTCAAGTTAGTTGGATTTAGACGTTCTAGTTCCTTTTTATTAAAATTTAAAAGTTTATTTGGATCACTACAAGCATATTTGGCAATTGTAATCAAATTAAAATATGTTCGCTATTTCGGGGTTTTTGTCAAAAAGAAATAAGTATGGACGGATTTGAAGATGAACTTCAAAACCTCTGATCTATAATTACTTCATTAGTTTTTTTTTTTTGGTAAACATAAGGAATTCCATCTTATTTGGAGCTTGTTAGACTTAATGTCTCCTATAGTAGCATCCTTGCATCTCATCTTCCCCGGTAATCTTTAGCCATTCAAGAAACTCCACGAAAAACATGAGGTACAGGGGCGGATCTACAAAAGGTAAGTAGGGGGCAGTTGCCACCCATAAATTTTCTAATTTCCTTATAGATTTCTAAGAAGTTAATAGATTGCCCCTTTTAAAATTGAAGGTTATGATGTGCTAGTTTGTGACGTGCATAAATTGAAGCAACCAACCAGATGGAATCTGTAATACCCCACACGAAGTCGATATGATGTGCTAGTCAATACTCGTTTAAAGTATCGCATTAGCCTTTGGTTTCTACTTAGTATTCAAAATTAAATTAACAACTGTAAATGTATGAACTTTTAAGAAATCCGTTACTAATTGGAAAAGAATGAAAACGGAAGCAATCATTTTAAACCTTAAATGTTTCATTTTAAAATACCCTGTTATATATATATATTTACTAATCTTTTACTTGTACAATTTTGTATACTCCGACAACTGACATTTACCTAAATAAATTTGTATTTCCTGCCATTTACCTAATTCACTCGTACAAAGATACTTAATGGTAAAACTTATACGATAATGTAGATAGATAGATTATTATCTCCATCAAAAACCATCAGCCATTTCATTCGTAATATAACGTAAGATATAAGATTTAATTAAGTTTAGTAAACGCTATTTATTTAATAAAACAAAAGGTTCAGGCGAGATGTGACATTGATATCTAATCTTGAAAATCAGATTCCCAGGCCAACTTCTACAACACTTCTCTTTTCGAATGTTCAGAATATAGTGTCCCATCTTAATGTATTAATCACTTCTCATGAGTCCTAAGAACATCTATATTGTCTTTCTCTCCCATTTGTCGGACCAAAATATGAATGATCACCGCTTTGCCCAATTCTTTCTAGTAAAAATGTTATGGTAGTGCATGGTAATGGTCATGGTCTATTCAAAGCACTAAAAAGTGTTAGATTCAAATCAAGTGATCAGATAACAGATAAACGTCTCAATCGTTTAGTTGTTTAGTTTCCGTCTTGGTGCCATTTAGTATCGTTTATTTTATCTTATATTATTATATATAAAATGTTTTGTTTATTTTTTTCTGTTTTTTCTCACGTTTTAGGATTGGCAACCGTGAATCTTTAATTTTTTAGTTTTAATTTTTTTTTTAATACTGGATTTTACTGTCTTATGAATGTACTTCTCATTTTTAATGTATTAGGTGATAAGAATTAGTCTCGCTAATGATGAATCAATGCGTGATACGTAGATGCACAACTAAATAATGCATGTCGATTTTAAAGATATACGGATCTATATAATTTGTTGAAATCTACATAATTACTTGACACATGTTGCAAATTTTCTAAAGAATTTTTATCAAAAAAATTAAAATTCTAAAAGAATAAAATCAATCGCATGACAAAGTAGAACCCTTAATCTAATACTACTAGTAAATCAAATGTGTGAGTTTCGATAGTGTGTAAAAAGAAGAATAGTTTTGACACACCGAATACACACATGACTTCTACGAAAAAGTAACATATGGACACCAAATGTGGTTAGTTCAATCGGTAGAGATCCTAAGTTTAAGGGTCGCCAGTTCGAGTGACACTTGGAACGAAACTAATAAGACATGATATTGTTTCGGGCTTGAGGAGATTACAATCTTTGGCCGAGAAACTCCTGGTACTCAAAAATAAAATAAAAATAACATATGAACATCTTTTTGTTTTTTTATAACTCAGGGTAAATCATAGATCTATGGAGGGATCCACACTAAACCTTGGGAAGGTGCAGCCCATAGATAGATCCTTTCTCCGGATATTCAAATGGACCGTAAGCATGGACCCACATCAATGTGGGTGTCCAGGAAAATGTGTTGGAGTTTCGCGCAGCAGGTGAATCGGACTTGGAACGTGTTGGCGTCCCAAACCCGTCTCTTTACCACTAGACCACAAACCCCGGACCATATGGACATTCTTAACACCATATCTCTCGAATATCTAGTATTCCAACTTAGAAACAAAACATATTCCTATAAATATCATCCTAAATACCAGTTGAAAATGATATGACTCTCATTTCTAAAGTTTTTTCACTAAGATTATGGAGAGAGAATATATACTCAAATATCTAAAAGTCTTAAACTAACAACATCCACACATTCTGATGTGCTTCCTTTTTTTTTCTTACGAGAACTCAATCTGACTTTAGAGTCAGAGGATCCTCATAATATATTATTGGTCCTCAGAGCAACCTTGATCATTTCATGGTGCAAGCCGAGAGATTTCACATATAAGCTTTGACAAAAGGTTTGCACGAATAGTGGTTTATATGACTTTATAAGAATATGTTGACTAAACATATCACGAAAGTACAACATATATATAAAGCAGCTTAAACATTGGTAAAAGAAAAATAATCATCAAAATATTACACAAGTAAAAAGAAATATCAAATATATATATAAAGTCGAGAAAACAGATCACTCCTTAAAAGTTGTTACCACTTTCACTAACTCTAAACAATTTGTCTAAAGAAATAACCAATTCTATTGTATCACATGTCATCCATCGCGAGATCAAAGTTTCATGCTCTCCATGAAAAGAATATAGACTTTTGTTGTTGTTCCTTGGAATCCATTAAAGTAAGCTTCCCATTCTAATTCTCCAACATAAACCTAATCCTTAGAACGAATTATCCCTCTTCAATGGTTAATAAATATGAAAAACAGGCCCATGTGTCTTCCGAGGTGATTTGATGATTAATTTCTCTTTTGCTTCACCTCCTAGTTGGCATTATTTCCATACTAAAACTTCACATGCATGCTGCATGCTTTAAAATATATGCTTTAAAATTAAGAACAAACAGATGCATTTATTGTAAAAAGTTTTTTGGTTGAATAAATTTTACATTCAATTCAAAAAAAAAATATATGGTCGTTTTCGATTCAACCTACTATAAAATTGTTTCATATTCAGTTTTCAATTAAAAAAAAAATTAAAGTATTTATGAATAGAGATTAATTTTCTTCTCTCATTACCTATCCGGCCTCAAAACAAATTATCTAAGTAGGTGAGCATAGATATCGACGAATATACATAAAACCGATGAAATAGCTTATAACATAAAAAAAATGTGATTAAATGAATGAAAAATATTGTCAACTAAAAATGTTTTACTAAAAAGTTATTCAAATGAATAAATACATGGAAATGAATTTATGCACACATTGCAACTACAACCAAGAAAATAAACAAACGTGATGATATTTGTGGTCAACGAAAATATCTAACGAATTTTCGAGCATATTATTAAACTAGTTGGCAAACATAAAATATCATCGATAGACCAATAGTCAACTAAAAAACTATCATGGACCTACTAACAAAAGTAGTCGAGGCGTTACATTCTCCACTATTCAAATCTGAAAAATAACAAATATCTTTGTGGACATCATTACACTTGGTTTGACAAGACTGTCCGTATGATGAAGTAAAACTGAAAATAAATGGACCAATTGTTTTTGTTGGTTACTGACATGTTATATTCATAGTACTGTCACATTGCAAATGATCAAGTCCCAAGAGGTGCATGTACACGTGCACCAATGGAACAACAATAAATCTTTCTTTATGACAATATTCTCTTATCTATCTTTTCCTAAACATCATGCTACCTCTCCTTTTTGTTTTTTCTTTTGTTGAAAAATCTTCTATTGCTTTTTATCTCTAAATAACTTTGCTTTATAAAACTAGACAACTTTTAGTTTTTGGGACGTAAAGTATTAACCTTGTGCTATTTCTGTTTTAGATAAGCATGAGTGTTTACGAGCATAAGATTCTTGTAATCTTCTTGTATGGCTGATGTTTTCTATAAACTTTTGTTAAATAATTATAACACATTACAGCAAAAAAAAAATATACACATTCGACTTTTAATTTAGCCATTTAATTAATTGATACTCTTTCATTCTATATCAAAATATATATTAAAAAAAAGCATTGATTGAATGCATAGAACCTTATTATTAATAAAATTTTACACCTTCATGTATCAATAATTTCTTTTATCGTCATTATATAACAATTTACTAATCAATAAGAAGATGTTAACAAAAGAAAATCAAATGGGTTTGAGACGGCTTAAAATGTCATCGTTGATCAGCATGGAGAAGAGCGTCGTTGAATATAATGATGGCATATAAATATAGATGCCCAAGTTTTTCCTAAACATTATCCAAAAAAAAAACGTTTTTCTACTGTGGGAACAAGATCTCATGTCGAAGTTTATTAGTCATCTTCAGGATTCATTTGTTATATACCTTTGCAAGGATTGAATCATTACGGTTTGATCCTAGGATTCAATCTTGCACAAATGTATGTGTTTCTTCATACGTGAACCCATAAACTTGAAAAATCATATTGGTCTCGTTTTCTATTTAATGCAAAGTGCGTAGTTTGATATCATGATCGACTTGGATATTATCAGTACTTTAGTAGCTACATAAAAAAGTGTATTATGGCACTCAAAAGTAAAACAGCCATATGTGTTTTTTTTGCATCGAAAAGAAATGAAAATACACGTAAAAGTATAAATAGAACACTTCATTTCATGTAGATTAATATTAAATATCGCATCACACACCATATAAGTAAAAACACTCTCATTTTCCTCCCCCTCTCATTTATTACACACTTATGTTAAACTACTATAGGCATCATCACCGTTCGTTACTCGTATCATAAAATGGTTATTAAAATACTATAGATGCATAAATCTCATCAGAGTATCCAATATGATCAATTGATTATAAACGAAGAAGCCATCTAAATTCTTCTTCCTCCGCAGCCACTCTCCCTCTGACAGTTATAGAAAACCGCGGCCACCGGAAGGCCGAGATTGTAGATCTCAGCAAACTCGCGAGTGTTGAAGTTCTGGCGCCACCCTGGTGCATACACTGTTTGCCTTCCAAGCTGTCGAAACAATATCAACACGATACGGTGAATTCCCGCAGTGGGACTTGGATTTTCGTAACACACAATCTCATTGCCTGAAAAATAAAAACAAATCATCAAACACATGTAATTTTCTACCTAGTAACTAATTAATCAAGTTTTTCATATAACTCTTTCTAAATTTCTAACACCTAGCGATCTAATCTAAGAGTAAAACTCACCAAAGGTTGTTCCAGTTGTAGCAGGGATATCAGTCACCAACCTGTAATGAGAGTACCCATACACATTTTTAAGCTATGGCACTACCACATAATTGAAAATGCTACTTAAACTTTATTTTCATACAAAAAATAATAGAAATGTAACTAATAGATTATTAGTGCAAGTGACAAGCAAAACATGCAATGACATTCAAGTGCATGATATATAAAAAAATTAAAAAGTGATATAACAGAAAACCTATTCCTGCTCACTTCAATTCACAATGATGATGTCATTAGGCTATTTCAAGGTGAATGATATTCCGTACAAAGACAACTTTAAAGTGAAAAAAAAAAAAAACAAATCTTAGTACAAGTCATGTCCTATACTTCTATAGAATCTATGTGTAGTTCAGTAAAATACACATACACATACAAATATATACAAATCTAAGTTTTTGGAAAAACAATCAATTTAGACTTGGTGTTGGCTTTTTTTGGGAGACAAAATGATACATCGCTCTCTCGAAGTTGATTTTATATCTCTCCTTCTATTTAACTGTAAAATGATTCTTTTGTGTTATAAGTGATCTACTAAATTTCAAAGTCTCCAATACATATCCAATTTCCATGTGTGGTTGAGTGTGTATATCTATCTAATTCGAGCAACATGTTTGAGCTATGCTATAAGTTAAAGCGAATAAAAGAGTTGAATTAGTGAACAAACCAATGGAGATATTCTCGGAGGTGAGGGTTGCTAGGACTAGGAACATCTGGATCCACCATAACCTTCATTAAACAAATAAGACAAAGAAGATAAGAAGATAAGATTATCATTCTCAGAAAAATCAAGAAAGCAAAAGGTCCTTTGATTTTCTATTTTTTTTTCTCTTTTTTTTTTTAAGTTTGGAAAATGAGATAACAGAAGAAAGAAAACTATGAATAGAAAAAAGGTAGTAGCTACATGTCTATATATAGAAGAGAGTATCTTAAAGGCTGGCCTTGAATATCCTCATTAAACAGTCTTCAAATATTCCCCAACAGAGACTCATCAATATATATATTTGTTTAAATGAACATCAATTTTCTATATCTTTGCAGATTCGAAGATATTTTAATTATGGTTTTTTAAAAAGTATCGCGGAAATTTTTTTTTAAAAAAAAAACATACAAACAAACAAATGCAAATTAAATTATTAGGAGAGGAACAAAAGAAAAATCTTAAAGATTCTTATCCGAGAAAAAAAACAATTATGCAAGAAGTTGGTGGAAAAACATTTGGAATTTAGATATGAGGTCAAGAAAGAATAGAATTGTTTATGGTCGATTATAAATTTATATACTTAAATAATTGGGAACTGGATGGAATATCTAATTAGGGTAATCATGGGGAAAACAATAAATATTAATTTTTGATCATAAAGTAAAACCAAATAAATCATAAAAAACAGAGAAAAAGCTTTGTGGGGCATTTTTAACCAAGGTCTATGCATGCCCAAGAAATACTTTCAATATAACCCAAAAAGGAAAATAATATCTATTTTCGGAAAGAAGTTTTACGAAGCACTGAAGAAATAAAAGAAGAAAAGAGACTTTATTTTTTATTTTTTTGGTCAAAAAAGAAGAAAAGAGACAAAAGAGAGTTTAAGGGAATTAAAGAACCAAAGTGTAGAAGTTCCTGAGGTCTTCTCCACCAATCTCAACTCTTGGCTTGTTCTGAACTTGAGAAGGCCTTAGATCCAAACCATTAGTCACATCTCTTTGGCCATAAGTAACCCTTAGAGAGATCGATCTATTAAACGGATCAAGAATGTCTCCAACAACTCTGCTTACTATAAGAGGGTCTCTTATATTTATAGACATCTTTGATCTTAAACAAACAGGTGGTTTCTCTGTGTTGTTTGTTTCTGTTTTACTTGTTTTTGTTTCTGCTTCTTCGTATCATAGGCATGAACCCTCTACACATATTTATACTGTTTCGGATTTGCATTAACTCGGGTCGGTGAAATCATAACCACAATCTTTTTCTTGTCTAGTGATGTACTAGCATCTAAAACTGATTCTACGTACATCACACATTGTCGTCTTATTTCATATTTTTCTTTCTTTTTATTTTCTGTTTGTGGTATTCCAAACCCACCACACTATATAATAAACTGATAATATTCCAAATTATATCTCCCACTTGCTAGCCAATAATATTTGATTTATTTCCTTTAACCAGATACCTCTCTCGATCGAACAAATCCTATTTACTTTTCATACAAAGATATTATTATCATAATGACTAATGAGTAATCTGTATTCTCATATATTAAATTTACCATATAATAACACAATTTTTATCAAAAGAAAAATATTATTGATTAAAATAAAAAGAAAATAGGGTATCGCTACGTTTATATTGTTTTGATATTTTTGTTATGCACCGCCATACTGTATATTACACGTACATTCATTCAGTGGGCGACATGTTCTTTTAATTGTGAAACCAAAACCGTTATATATATTCAACGGTATGAGCCTATAATGCTACACTTTTGATATTTCGATCATCAATATATGTGGGGTTAACCATTTTCTGATAACCGATAGCCCTCTTCGAAAAAGTTAAAAGATATATGTAGATCACTATAACATTTTATCTTGTTTTTATATACTATCACTTGCACAATATTTAAATATTTTAAATAAATCCCTCATCATAAAATTGCTCGAATTCAAATACGTAAAATTATACAAGATATCTGCAACAAAATAATGTATATAATCAAATTAATTTTTTTTATTTCTTTTTCATAAACGGCCATATACGAAAAGGTGAGTTTTATAAATTGAGATAGTATATCTATTGTCTTGAAACAATTATATCATATGGCAATCTATCCTTGCGACCAATAGATATAATATTAACTATTTAAATTTAAAGCAAATGATTACTTTTTAAAATTAGACATTAATTTGTTTGTAAAAATGTTAACCATCCATTTGCACGATCTGGATAATTGGTATATATACTTATGCGTCAATAAATGGGTAGATTGTATTTTTGACATTGCATCAACATATATAGATGTAACTACCATTACCACTAATTAAAGCATTTCTTAAATTCAAAGATGAAACTTATAATTATAGCCTAACAACTGTAGGAATATTTTTCTTCTTCTTTTAATTGGTAATTAAATAATTAAACGATAGATTCTACTGTCTTTTTTATTTTTTGACATCTTTGGATCGACAAGACCCGATCCATAGCCATTCCTTACTATACGGGGTAACGCGACTTAGTAAAGTCGAACTCCGGTGGGGGAGGCGGAGTAAAAAAGACTTAACCACTTGACTAAAGGCGCATCCCCTGATAGATTCTACTGTCTAAACTGGAAAATGAGTGAATTATTCAGTAATGTATTTATATTGAACTTTATTATTTCAGACTTCGGCCACTACTGTTCTACACGTCCATAGCTTAACTTCATTTCTCCATTTTCACTTTTTTTGTTAATTTAGGAACTCTTAGGTTGAAATCCAAACTAATTCGTAAACTTAATAGAAATTCAGATTATTTTACTAAAAAAGAAGTCTACAAACAACCATCGATAATCGAAATCGCAATAGAAAAACTCAAAATCTGCTATGCACCATTTAACCAATAGACCACTACCATTTATTTATTTTTCACTAATTTTAGTTACACATAAATTTGCGGCATGCATTTTTAAATATGGGACATGACTGTAGAGGTGTCAAGCGAGCCGGTAAACCGTGGACCAGACCCAAATAGTCATACGACGGGGCGGGTATGGACACAAAATATAAAACCCATTAAAAGCGGGCCTCGCAGACAGGTCGAGACGGATTGCGAGTTTTAGAGGGTTATGTCCACGGATTAGCGGGTCGGCCTGCAGACTAAAAATATTTGAAAAATATATATACTATATATATAAATAAATATTTTTACATAGTTAAAAATATAATGTGATAATATAGACAAATTTAATGTACAAAAATTTAAATATTTACAAAAAAATAATATTAAAAGTTATTTGAAATTTCTAAATTGTAAAATTTAAATTTTTATGAATAAATTTACTTTTTCATTATTTTAAAAATATAAAATTTAAGCCCACGGAATGGGTTTAGACATAAATTTTATGTTTACGGTCCTAGCGGACTGACCCGTTGCGGTCTAAAAAAAATAATGTCTGTCGCGGGACGACCCATATGGACGCGGACTGGGGTGTTTGACACCTTTAAACAGGAGAGCTACTATAAGAATTGACATAATACAATACCATGCCTGTAAGTGTTAAGTTCTGTGGGCTTCCAACTCAAAACCAATTGGCAATGAGTGGAGTGGCCCATATCCCTTTATATATTACTTAGGATCCCTTCCAACTTCCGATGTGGGACATTATGTCCTAATACGCCCCCTCGAGATGATGGCTCTTTGGCCATTAATCTCGGAATATTCGGGCTTAGATCGACGGCATCAATTTTGGGCCTTGTCGATGATTGGACCATCTTTGGGTCGGATCGGGTTGGACATGTGTGGATCGGGCTCTGATACCATGTTAAGTTCTGTGGGCTTCCAACTCAAAACCAATTGGCAATGAGTGGAGTGGCCCATATCCCTTTATATATTACTTAGGATCCCTTCCAACTTCCGATGTGGGACATTATGTCCTAATCAATGTTTTTAAACCCGACCCGGACGATGAACCAGACTACCTTCTGGGTCATCGGGTCATTGGGTCAACCGGGTTCGACCACGGGTCAATTGATTAAAGTTTTATTTAATATATATAATATTTATAATATATTATATAGTTTTTATAAGTATAAAAATAAAAATATTCATACTATATTACAAAATATGAAGTCTAACAATAATAATAAAGTGATTAAAATTAAATTTTAAATCCAACTTAAAAGTTTAAAACCATAACAAATATTAAAATAGTAGAAGATCGCGAATGACAGAAATAAACTAATAAAACATCGCGAATTCAAAAAAAAAAAAAAAAAAACATCGCGAATTCAAAACAACTAATCTCGGTTATTTCTCAAACCATTCTATTCATTCTTTTTAGACGGCACTGTGAAGTTTCATTTAAATCTAAAACATCAAATGAGTCTAAAAACTAAAAAAAAATTCTAAAAATGACTGAATAGAGTCTAAAACTCTATATTTTATTCCAAAATTAAATGATATTTTTAAAACCCATACCCAACCGGTTCAACCGGTTCACTGGGTCGCGGGTTAATGGCGGGTTTTTGTGGATTTTTTCGGTTTTGAAATTGGCGGATATTAGCACTAAGCCCAAACCGGAAAAGTGTCCGGGTCGTGGGTTAACCGGTCGGACCGGGCGGTTCGGGTCGGGCGTGAAAACACTGGTCCTAATAGTAAGGCAGTAAATTTTGTCATTCAATTCATGTTAATTTTCATAAGAAACAAAAAAGGTGATGTGGAAAAAAATAGGTGGCAGTCGCAGACAAGATTAATTGTTCGCTAAAATGAGATAGATGGATTGTCCGCCACTTGTATATCATTTTACTTTTGATTTCATAGTATATAATATATATTCATTTTGCATTTCTTTTTAGTTTTTAAGAGACTTACGTTACAAACTAGTTTTCTTTCTGTTTTCAGCAACTTTTTTTAACTTTTAACTAATTTATTTCTATTATAGATCTTTTACGTACTTATCTGCCACTTGTCTTTTGCTTATTAATAAAATATTTATAGACTTATAGTATATTGTAACTTGTAAGATATAGTAAGCATTGACATGCAAAAAGAAAATAGAGAAAATATCTCTCTTCATCTTTCGAAAAAGTATTGTTTAAAAATATCAGGTAGCAACCTTTAGAGAACAGCTGATTTTATATCTACTAACAACAACATTGAAATTAATATTATTTTCTTCAAATAACTTTATCAACTCCACAAATAGCATCTTTGAAAAACATTAGTGTATTTTGATAGATATTAAGTTCTAACCACCATATTTCGAATAATGTTCGCAACTTGTTACTAATATAGACAAAGGCAACGATTAATTGAACATGTCTGTCGTTTAAGTAAATTTCTTCCATTGGATTTTCGCATTTTCCTTATGAAGCAACACATTGTGCATCACAGAACATATTCTAAGTTGCCTATTCAAAAAGTTGTAATTAACCAAATTAATTGTACTCTACATTTATTAAAGTTAATTAGATACATGCACATGTTACAGCTCAAAAAGTTTTGAGAAGGTTTCCACGATGAAACTTTTGGCAAAGTAAATTTATTTAAATAGAAGAGAATATTAACTTATGATTTCACCAAATAAATAATAATTATGAAACAGCATTTTTATTATAAAAAGAATATACATCATGGCTTAAACAAAAGCCTGGTTTTGTCGACATTAATAGGTAGAATAACATTATCTCAACACTATGAAGAGATTTTTTGAAATTAATAGTTAGAAGAAGAAATCATTTTCTTAAGAGGCATGTGGAGAAATATCCCAAATAAAAAAAAGATAGGAAGAGACTTTATTAAGGGCGGCGTGTGGTCAACCCATTCTTTACTTTTGAGTTAAGTAAAACTTTATTAAAACTCCAAAAAAAAAACTTTAGCATGATTATTGGTAGTATCTTAGAAATATCTCTTAGCAATATTTAAGTAATATATGTGTAAAAGTGATTGTTAAGAGATAGTATTTTTGAGTTAAGATTTTTTTGTGATTAATTGTAGGCTCTTAACATGTGGTTCTTAGAAAAAAAAAATTAACATAAAAATAAAATTTATAATTATAGAAAATTTAATAATAGTTGCAAATTAAAAAAATTAAAACATACATGAGATACAATTTATAACATAAATAACAGAAAACATAAATGTTTTAAACTTAATTTCTGAAATATTTTGTCCATATATGCTCTTAGCCCTTGTTTAAAAAATCGCTAGGCGCTAGTCGGGCGTTCGGTATGGGACTAGCGATTAATCAAAAAATCGGATTAAAATCGGGATTAATCGGGGATTAGTTTTATGGTTTTTTTATATTTTTATCGCATTAAACACATAAAACTATATTTTGAGATATATTTTTATGAGTTTTATTACAAATTTATGATTGTTATTAAAATTCGAACATAAGTTATTGTAAAACATCACAAACTCCCAATTTAAATGATCGAATAACAAAAATAAAAAGTTTTTTTATACTTGAAATCTAAAAATAATCGGGATATGTAAAATTAGGCGGGGAGTAATCGGATTAGGCGGGGAGTAATCGGATTAGGCGAGAAGTAATCGGATTAGACGGAGAGTAATCGGGTAACTGATTTCTTTAGGGGATTAGTCATTAATCGAGGTGGATAGGGTGGACCTAGCGATTAAGCGGGGAGTAATCAGGATAGGCGGAGATTTTTAGAACATGACTCTTAGCTAAGGAACGTTCCTTAGCTAAGGAATGTTTCTTAACATTAAAGCACAAAGTTGATTAAATTATGTTGCATTAAATGTTAAGAAAATCTTAAGATTTCTGTAAGAGCTTGCCTTTAATCATGCTCTTAGCCCATATACCTTAACCCCAAATCACGTCGCCTAAAACTAGATCCAAACTTGTTGTGAGTTCTTCTGAAGATGTTATATAGTACAAGTTTTGTATTACATAAACGTCATCGCTTCATCTTGTTCCCACAACTTCTTTGCTTGGTTGAATAGATGGACCAAAAACTTGGTTTAATTACCGTCTTATGCTTTCATGTTTTTTTTTTTGCCATGAAACCATGTGTATAGATTCCAAATTTTTGGATTGTAACCTAAAATTTTTTCATTATCCATAAAATATTTACAATTTAGAAAAAAAAAAAAAAAAAAAAAAGCTAATGTATAAACGATACGTCAACTATTTTGTGCAAATTGACTACGCAAAATAATATGTGGGGGATTAGCTACCAATATGTTCTTTATATATATACATCGAGAAAATTGAATATGTGTGAAGCTAAGAACTTACAATTATCTAACTATATAACTGTATAAGACTATAACTAACATATATAAATGTTTGTTACGAATAGTCACATGTAGAAGGA
Organism: Arabidopsis suecica; assembly: GCA_019202805.1. Classification (NCBI taxonomy): domain Eukaryota; kingdom Viridiplantae; phylum Streptophyta; class Magnoliopsida; order Brassicales; family Brassicaceae; genus Arabidopsis; species Arabidopsis suecica. The sequence continues at coordinate 8,175,636 of CM032906.1, read as the reverse complement.
GCTAAAAGATAGTGAACCCCCACAATCTTTTTTATTAAAAGTGACCCTCAAAATCATCATAGCAACTGAATAAATTCGGTTCATGCGAACTCATAGAATATTATAAGTTTTTTTTTTTTTTTTGAGTCTCACGTTTTTGTCGTACTCTCTTTTTTTTAAAAAAATTCCTATTTGTTCAGTCGTCTTGTTCGCTTTTCGGCTCTCGTGTTTGTGTGTGTGATTGTATCTTTTTTGAAGTTGGTGGCTATAAATTATCAACAGTTCCTGAACTTGGGCCTCAACTTTTTCTTTTCTCCTCTATTTCCTATGTGGATCTAGTCAATATCCTTTTCTAAAAGGATTATTTTTTAAATAACCAATTTGTTTTAAGACAAACTAGGAAAATAATTAGTAGCAGATCTATAAATAAATTTTACCAGGGTCAATATTTTTCTTATAAAATCATTTTTATAAGCACATGGAAAAAGGTATATAAAATGTTGTTGTTTTCAAAATTCTTTAAGTATATATGACAAAAACATGTATTTAAGTTGAAATGGGGAAAAGTGTATTAAATGTGTGCTAATGTTTGCTCGAACCTGAGTTTGGATGTGTCAACTATTTAGGAAATACAAACTGTGTTGTTGGAACTTTTATAATTTACACGCATAAAAGCATATTTGTTTATTTTACCCGGGTCAGATGACCCCCTCCAATTGTTAGTGAGTCTATCCCTGAAAACAACTACGATGAGACAACCATAAATAACTAGTATTATTTTGTGTATAATTAAAATATGAATAAAATAATATTATACAATTTAGCATATAATCGGAAAGATATACTACAAGAAAACAAGCCTTTTGCGACTCTTTTTTGTGACTCTTTTTTTAGTCGCAAATATTTGCGACGCTTTTGTTACACTTAAGTGACTCATTAACGACTACGACAAAAACAGACGTATATTCGTTGCTAATATACGACGCCATAGTATAGTCTGAGAACGGTCATAAATACGCGACCCTTTTACGATACTTTTGCAACCCAAACGACATCCAATTTTTTTTTGTCTGAAATATCTTAATCCTCACAAAAGAGTCGTACATTTACAACTAATTGGCCTCTCTTTAGAGACATGTTCTGTTTTTAAAATTGTAATTTGATAAAATAGAATGTGTAATATGTTAAGTAACCATATTTTGCAATGCTTATAACTAATACATTGAAATATTAGTTGTTAATGTTTTAATTTTTTCATGTTTATAACTAAATCTTTGTAACAACCTATCATGTATAAAATGTTACATATACTTTTAAAAGAGAATGATCTTAATCTATGTAAGTTTGAAAATAAACTTACCAAAACATTGTTTTATCACATAAATTGAACGATACACTTCACAAATGGACTCTGGAGTGATATATAATACTTATACTAATGTATTTTGATCTTAATGTTTAGAAATCATAAATATTGGTTTGTGACTCATACACGACCGTCGCAAAAGTGTGTCTCTTTGCGATTACTTTGCCACTGCCTAGTGTTACAACGAATGTGCTACTCTTTTGTGACTTTGTTACGCATTTTGCGACGAAGTTACCTCGATTAAACGACTTATCTAACAAATCTAAAATAATGTCTTGTGACTCATGCAAGTAGTCACAAAAGTGTCACTTTATTGCGATTCTAGTGCTACTCTATAATTATTTTGCGACTACTTGTGCAACTAAATTGCGACCGACTTGGGACCGGTTTGTGATTTTTACCAAAATTTAGGGTTTTCGATTAGGCGGCAATTAATCCCTCGTTTTTGTTTAGGTGCGACTAATTTGACACGGCTTTGCGACTCTTTTTCTTTTATGTCTACCACTGAAAAGTCAAAAACCCAAACACTCCGCATCTTCTTCGATCTCTCTCTTCCATTCTCTTCGATTCTTCCTCTTTTCTCTTCGATTCTTCCTCTCTTCGATTCGATTACTCTTCAATTCGAGACTGATTTCTTCTCGAAGATTCTTCCTCTCTTTTCTCCGGTTCTTCTTCGATTCTTCCTCTCATCTTTGATTCGTTTCTCACTCCTTTCTCTCTCTGTTCTCTCTGTAATGGCGCCTGTTGGAAAGGGGAAAGCAAGTAGAGGCCGTGGTGGGAGATCCGGTGCTCGAGTTTTTAATGGTAAAAACCCTAGCCGTGGCGTCGGATCGTCATCTCACGCCTCCAATCCTTTGTCTTCAAACGCAACAGCTTCGGCTAGTCAAACATCTAGGGCAACTACTCCAGCTCAATATCTGCCGTCGTCACAACCACCACCTCCTCCTCGTCTTTCATCACCGCAAGTTAGTGGTCAACCTCCTAATTATCAACAGCCGCCTCTCAATTATCAGCAGCCGCCTCTCAATTATCAGCAGCCGCCTCCTAACTATCAGCCGCCGCCTCCTAACTATCAGCCGCCGCCTCCTTATCAACCGCCGGATCCTTATCAACCGCCGGGTCCTTATCAACCGCCGGGTCCTTATCAGGTATGATTGATTACAAACATACTTACCTGAAATACAATCTTCCGACACTTAGGGTTTTGTTCTAATAAATCTTTTTATTAGATTCCTCAGGACCAAGTCCATCCTCATCAGATTCCCCAACCTCAAATGCCTCCTCAGGAAAACTATAATGATCCACCGCCTGACTACTAGCAGATGATAGAGAATTTGTTGGTTTTGCCTGGCCGAGAGCATCTTCCACGTCTAAGTAGAGTACCAATTCCAGACGTTGAGACTATATGGTATAAATCGTGTCAGTTTTGTTAAGTGTTTATACCATAAATGGATTAGGTTAATGTTTAGCTTAGTGTTTTTCATTGATTAGGTTAATGTTCTAGCTTGATTATCTGTTAGATCACTTGTTGGTTTTTACTAATGTCTGTTTTGTTTAAGTAAGTGTTTGTTTTGTTATCTAAACCGTCTTACATTGATTATGTTAATGTTCTAGCTTGATTATCTGTTTTGATCACTTGTTACATTGTCTGTTCTAGCTTGATAATTTGTTTTGATGTTATGTTAAGGTTTAGCTTAATGTTTTTCATTACATTTGTTCTCATTTGTTTTTGTTCTAGCTTGATAATCATAAATTGAGGCTATTAGATTAATGTTCTAGCTTGATAATCATAAATTGGTTCTCATGTGTCTGTTTAGATCACTTGTGCATTGTCTATTAGATTTATGTCTAATGTCTGTTTTTACCTATAGGTTTGGCCGAGACAAAGGAGTATTGTCTAGGAGTATTGCTGGAATATTTCGGAGAAAATTTGATGGACCTTACTATAGTTGGAAAGTGACTCCTACATCCATTCAAGAGCGATATTTCAGATCATTTGCGGTAATGTTTGATATTCCTTTGAATGCTTAATAGTATATGTTGAAATGAATCAGTATGAGTCATATACTAATTCATACTAATCTGTGTAGGGGAAGTTCAATTGGGATATCGAGATTACCGAGCTAGTCAGAGAAGGATTCTTGGTCATCGCCAAGAAAAGGCTTAAAGGAATTGTTAGTGGAGCGAGGAGAACTGGTATACAACCCTATTGGATTACCAGTAATGACCTGTGGGCACAGATGTGTGCTTATTGGAAAACTGAGGAAGCAATGGAGCGAAGTGAAAGTGCATCACAGTGCAGAAACAGTGATCGTAATGGTCTTGGAGTCCACAAACACGTATCAGGGCAAAAATCATTCATGCAAGTTCACCAAGAGCTGGTATGAATCTAAATAACCTTTCTTTGTTTTTAAATATTGCACTTAGATCACTATATGTTGTTACCTCTGTTCTGTGATTTTAATGATGTCTTTGTATCATTATAGGAGGAAGAATTGGGGCGTCCTGTGTCATATGGAGAAGTGTTTATGCAAACACACACAAGAGCAGATGGTACTTTTGTGGATGCTAAAGCCCAACAAGTAGCTGAGGTATATAATAAGAGCATAGAAGAGAGACTGTCTGAACTGGATGAAGATGGTGTAGACGCTTCAGATGATTCCTCTCAGCAGTCAACTCACCGGACTCTCACCATTGAAGAAAAGAATGAACTCTTTCTTAAGGTAATTTCGTGTAAGTTTTTGTTTAGAGTTTGCATATCATCATCACTGTTTGGTAATCATATATAGAATCAGTCCATGTTTTATGATTAATACTTGAATGATTCTGTTTTTGATGAGCAATACTTGAATGACTCTATTTGCTAATACTTGAATACTTGACTGATTCTATTTTAGCTTGAGCATGATTCTGTTTTTTTTTTCTTAAGTGTACTGAAACAGATGTGAAGGGGAACAATTTTGGCATTGGATCTCTTAAGGTGACCCTTAAGAAAGGGAAAAGAAAAGAAAGCTATGCTAGCAGCTCTTCTTCCTCCATTACTGAGCTTCATGATCAACTTCGTCAAAAGATGGCTGAGCACGACGCAGAGAATGCTCGACGTGATGCGGAGCAACAAGCATCTCAAACTCGGATTGCAAACTTGGAGAGGCTGGTAATGTATTGGAAAGAGAGTGATTCTGCCTTTGCAGCTTTTGTTGCATCTCAACCACAACAAACTACACCAGCCACCACAGCAGCTGCCAATGCAACAGCCACCGCCAATGCACCAGCCACAGCCGCCACTGCACAAAACAACGCAGAAGAAATGGCTGGAGAAACCAATCCAGCCACTGCACCAACAGGAACCGTCGCAGCCACAACGACACCTTCTCCATCCTTCTAAGTATTTTTGTTCTTTCTCTTATGAACATGATGAACATGATGGATCTTTTGAATGTATAAGGTTATGTGTAAGGCTTTTGATTAGCAACATTAAGGATTTAAATTAGCAACATTTTGGATGTATTTGAATTCGGAATATTTGTTTTTAGAATCCAAATTTATGCTTATTTGCGACTAATTAATAGTCTCTCAAACCCAAATTCGACTCAATTCTACGACTGTAATGTTTGTCAGTAATTAGTCGCTAACTACTAGGCGTAGCTAAGACGTCGTAAATATACGACTCCTAATTTCTGTCTCTATATCGTCGCTTATATGCGACAACATATATCAGTCTCTACACCGTCACAAATATGCGACGATAGTGCGACCAATTTATTTAGCGACCGTTTTTTAGCGACCAACTTTTTCAGTCGCAAACAACGATTAGCGACCGTTTAAGGACTCTTTTGGGGATCGCAAAAGGCATGTTTTCTTGTAGTGTCATATTTATTTTTAAAAAATTCAAATCCATGTTATTTTCTAAAAAGCTCATACATTAATGAAACGATTTTTCCATTTATTTTTATTACAAACAAAATGGTAGTATTTTGGGTTTTCTAGATAATATTTTATGGGGACAGACAGAAAGAAATAAGAATAAGACGAAAAGGGAATCATGTGGAGGAGAAATTAAAAAAATAAATTTTAAAAATAGTTGGAAATAGGAAGTAATGTAAAAAAACGAATATAAAAATAGGAAGTAATGTAAAATAAAGAATATAAAAATAGAAAGAAACGCAACCAACCAACTAAACTTTGCACTCATCCAATCCTTTATGGAATCTTCTTCTATTGTTGGCCAAGATGTCTCACTTCACTATCATCAACGTATCTATCTTCATACTTTCTCAATAATGTGAAAGATCTCATTATCTTTAACAAAAAAAAAAAATCTCATTATTCTTGATAAACTTTCAATTCATCATCTCTTCTTTGGACTTTCTTATAAAAATTAAACATAAATTCAATCGAACTGATTCCGATTGTTTTTGTTATTGTTGTGGGTTGTCATCATTTTGTATATCGAATCATCGATGATCATATAAACAGAATAAAATCATTGACTGTTACTAAGGCCCTGTTCGTTTGCCTGTCGCTGAATCCAGCGACAGTATGTGTTGTTCGTTTGCCTGTCGCTGGCGGCTGTCGCTGTGTTGTTCGTTTGACAGTCGCTCTAAATAGTCTCTATATTTTAAAATTTTAAAATTAATTTGATTTATTTGAATTTAATATATTTTAATTTAATAAGATTAATTTTAACTTAATTATATTTTATTTTAATTTAATAAGATTTATTTTAATTTAGATTATATTTAATTTGATTTATTTGAATCTAATTCAGTTTAATTTAATTAACTAAGTTTAGTTTTGATTATATTTATTTAGTTTAGTTTAATTTAATTTAATTTATTTTGATTATTTTTTTAATTTATATTTTTTGATCGCTAAGTTGTTCATTTGCCTGTCGCTGGATTCAGCGACTGATCGCTGAAACCAGCGACTGGTCGGTAAAAATTTCAGCGATTGAAAATTGCGGTCGCTGGTCGCTGGCGGCTGTCGCTGCGATTGGTCGTTGAACCAGCGACAGGCAAACGAACAACTTTTGGTCGTTGTCGCTGGTTTCAGTCGCCAACTACAGGCAAACGAACAGGGCCTAAGACTACTTCACAAACCGTAGAACAAGGTCTAAGTGTAGAATTTTGTGATTATATGAATGTAATTTGAAGAGAGGTTAATAACAATGAGAATAAAATAAATTTTATTTTTTTTCAATGAATGTTCGAAGAAATTACGGAATTTTTATTTATAATATTTTTGAACCCAAAATCAGATAAATTTATATTAATTTTTAACCATAGAAAAAAAATTATTATGTTAGAACAATGTCTTATATTGGAAAATGGAAGTGGAGATGAATGTTAAGTATATAAGGTAGTAAGGTACACAAGCCTTTTGAGTTCACGTTGGTAACATGAAAACTTGTGACTTTAAATAACTCTTTACTTAACATTCATCTCTACTTTCACTAACTTGTTGCAATACATCACTATTACCGTTTTTTAAAAACATTATATATAGGATTAATTCAAATAGCATTTTGCCTCATACTAATTTGTTATTAAGCGTTTAAATTAAAACGCATTATTTAGTATCATGCAAATGGCATATCAAAAGGGGACGTCAGAAGCATGACGAGAGATGCTTGAGCCGTGAGGGTTGCCTCGTGGGAATGAATACAAAAAGCTCACACGTAAAATTAGCATTTTTAATGGCCACCAAATCTTATCACCCTTTTTGGATTATTTTTTCAAAATTACTTTTGAAAATAAATTAAAAGTTCTTTATCTTATTCCTATGACTGAAAACTGAATAAAACGTCAATTCATTGGTTTTTCCTATATTTACAAATATATAAAATCATCTCTCTATTTTTTTTGTTTTGTTATTTCATTTGGTACAATGCAGCAAACAAAAAACACAAGCCATTTAATTTCTCACTTTATTTGTTTTTGATTATTGCAAGTTTGCAACCAATATATATCTCTTTATTTACAAATAAAAGAATGTGGAAGCATTTCTTTTATAAAGTTTTTTTCTTTGATATAAAGAGAATGTGGAGGTGTTGTCACTAAAAATAAAGAGTGAATCCGTTGTAGGCTTGAAGCTATATAATTTGGTCAAAATGTAATATATGACACCAATATAGAATAAAAGAATGTCGAGGTATTGTCACTAAAAATAATAATTAAAGAGTGAATTTATTGTAGCTAGTCAAATGTGTAATATATGACACCAATATAGAATTCAACAAATAGAGTGAATTAACATTTTGTGGAATTATACATATGACTATAATCATTAACCATGTTCTTTCTCTTTTCTGTGGTCAAGAATATTTGTTGCCTCCTCTCGTATTGTTTCGGCTTTGATCTCTTCAAAACTGATTTACCTTGCAATCCATAAGAGAAAAACTTAGAATGTTTCGCATTTGTTTAAATTTTCATAATTAAATTTGAGAAAATATGAAATTTTACACTCAAGATTATCCAACACAATTTCAACACATAGCTGCATAAGCTAGTTTAGGTGTATTCAAACATTTTTTTTTAATTTCAAATATTCATATTGTTATGGCTTAAGTACATTTTTAATATAGTATATGAATGTTTGAATTATTAACTTATATAAACTTTTCGGGTGTGTATTTTAAATTAGTAAAATTCTAGTCTCTATTTACATGTCATTCCAATTGTCTCCAACTATCATAGGCTTTAAAATAAATAAAATCAGGCTCAAATATCAAATGGTTTTACTCTTTATTAAAATTTAGTGGCTCCAAAACTACTTAATCTTAAAAAATCACCACGACTAGATGGACTTGCAACAAGTGTCAACAAATCAGTTTGAAAGTCACTAGATCTATTAATAAATTCTACCAATCTGCTTTCACGCCAACCTCCACTAATATTACTATATTTACTCTCGTTCCAAAGAAATTTAGAATTTCAAAAATAGAGGACTACTAGCCAATCTATTGCCTCAACACTACCTACAAAGTTTTTTTTCCAAACTTTTTGTGTTAAGGCTCGAACCAATCATTCTTTCTCTGATTTTTTTTGAGGAAACTGGATTCGCGTTGTTACTGAAAAATACTATTCATTTGCATTTTAATATTTATATGTACAAAACATGTTTTTTAAATTTTAGAGTAAATTTTAGAATGAATATATAAAAGTATTTTGTCAGATGTTGAGCTCAATAGATGCTTTTACCTTAGTAAAGACTCTTTTGTCAATAAACGATTGAATCTTTGGTTGTTTACACTATTCTGAATTCACTTCGTTGGTATTTCTTTCTGAATTGAACAACATATGCTTGCATTCTTTTAAATACGATTTTGTAAAAAAGTTTTTTATTGAGACGACTGATTCAAAAGCTTAAATTTCGTAATAATAGTTAAAATTAACCCATTAACAATACAGCACAGAGATGTAAGAATCACTGTCTTCAAATAAGTATGTAAAACTATATCTGCGGTCAAAGTGTAACAACAAGTCTGTAGAATATAAGTCTGTGACAACTAAAAAGGTAGTTAAGTCTAGATTAAGTTTGCAACAACTACGACACATATATCTGTGATGATGGGAAATAAATCTGTGATTCATAATATATCTGCCGTCAAGAGGTAAAACTCTGTGATCACTAAGAGTCAGTCTAGTTATTATCTTTTGCAGTAACAAATCTGCAACAACGTATAGACTTAATATATGTCGGTAGGTACTATTAATAAGTCTGCGGAAACGTGATTGACAAAAAGTCTGTAGGAAAAACAAATCTATAGAAATAAATCAGCGAAACCGAGGAAATCTGCGATGTCATCAAAGAAAATCTGTAAGACAAGTCTGTGGTAGACAAAAAATCTGTAATAGCCTATAAATCGGTAGTAACCTATGAAAAAATCTGTATACTAAATCTGTGGTAGAAATAAATCTGTAGAACAAATCTGTGATTCAAAAACAAATCGGCAAGAAAACAAGTCTGTGATAACGATACAATTAAATTTGTGGCAGATTTATAAATCGGTCGCAGATTTATAAAATCTGTGGCAGATTTCTAAAATCGGTGGCAGATTTTTTCTACATATTTATTAGAATTCGCAGAGATCAGTGGCAAAACTGTAAATAATGACAGGTTTTTCTGTAAATAACAGCAACTTTTACCTAGCTGGCATTTTTTTTTTAATGGCATTTTTGTTATTATGATTTTCTGTACAAAGCTTTATAGGGGTATTTTGGAGATTAAAAAAAAACGAAAACACTCTAGTTATTATTAAAAAATATGAGTCATTCTAGTTATTAATCCCCATATAAGGGTCATTCTAGTTATTCTCTCTAAAATTAACCCATTAACAAATTTGAGCCAACATTAACTCATTAACTAGTTTTACCGACCTCTCTATTTCTTTGTTAGAAGTGTTTTTGTTTGTTTTTTTTTTTTTTCATTTTTCAAACAATGTTGCATTCAAACTAAAGATTGATTAAACTAGTTTAATATTGGTTATTAACTTTGCTCTTGTATTTAAGATTTCTCTTTTATCTCAGTTACAATTATCAAACAAAATTCACAAATGTTGAAAATAGAGATGATGAAGTTTGTTATACATAAATCTTATAAAACTCTAAAGCAAGCAAGACTGAATAGTAAGATGTTCACTTTCTCCAACTAGACCATTGGCATTTGGTTTTAAATTTTATTTTTACGAAACTGTAATATTTATATGTAATTAACTCACATTTAAAATAATGTGCAACTACACTTTTAAATTCATCTATCATTTTTACTCAATAACCTGAAAAACTTCACCTCTCACTAAAATAGTACATTAATTTTTGAAAACTATATTGAACATATCTTAAACTCCACATTCAAGCACACACACACATATATAACATTTATCTTTGATTAACTAACTCACATTTAAAATTATCTATAACTATACATTTGAAATCATTTATAACTTCTATTCAATAATTAGAAAAACTTCACTCCTCCACTAAAATACATTAAAATTTTCAAAAAATTATATTGACCAAAATTTAAACTCCACGTCTAAACTCAATTGTAACTTCAACCAGTAATTAATCATTTGTAACTCTTACTAAATAATTTGGGAGGTGTATTAATTCAACCATAGATTTACATACATGAAAAGGGAGGCCCAGTTTGAACAAAAAAAGAGAGGCCCAAATTTCCGTCTTGATGGGCTGGAAATACACAAAAGAAGGCCCATATAAAGATGTGCTTCTAATCTCCAAAATAAACTGGCGCCAATGTGTCATTTGGAGGCAAATCCATCCGTCAATTCCTTGGCGGGAAAATCAACGACGCCTTCTTTTTAGTTAATCCTCCATTTTTTTTTTTTTCAAACCTATCATCTTCCCACTCCCTTCTTCATCTTCTCAAAAACCTAAGAACTCAGAGAAAATTCGGTAAAATCCAAAATCACTAAAGGAACAACAAATCTGAAATCTCCACTCTCGCTTTCGATTTCTCAGATTCTAGATCTTGTTTCAATTTTCCTTGGGTTTATAGATTCCCTAATTTTTCTAGGGTTTTTTTTTATGCGATGGAAGAAGTTTCGACGGTGAATGAAATTGAAAATCGGAAGACGATGATTGAGCCGAAGAAGCCGAATAAGCGGAAGAGAGAACCCGCGGCGGTTGAGAATCTAACTTCTGAGGAGAAAGAAGCTCAGATCTCGTCGTTGAATCTAGAGATGAAAGGGCTTTTCGAGTATTTCAGAGAAGTTATGGATCAGAGTAAGAGAACAGATCTGTTTTCTAGGTTTAGTGAATGTTCGTCTGTGAATTCAATGGTGGCTTTGTTGATGGAGGAGATGAGTTTGCCTTTGTCGAAGCTTGTAGATGAGATTTACTCGAAATTGAAGGAGAAGATTGAAAGTGTTACTATGGTAGCTGTGAAGAGTGCTGTTGTTTCTGTAGGTCAGAGAGTGAGTTATGGTGTGCTTAATGCAGATGCTGATGTTTTGGAAGATGATACTGAATCTTGTCTTTGGTGTTGGGAGGTAATTTGTTACTCAATTGATAGTTTTAAGGGCAATTATGGTGACTATGTGATGTTTAGTTGATATCCATTGTGATTATTGGCAATGTTTTGGGTCTTAACCCCCATTTGGTGGTAATGGGTGTTTCAATTCCCGAGTATATCGATAAGATTAGGAGGAATAAATTGGTTGCTGTTATTGGTTCAGTGGGGTTTGTATCTTTGAATCTTGATAGAAATGGTAATTTTGGTGTGCTATTATACTCTTTGGTGATATCATTTAATGCTTGAGAATTGAGATTAATTGTTTCTTTGATGTTATAGACGAGAGATCTGAAAATGATGCCGAATTCTGTTCGTGGATTGCTAAAAGTTCGCCGGACTTGTAGGAAGAAGATTCATGAAAGGATTACAGCAGTTTCTGGTAAATGTTTTTTTTCTTGTGGTGATTCTTATTGATTGTTTATAATATACGAGTGCTCATGCTTTATGTTGTATATCAGCAATGTTAGCTGCATTACAAAGAGAAGAAACTGAAAAGGCGTGGAGATCTGATTTGAGCAAAGCTTCTGAGAAGCTTGGTAAAATATTAAGTGAGGTGGATATTCGTTCATTCATGGATAACATGATGCAGAAGAACAGCACAGAGATGTAAGCATCTTCAAGTAGTACTAGGTTTATATTTATCTCTTGTTTTTATTCTTACTCAGTTATTGTGTTTGGTCGTTAAGGGCTGAGAAAGACTCAAAGAGAGAAGAGAAGCTGCTTCTTAAACAGTTGGAGAAAAGTAGATGTGAAGCTGAGAAGGAAAAGAAGAGAATGGAACGTCAAGTATTGAAAGAAAGATTGCAACAAGTAAGCTGATATCTGTCTTCATTGTCTTCTGGAATTCTTTTCTGGCGCTGGTTATTCTCTTTTGGTCATCTTGGATGTGTTATTTGATTTCAAATTCTGATTTCTGACTGAGCATTTGTTCGCTATTGTCAGGAAAAAGAGCAGAAGCTACTGCAGAAAGCAATTATTGATGAAAATAATAAAGAAAAGGAAGAGACTGAGTCAAGAAAACGGATAAAGAAACAGCAAGATGAGTCGGAGAAGGAGCAGAAGCGTAGAGAGAAGGAACAAGCCGAGCTAAAGAAGCAACTTCAAGTACAGAAACAAGCTTCAATCATGGAGCGGTTTCTTAAAAAAAGCAAAGACAGTTCATTGACCCAACCCAAACTTCTTTCCAGTGAAGTAACTGCTCAGGAGCCGTCATGTACGAAACATGATAATGAGAGTGGAACAGTTATTCAGGCCATTGACAACGCCTTTTCAACAACTTGTGAATCTACAGTTGATGATATTCGCAGGTATGACACTGGTTTCCTTGTTGGTTGATGCTGTGAGGTGTCACTTTGGGTATTGTGATCTGAGTTATATGTCTTTGTAGGGAACACTTTGCTTCCTGGCGTCAGTTGGGTCATTTGCTCTCGAGTTCAAAAAAGCATTGGGGGATGCGTAGGCAGCCTAAGAGTGAACTGTTTCCAAAACTAAAACTATCTACAAATAGAGGAGCAACATCTGACGGTGAACTTAACATGGAGAAGCAAGGGGATGGATGTGAAGACAAAAACATTGATGGTGTATCTTGCATTGGGCAGTGTGAGTCTTCCTCAACTGCTCGTAAGAAGTCCAGGAGGGCCAAGCAGTTGTTACAATTTGATAAAAGCTGCAGACCGGGCTTTTATGGTATCTGGCCTAGCCAAAGGTTAGTACTTGCTTTTAAAAACTTTCATTTCAGCAGTGAGCTAATATACTATAGATTATTAGTTAGCCAAAATAAATATTTGTGAAAGCCTTGACTAGTTACAAGCTTTCCCCTGGGTTTGTTTGGTACTGCTTTTTCATATTAGCTTTGTTGCACAACATTTTTCACTGCAAAAGTCATGATGTTTTTCTCAGCTGCCTATGTGACTACTTTTTCATGGTGTTTAATAAAGCATGATAAAGGACATACTCCTACGCTACTTTACCCTGTGCTGATCCTTGGATTAACTAACCATCGTCTATTTTGGATCTGTGGTTATTATCATCTTATGCATTTCAGTTTGGATTGAACAATCATTGTAGGGAACTTGTAATGTAGAGAACGTTCTCAGTGAGTCTGCTACAACAATACCATTTATTGTTCTGATATGCATCTGGTCCAATTTAAAGGAGAATATAACTAGTGTTCACTCTCTAAGTTTGCTTACAATGTTACTGAGAGATCTTTGTTTAACATTTGCAGTCAAGTTGTAAAGCCACGTCGTCCTCTGCAAAAGGATCCAGAATTGGACTATGAAGTCGATAGCGATGAAGAATGGGAAGAGGTAGTTTTATTGAATTCAGTAAATGCTTTTGGAAAAAGTAATTTTACAACCGAAAAACGTGACAAGAGATCACTGGGTCGTAATAATCTGCTTGTTGTTTACAGGAAGAAGCTGGTGAAAGCCTTTCAGATTGTGAGAAAGATGAAGACGAAAGTTTGGAAGAAGGGTGTTCAAAGGCTGATGATGAAGATGATAGTGAAGATGACTTTATGGTACCTGATGGATATCTCTCAGAAGATGAGGTAGCTAAAGCAATTTTAAAATTAACTCGTCATAGATTCTTCTAAATCTAGGTTGCAGTCTAGGAATCTAATAAAGCCAAATTTGCGTTTCTTTGGAGTATCCAAACTATTGATCAAGTTACAATTTGAATTCCTCATTTATAACGAATGTAAAGTTTCTTGAAAAAGATTTTGTGATTTTTTGTTTCAGGGGGTACAAGTGGACAGAATGGACATTGATCAGTCTGAAGAGGATGCAAGTACGCCATCTTCTAAGCAAGATCAAGAAAGTCAAGAATTTTGCGTATTACTCCAACAACAAAAACATCTGCAAAGCTTAACTGACCATGCTCTGAAGAAAACGCAGCCACTGATTATATGTAACCTAACGCATGAGAAGGTCCCTCTCTTAGCTGCTAAAGATCTAGAAGGGACACAAAAAGTGGAACAAATATGTCTACGAGCTCTCATGGTGCGACCATTCCCTTGGTCTTCTCTCATTGAGATATCGATCAATGACATTCAAGATGAGGATCAAGAAACCAGCAAGTCTTCTTGTAGCCAGAGCACTCCTCCATCTAATTCAAAAGCAAAATCCATACCAGACTCAGATTTGCTTACAGTTGTGAGTGAATTTCTCCAAATAAATAACGTGTTTTTTATATATTGCTACTTACTACTTGGCTCTAACAAGAATTTGGCGTCCAGGTATCAACTATTCAATCATGCTCTCAAGGTATCAATAGAGTAGTTGAAACATTGCAGCAGAAGTTCCCTGATGTTCCAAAGACCAAGCTTAGACAAAAAGTGCGTGAAATATCAGATTTCGAGGATAGTCGTTGGCAGGTTAGTTCATACTTCGATCTTCTCTTTTGAGATTTAGCCTTGAAACAGAGATGCTTATCAACGTCCCTGCGATCCTGTGTTCTATTGAACAGGTAAAGAAAGAAGTATTAACAAAGCTTGGATTATCACCATCACCAGATAAAGGCGGTAAGAGACCAAAAACGATATCTACATTCTTCTCAAAACGTTGTTTGCCTCCATCCACAAAGCCACAACCTACAGTTGAAGACGCAGCAGAGAGATTGGAAAATGAAAATGCTTAAAGTCTCATTACTGTTTCATCTTTTTTCTTTTTTGGTTACATCCCTCAACTTGGCTAAATCCTTTTTGTTTACTTCTTGTGGATATGTATAATGCATAATATCGGTAAAATGTTTGAGATGAGGGAATGATAAAATGGTTTAAGAATCAACATGAAATAGTGAAATGTTTTGTTCAGTTAAAAAGTAAACTAAAAATCTTTTAATACTTCGGAGTTCGGAGCTAACTCTTTTTTAGGGTTTAATATATAATACGACGTCGTTTAAGCGGATTAGCAATATATAATACGACGTCGTTTAAACGGATTAGCTCTTTTGTAGTTTTCACCATTCTTCTTCCTCGCGGTCTCTCAGCCTCCATCGCTTCTTCTTCGCAAGTCTCAGCCTCAGCTTTAATCTCTTCTTCGAAGTTGTGAGGTTAGTTCTTCTCTCAGCTTCTGTTACTTACATTTTGAGAATGTCGAATTTGAGAATCTGGGAAACGTTTTTGATGAATCATGAGTTTATATGATTATGGAACTTTAGACTGAATTTTTATTTGCTCTGCTACTGCTATAATATTTTGTGTGCAGTCACCAATCCAGCAACCATGGGACGCTCTAGAATTCAAGTTAACAAAGCGCACAAGACTAGATTTACCTCCAAATCTTCTCATAATCTCCACAGAACTTCCCTCCAAGGTAAACTCTATAAGCCTTAAACAGTTCCTCTGTTTCTCATCTTCAGATTCTGAAATATTTGCACCGTTTTATTGAATCAGATAGTGGCCGGATTGGGAAATCAGACAGTAATAACTATGTTAAAGGTGCTAAAGCTGCTCGTCTTCAGCGTGGCAAGATGGTAAAGTTCTCCTTCTACAGAGTTATCAAGATTTTGAATTTGTGTTTTTATTGATTTTTGTTTAATGTTAGCTTCGAGAGCAGAAGAAGGCAGCAGTTTTGAAGGAGAAGAGAGCATCAGGAGGATTAAACAGTGCTCCTCGTGTTATCGTGAGTTTACATTGTTACTTGTTTCATGTGTGTTTTCTTGCAATCATCACCTTATGTTTTGTATTTGCTAATGATGATAGGTTTTGTTTCCTCTCTCTGCTTCTGTGGAATTGAATTCACTTAATGAAGATATCTTAAAGCTATTATCTTCTGATGATTCTGGAGTCGTTTCTTCTTCCACAGTTGCATCTTCTGTGTATAAGCTTAAAGCAACCGTATGTGTATTCCCTTATGATATATATACTCGAACTAACATCACTACTTAAAGTCGAATCCTTGTGTGATCATCAATGTTGTGAATATATCATAGGTGTTAAAGGCGCCTCACGGGGATCTTCTGACATGCATGGAAATGGCCAAGGCATGTGTTGGTTCTTTCAGTGAGCAGAGTTTGTAACAGTTGTTAACTGATATATTTCTTACTGGTAATAAATAGGTTGCCGATTTGATGGCTTTCGTTGCATCTGCAAGCTCTCCATGGGAAGAGAATAAATCTAACTATATAGATTCATTTGGAAATCAGTGTCTTTCTGTGTTTAGATCAATTGGTCTACCAAGCACCACTGTATTGATTCGTGTAAGTTCTTGCTGGTCTAGTATATAGCCACCAGGTTTTCTGATTTTTTTAAACTTTTTCTTGAAGTTGAGCTTTTCTCAAGTTCGTTTTGTATGATTGTAGGATTTACCGAGTGAATTAAAAAAGAAAAATGAGCTGAAGAAGATATGTGCCTCTCAACTTGCTTCTGAATTTCCTGAGGATTGTAAGTTTTATCCAGCAGATACCAGAGATGAGTTGCATAAGGTACATTTTCTTTATTACAGTAACCGGTTTTCAATAGATATAAGGTCCCTAATCTGTCAAGTTTAGTCTAGATGATGTAAATCCATACTTCTGGGAATGTTTGCAGTTTATGTGGTTATTCAAGGCACAAAGGCTTACTGTACCTCATTGGCGGAGTCAAAGACCATATGTTGTGGCTCAGAAGGTACTTGGTAAAATCTAATTTTGACTGAGAAAAAAGGTTTTGTAAAAAAGTATAATAACTCCATAATTTTGAGTGGTGCATATAGGTTGGGATGCTGGTGGATGATGAAAGCTCAGGAAAGTGCACTCTACTTCTCTCTGGTTACTTGCGTGCTCGCAAACTGTCTATAAATCAGCTGGTAATCAAGCCTTTATACTCTCTGTCATGCCTTATGTTGTACCCATGTCCGATCCCCTAAAGTTTTTTTTTTCCCTTAAAATTAGGTCCATGTTTCTGGCGTTGGTGATTTTCAGTTCTCAAAAATTGAAGTGCTAAACGACCCATTTCCTTTGAATGAAAGGAAAAATCAGAATTCCATGGAATTAGATGCTTTACATGATGAAGAGGTATATATGTGATATCTTCATTCACTGATCGACAAACTTTTACTATATAAGAGTTACATTGGGTTGAATGCTTGCACAACATCTTTCAAAGAAAAAAACTTTTACTTTTATGGTTGTTGGAATTCAGTCATGATATCATATTCTGATTAATTGCTTCCTTAAGAAATAAGATGTTATTGTCCTTTCATGATGTTATTTTCACGGCCTTCTTCTATTTGGCAGTTCACTTAATTCTTTTTTACATGTGTTTGATTTGACCAGATATTGAAGTCACTGGTTCCTGATCCTATAAAACAAGAGCCTTTAGTAGTTGAAAACACTCCAGATCCTTTAGCAGGGGAACAGGTAAGTCCAATTAGTTCTTTCAATGAAGAAGGGGAAAATTGACTTGTGTTGTTATCTGTTCTGCGAAGTCACTAGTTGTGTAATGCTTCATTGTGTAGACATGGCCAACAGAGGAAGAAATGGCTGAGGCTGACAAAAATCAGAAACAGGGAAAGTTAAAGAAGAAGACTTTGCCGAGAGGGACATCAGAATATCAGGTTTCTGGATGGTTTTTAACCTGATGTTCTTACCCTATTTTTCTCTCTGGTGCAATTGTCCTCCAAAATAAAGGCCATCACTCGGTGGCCCTCTTATTTTGGTTTATGATTTGGTTTCCAGGCTGCTTGGATTGTGGATGACACAGATGAAGAAGATTCTGATATTGGTGATTCTGATGATAACGGTATGGTATTGGATAGAGAAGAGGATGCCAATGAGGAAAGAAAGTATGACCAAGAATTTGAGGATGACGAAAAATCACTGAACGTGCGGGATTTTGATAGTGGAACTCAGAATGACTCCGAGATGATGGTAAGTGGTTGTCTACTTTTTCTGTCACTTGCGAAAATAGTACCTGTAGTTTCACTGTATTTATATTATGGTTGAGTATCTTGGTAAAGTTACAAGCCAATCTGCTCATTGTTATTGTTCAGGATGATGAAGACTTGACAGATGAACAAATTAAGGAAGAAATAAAGAAAATCAAAGAGGCACATGCTGATGACGAGGGTTGGTGTTTATTTCTTTTGTGGAGTTATTTTCAATATAAGTTATCGTGTGTCTGTGTATATGTACACATATTCATTTGAGTCCTTGTACAGTGTCTGAATCTCTCAAGTTCTCATTGATTTTGTCTTTCCTGTATTTTCTCATTGTAAGAAGTGAAGTAAAGTTTTCTGTTATGTTTTGTCAGAATTTCCAGATGAAGTAGAGACTCCCATTGATGTTCCTGCAAGAAGACGTTTCGCTAAGTACAGGGGTCTTAAATCCTTCCGAACCTCCTCGTGGGATCCAAATGTAGTAACACTGATCTTGATGTTGATTATTTTTTTGCCTGTAAAGTGTTGTTACTAATTTTTATTATTTGTTTGCAAATGCAGGAGTCTCTACCTCAGGACTATGCCAGAATTTTTGCTTTTGATAACGTTGCCCGGACTCAAAAGCTTGTGCTCAAACAAGCCCTGAAGATGGAAGAAGAAGACAGAGATGATTGTGTACAGACTGGGTCATATGTCCGACTGCATATTAAGGAAGTGCCTCTTGGTGCTGCCTCTAAACTATCCTCCCTTGTTAATACAAAACCCATTATAGGATTTGGGCTTTTACAACATGAATCCAAGATGTCAGTTCTGCATTTTAGGTAATCACTCTTTAGATTTCTATTTGTTGAGACCTTTTGTGCTCAGCTTTATTCTCATCGCGTTTGTCTATGCTTTTGCAGCGTAAAGAAGTATGATGGTTACGAAGCTCCTATTAAAACGAAAGAAGAACTTATGTTCCATGTTGGTTTCCGTCAAATCATTGCAAGGTCGTACGATTATTCTGCTTTATCTACTGCAGTAGCTTTTGCTGTTGGCAATCTTTATTAATATTGGTTTGGGGGGAATTTCCAGGCCGGTATTTTCAACCGACAATTTCAGCTCAGACAAGCACAAGATGGAGAGATTCTTGCATTCGGGGAGTTTCTCGTTGGCTTCAATATACGGCCCAATATCTTTCCCACCCCTTCCTTTGGTAGCTCTAAAGATTTCTGAAGGGTCAGATCCTGCCGTTGCTGCCCTTGGTTCCTTGAAAAGCATTGAACCCAACAAAATAATTTTAAAGAAGATAATATTAACTGGGTAATGTTATTACCTTTCTCTTTCACAGTACAATTGCATACACAATATTGTAATTCTAAGCTGTTTTAAATGTGGTTTGGTTCAGGTATCCTCAGAGAGTATCAAAAATGAAAGCATCAGTCAGATATATGTTCCACAACCCAGAGGACGTGAAATGGTTTAAGGTAAGAAGGAAAAGTAGAATCGATGGATTGAGAATTTATGTTTATTTCATAATATTAAGCTCAACCTTGGGAATGGAACAATGTTTGTTTGTGCAGCCTGTAGAAGTGTGGTCAAAATGTGGTCGTCGTGGTCGTGTGAAGGAGCCAGTGGGCACACATGGTAAGGCCTTATTATTATTCTTAGAATATAGATTGAAATAGTTGAAGTTGGTATCTAGAATCTTCCTTATACATATGGACTATGCAGGGGCAATGAAATGCATATTCAATGGAGTGGTGCAACAACATGACATTGTGTGCATGAACTTGTACAAACGCGCGTACCCTAAGTGGCCTGAGCGTCTGTACCCGCAGCTTCTCTGATTCCAATTTGTAGAATGAAGCTGATTATGTTCAAGTTTCTTTGAATTCACATTCTAGTTTGGCAACTTATGTAGGTGGTTTAGTGGAGACTCCTACACAGTTTTGTCCTTAATGGGAATTATATCATATAAACCCAAAATTCACAACGATCTAAATTTATCAGAAAAAATGAAAAGCAAAGAGGCAAATGCGATGTCATAGTAGTTAGTCAGGGGGTTGGTCAGGCTCAGGAGGCGTAGATGGCTGGTCTCGGACAAAATCAAGTCAACAGCGCACAAGCCTCACTTTGTCTTGAGAGATGGCATGAATAGGGAGGTTACTTGGTGATCCAAAGAAGCAAGAGAAGTCGACTCTTGAAAAAAGGCCACACAAACAACAACATTCTCCAGGATTAATCCATTCTCCCAGATAAACTAAAGCTGAAGATCGGAAAAGCCGGGATTCTACTACCTAATCACTAACCAAAACCAGCCAAGCTCAAAACAACCAACAGAGCTCGATTCACTCTAGGAAGAGGCAACAAGACATGGAGCCAAACAACTCAGCTTCACAAGGCGGGAGCAAAGACACAAAACGAAGACGAGTGACAGGCAAAGGATGAAGGAGAGCAGAAGCTTACCAACCTATAAAACTATGACCAATATATATCTATATATTTCCATTTCGAAATCACCCTTAAATCGTTGGAGATTAGATATTGTACAATATCTTTTGTGTTTTCATTACATAGTTTTAGTACTTAAAAAGAAAATAGAAGAAAGATACATACGTTGTCTTGAACTTTCAAATTTCAACCGTATTATCCATATAATGTGAAGAAAAAGAAGGCAATAGCAATGCAAAGTGAAGCCATCAAATCAGCAGAGAGTGTCTTCAAACCAATGCTGAAACTTTGTCATCTCCTTAGAAGGTAAAGCAGCCAAGACATAAACACCTTTACTATCTCCATCGATGTCCGGAAACAGCAAAACTATGTCTTTTCGATGATAGACAACGGGACAGCTATACTTAGGCTTGCCCCAAGGATACTCAACCTCTGCGAAACCGAGTTTCCACCACGAAGAAACCAAAACTTCCCCATGTGGAAACCCTTTGTATAACTCTCCCCAATCTATAGCAGATCGCGCATACTCATCTGTTATCCTATTTGCCCCTTCACCTACTATTTCCACAATTCTCCCAAACGGCTCTTCAAGCAATGCCTTGCATTTCGCCTTTGCGTAAGCAGTTAAAACCGCGTTTCCAGTGTAGGACGGTGGAAGCTCAGGATTCAGCCTTCCTCTAATGTCCACCGCGTAAAGAATCGTTGATTCTCTTTCAAGATTGGTTTCTTCTCCTTCCTCTGCTGCTACAGAGAGTGCCTTGCACCTCCAGACCAAAGCGGTTACAACGTTGAAACCGGTCACGCGAACATAACCACTACTAGTCTCCGAGGCTCTCTCCTTGAGCTTCTTGATTTGCTCAGAGGATAGCTTGAAGATCTTGAAGTCTAAGTGCTGTGAAGTGGCTTCGAAGACTGTTGTTGTCTCACAGTCTTGGAACTTGACAAGCTCGTGGTGTGGGAATGTCACACTTGGTGGATTACGAGCTTTGAGAAGAGTACGGTCGTTGCATGGAGGTGTTGATAAGGGCTTCTCATGAAGTAGAGAGGCTAAGTTTTCGAGGAATGTTTTGAAACTTAGCCCATCGAACGTTGTATGGTTTGTTGAGATTCCCATTGCAAATCCACCGCACTTGAATGATGTTACCTGCCCAAATTTTCATTTTTAAGTACATTCATCTCCATGACATGATAAACTCAACTACAAGGACCAAACAGATTTTTCTTCTTTTCAAGATATCTATATATACATTTTTGGAGACATTTATGAAATAAATCCTGGAGTTCCAACTTATTTACGAGTCCATGCCATTGGCATTTATTATTTAGATTTACAAAATTTAAATTTAAATAAAAGATATTAACCAAACGATATCTTGCCTAATTTGTTTCTAAAAATCTTTACACAATCTTTCTATATATCTTCAAAAAAATTCCATGAATTTTACTCCACAAAATATGCATAAAACAGATTTATAGCAAATATTTATATTAACATTTTGCATATCAATAAAAATACTAATTTATAATAATCAAAATATTCACATAGAAAAATCATATACACATACAGGAAAAGGAACTATATCTATTATTATTATGGGGGATTAGCAAAAATACCCCTTTTCTCATGGCCCTTTTCAAAAATGCCCCTTTTAGATGTCCATTTTCAAAAATGCCCCTTTTTAAATCTGAAATTTTTATAAAGTTTTATTAAGTTTATAAGGTACTTATGGATTGTAACTACTACTTGAAGACTCGATCCAAGTATTTATAAGGTTTTATAAGGTGTTTTTAAAGGTTTTACAAGTCATTTTAAAGGATTTTTAAGGTTTTTCAAAGGTTTTACAAGATATTTTAAAGGTTTTTAAAGGTATTTAAAATGCATTTATAAGGTATTTATAAAGTATTTATAAGATTTTAGATACATAGAAATGTAGTTTGTGTATGTTTTAATAATATTACACATATTTGGGTAAATCTTATATTTTTAAGAGCATTTTTTATAAGGTTTTAAAAAGGGGGTATTTTTGAAAAGTGGCATTGAAAAAGTGGCATTATTAACAATTTCCCTATTATTTAAGCCGTTGCTTTATTTAAATAAAAAAACACAAAAACTTGAAATCATATACTTTATATGAATCATATACTTTATATGATAAATTTAAAATATATATTAGTAGTATAAATTTAAAATCATTCAAGGAACGGTAAACCACGGGTGAGATCCTAAAATTATTGGATTTTATAACAATAATAATTTATTTTTTTGGATTTCATAACACTAATAATTTAGCTAACGGGATAATATGGACGGATTTATATGGGATGACGGGTTTGGATCGATATTAATAAAGAACGGTATATCACGGATGAAATTCTAAAATATTAACAATCAAAATAAAATTATACAACCTTAAACAAAAAATAACAATATTAACAAAACAAATATAACTTAAAATTTCAAATTTTTAGCTATAAAAAAATCGACCCACGGTATACCACGGAGTAAAATATTCAAAATTTTAAAATCGACCATACATCGCTACTTAAAAAACTGTATGTTTTCGTATCTATACTTCGAAAATTGAAACCTAAACAACAGTAATCATACACTAAATAATACATAGATATATATCTACATTTAAAAATACAAATTAATATGATATATCTTCAGTTAATCTTTAAACAAATAACATTATTTTTTTTTTTAAATATAGCCCCGCGGTGTACCGCGGGTTAAATTCTAGTATTATTTTAAATCACTTCTTGTATTTATTATACGTACATTATGGGTATATATATATATATTTGTTAAATATTATGATTTATGTGTATTTTTTTGGTTTGGTTAATTTTCAATGTAAAGTTTATTTACTGTTTAAAAAAGAAAAAAAAGTTAATTTTGAAAACTAATGTTGAAAAAAAAAATATTTTTTAAAACTTGCACGTTTGGCAAAATTATTTATATACTGTACATAGTATATTTACATACTATGACACATCTAAAAGATGTAGACAATACTATAGTTACTACCTATATGTTCATTATATGCATGGTTTATATAATTTAATTTTCTTTAGAAAGTGATGATTACATTGTTTGGCAGTATATATCAAACAGAGTTATGTCACATTAATTTAGATTGCTTTAAGTTTGGTAGGACTCAATAAATGAGCAACAAAAATAACCAGCGTTTTAATTTCACGCGGAACAAGTAGATTTATGTTACAATCATATATTATAAAATTTAATCAAATAAGTAGATTCAAATTTTTATGTCAAGAAAAAACAAAAAAAAAAAAACACTAGATTCAATTTTTATTTTGAAATGATGAACATTTTTCACTTGCTTCTATAGTTTGATAATTTGACAATGCTAATGTGTAGATTCAAAATGTATGTCTAGTTTTTATATAAATAAGAAATAATAAATTAAATAACAAGCAAATGTAGATTATGTGTCAGTATTGTACATTGGAAGAATTTCATTTTTTTTGGCATATTATATGTTTGCAGGCGAAACTGGAACATGTCCGAGTATATATTTATATGTATGTCACATGTTACTTTGTGATTACATATTTACATGTTTCGTTATACTTGACATACATGATGTATATATAGTTTGAATAGGGTGGGTGATTTACTTAAAGATTTCTTAAGAATGTTTTACTTGAGTCAATATCCCAAATATTTACGTTTTCGTTTATGGTTTGTTACAAACAAATAGAAATATAACTCCATAATGCCGAGACTTGACCTAAGTTCAGTATTTCATAGATTATCTTAAGTAATTAAATTAAGGATCAAAATTTTACTATTATTATTTATTTATAACTATTGTCTTAACTAATTTATCTTATATTTACTTATTGAAAATTTTCTTCTATAAAACATAAGATTTGTGGAAAGATTTGTAGAGGTATACTTTTGACATACATGGTGCACCTTTCTTATACATTTATATTTTGAATACGGAGGATCTCACAACAAAACTCCGAATTAATCCTTGGACTCTATAACAATTTAATAAGCTTACAATAGACAATTATGTTGGAAATTGTAGTAGAAAACTCAAATTCTAACCTATACCCATATGGTCCTCGACCAATGACCTATATGAACACTGGATTTATATAAATATCATGAAAGTACTTAGATCCTTGAGATCCCTCCCTCGAGTTTGCAAAATAGCTAAAAGTTTACAAAATTTAATGTGAACATGTTCAAAAATATTTTGATTCTAAGAAAGCTTATTTGTGTTTATACACTCAAAACTTTTGTCTTTTTTTCTTCCCTATTAAAAGAAAATTGTGATGTTGACAACAAGCAAAGAGAAAAAAAAGAATGAAAAAGAAACTTGTGATTTGTTAATTAGATTTAGGATCAATTTGGAACAAAAAATTAGAAAGCAAAGGTTGTTTACCTGAAAGGCAAACAAGGGTTGATCATCTTTAGGCAAACTTGGAAGCTGACTTGTAACCAACTGAGCAAAAGCTGGATTTGGATAAACCAAATCTCCAAGTTCCTCCAACATGTACTCACTCGCCGCCGTCACAAAGCCAGCTCCGGCGCCATTACAGTCAACATCCAGCCGTCCAGAGCTAGGATCCACCCGGAGTCTCCCGGACAAGAACTCATAAGCGTCCATAGCTCTCACCAACGCCTTTCTCAGCTTCTCCGACACCATCTCCGGAGGAAAATCTTTGTTAGGTCGGAAGAAATGAACTGTTTGGACGTCAAAGTTGAGTATTTGGTCGACGTTGGACAAGAACATGGATTTTCTATCACTGGTTTCATCAGATGGGAAAATGAGTGATGATTCTTTGATAGTAACCTTGAGATCTTGAAGAAGCAATGGTGGAGATTCTTGGTACGAAGAACCCATTTTGCAACACTTTCTCTCTTTCTTTCTCTCTAATTTAATTATGTTTTGAGTGAAGTTTGTGATTATAGGTTTGAGACTTAATCTATATTATATAGACTAACACATAGTGAAAGACGTTTTTTTTTATCTTAGCTTTATGATTATTTGTGTGTAAATTATATAGTATGAAATAATCCATGGAGAGTAATATTGATCCCACAATAAATGTGACTTTAATTAAAAACAAAAAAAGATTTGGTACGGACTATGAAGTTTCGTGCTACTACGTCGACGTCGTTTTTATCCAGTCACATGAAAACGTTTTTTCTTTAAAGGCAAAAATTGTCACTGTTGTATTATTGTGTTGTGTTTATAGATTTGGGAAAAATGATGGGCTGCTTTGGTGGGTGTGAGTAGGGTTGGTGATTTATGTTAAGGATCATAGGACAAGTTTGATATGTCGGTGTTAGCTACATAATATGCATGTGATCAACCTATTTGAGTTGATTGATATTTGCCAAACAAATTTGTGGTTTGTGGAACAATACGATTTTTTACCTATTTGCAGTATCTCATTACGGTTACAGTCTACAATTCGTCTTTATCCTTTAGTTGCTAACTTTTTATTGCCATATTAAAAAGCATGAAACTCAAACTAAATACTATAAGAAATCAGGTGATTACATTTACATATATATGACCGAATCCATCAGTAATCACCGATATTTAATAACAAATATCGATGATCTATGGACAAAAAACAGTATGTCAGTGTATGATCGTTGGCTATATTATTAGAAATGTTCCACATCAAAAGTTGACAAGTTTTTTTGGGCAACATGTCCACTTTTAAACTAGTTTTTAGGTGTGAATTAAACTCACATTTACTAATATAGTATTAGAGCTATCAGAGCCGTCCATATGTACAAGCATGCCAAGTCCATGCTTGTAGTTTTAAGTAGAATAACTAAAGTTTGTGAAACTTTCAGTAGTAGATATTGGTCATTGCATCGGTGTAGACCCAAAAGGTTAAGGGATCAAACTCTTCTCCCTTCATTTCTCTTGTAATTTTTTTTTCTATCTTAGTACATATAATCATTATAGAAGAAGGATCAAGAGTTAAGAAAGAACTACAAAAGGTTTAATAATTTTAAAGCAAACTAGGTCGAAACCCGCGCTACGCTGCGGGATACTTTTTAAAAAAATTTTATTATTCAAAATTTCAAACAATCAAAATCAAAGTAGTATAATTGCAAAAAAAAAAATCAAAAGAAAGAGGATATGATTATGGTCTAATTACAAATATGTTTACTTGTCTAAGAGCTTGATAACATATATACCCTTCTTTGTTATGCCATGAGGAATATAAATAAGGTTATCCACATAAATTCAGCCCATAAGATAACATAAAGAACACTCAAGAATAATAAAGTTTGTTACATTGACTTTATTATTGGAATCAGTCAATTTGTCGATCACGAGAGACATCAATCTCTTTTGAGAAAAATATCATAACAGTCGGGATTTTAATTCAAATATATATATTTTTATATAAGAATACATGATTTTGATGAAACTTATTAGATAAAGACATAAAGTTAATTGAACACAAGTTATGAAAATTACATGAATATATAGAAATAAAAAAAGATGGGTCATGCTTTGTTATGAGTTCTAAAAATGAATAGGCTAAACAATTCATAAACATTTGTTAGAATAATTTGGTTCGTGGCTTAAAATTAGAATGTTTAAAGATAAACAGTTACAGATTATTGATCATACGGTTCTTAGCATTTGAAGAGAGCCTTGGAATCCTCTTTCTCCTTGTCTTTCTTTAAACTTATATTTACCATTAAGTGCTCTTGGAACAGAGTAGATCCAGCGTTTGAACCGGTGTGAGATCACCTTCATTCAAAACATAAACCACAAATACATAGTCAATTCTTAACTTTTTGATATGCTGAATTATATACTCTTACAAAATAGATCACTAATAATAACTAATTAATCAATAACATTTGTGACATTTTCATCAAAATTTACAAACAACAAAAAGAACATAGATCCAAGATAAGTCAATTGCAATTGCAAATTTCACTTGGCTACACATCTTTATGGTTAGAACATAGATAATAATTTGACCATTTCTCCTCTGTAGATTTCATTTGTGAACATGAACTAACAAAGTTTTGCGCTTCATATGTAGATGATCAAGTGAAGCAAGATACGTGTATAATAGAAACATAGAGATTCACCTGATTCGGGTTTGACCATATATCTTGAAGTAAGAAGACAAGATAAAATAACAGAGAAACTGTGAGGTTACAATCCTAAGAGTGTAAGGTTCTTTGCTGCTGTGACTTTCTGCTATTGAAATAAAAAAGAAACACAAACCAATTTAACAATTGTAAATTCTTAGGAGTAAAGAATCATAAGGCATTGAAGTAAAAAAGAGAAAGATTACAAACCTAACCTATGACCATACATTTTAAAGTAGCAAAGATTTATCTTTCAAACCCAATTTAGCAATGAGAAAGAGCAAGTGTAGCCTATGATCTTATGAAACCCCTTAATTAGCTTGTATCTTGAGCTTTTATATGGTGATTTTTTTTAAAACTTTTAAGTAACACAGACCTTAAAACAAATTGATGATTTCACTCCAAAACAACTTTAGCACCAAGAGCTTTCAACTTCTAAACGATTTTCTCACCCTTTTCTTTAGACAATCTAATATTAGTATTTACAATATCATTTAATACTATTAATTAATTAAATAAATAAACACATTGGGTTAACGATTATGGTTTGAATGTAAATTATGGTCTGGTTTGGGTCCTTTTGGCTTTGGATGGTTTGGTTCGATTCGGTTAAAATGCTCACCCCTAATAATATTGATCCGATCTAATTAGAAAAGTGAATTATCTTAAAGTTAAAAACTGTTCATAGTGTTCAGATTTTAACGAACAAAAATACACAAAATTTTTTTTATGTAACTAATTATTGTGATCTAATAGTAAAAAAATGTATTTAAAAAAATCAAAAGATATATTAAATATTTTTCGTTTGATTCAAATTATGTTTGTGTAGCACAAATAATTTTAACAGAAATAATCTAAGGTTTTTGAAGTATAATAATCGCTGAAAAAAATTTACAAATATCACAGTATAAAAATAATCTAACATTTGTAAAAAGTTAAACATATACTAAAAACATAAAATAAAAACAAACAAATACAAAGATTAACTATACCATATTTGTTTTGTAAAAGTAAGATACAAATTATTTATCAATGTATGAATAAATAAAATATTAAAATACGAGCAAAGGTAAAATACAGAATCCGAAAAACTTTTAAATTTTACCATAAATATTTTTATTAAAACAAAATTAATTTACAAAAATATATTCGGCGTAAACCACTCGTTAAATTCACCTCATTCATGTTGTTCACTAAAACCCATTTGATGTCAAAAAACTTTTTCAAAATATAGTTATTCTGTTGTAAATATTAAATTATGAAACAAATTAGAAATTCATTTGTCATTATCAAAAAATTTAAAATAATTGTGTGTATTATTTTTTTTAATTTGAATGGTTATTTTTTAAAATTATGTGTGTTTTTAATTAAAAATGATGATGTGGCGAGCTGATGTGGCAAGCTGTTAAGCTGATGTGTATTAATTGAAATGTTTTGATTGGGTAAAATTTTTAATGATGTGTCACCTCCAGAACAGCTCAAAAAGCTGATGTGTCACTGCTGGAGAGACTCTTAATGTTTTTATTGTATTGATAATCTAAAGAAGAAAAAAAGAAGAAGAATACACCTTAATAAAATATAAAAAATCATATAAGAAAGTATGTTCTACGGCTACAGAAATAAAGGGTATATATAGGCTTTGGAACACAACCTTAAAATTAAGAAAAAAAAGAAGATTTACAAAATCCCAACCGATCGGTTATGTATCCCAACCGATCGGTGGGTGGCGCCTTTCTGTACTGATCGGTTTGATTTTATAACCAATATGTCCTCTTAATGGATCATCTCTTCTCTTGACGCGTTTTGGTCCATTTCTTTCTCTTAAAAACCCATTTCCAAATCCGCAGGTCCAGAAACCTGGAAAGATTAAAAAAAATCAAAAACGACATGTTCTCGACTAAAAGACTCGATAAAATAAATTTTATATATATATATATATATATATATATATATATATATATATATATAATGTGTGAGAAATATCACTTAACACTTACTCAATAAATACAAGATTTGCGTCAAGGATCAATGTCACTTTGAGATGACTATACAACTTTGATGACATTGTGGGATAATTTGGAAAGTACAAATGAACCTGATGATCCATGTATTTGTGATAAGACTGCTCGTCAGAAGGCATAGCAAGCTAAGATAGTTAAGTTTTTTAATGGACTTAATAATTCTTATGCCATTATTTGGAGACAAATCATGAAGAAGGTTTTCCCTACATAGCTGAAGTCTACAACATTCTTGACTTAGATGATAGTCAAAGAGGCTTCTCTAATGTAGTTGATCCACATGTTGCGTTCCAAGGCTTTAAAGTTATTCCCTCTTCTGGACATGATCCAACTGTTTGTTATGTTCATACTAGACCAAACAAAGGAAAGCCTATTTTTTCCTTTTGTAATAGGGTTAGTCATATAACAGAAAGATGCTAAAAGGAGCATGGCTTCCCTCCTCGCTTCACTCCAAAGTCAAAGGTATTTGATAAATTAATTCAACCACGTCTTGTAGCTGCTCACATTATTTTGGCTTCTTTTCCATCTAATATTGCACCTAACAATCTAGAGAGTATGATTGACAATCTTAGCAAAGATCAATTACAACAATTCATAACTCTATTTAGCTCTCAGCTACATACTCAACCAATTTCTAATTCTAACGAGGTTAACAAATCCAAGATTGATAACACTGGTATTTCATTTTTTCTTGCTACATACTATAGATTCTAGAGCAACTCATCATGTATCACATGATAAAAACCAATACGTGGGTGATAGATTCTAGAGCAACTCATCATGTATCACATGATAAAAACCTATTCTTAATCTTTGATAATACTATTGTAAAATTTGTGAATTTGCCAACAAGTTTAACTGTTAAAATCAATGGTTTGGGAACAATTATGATCAACATTCACATTTTTCTCAAGAATGTGTTGTTTATTCCAGAATTCTAACTGAACCTTACCAGTATCAATTCCTTAACTACTGATCTTGGTTTCAGAGTTGTCTTTGATCCAACTTCTTGTGAAATTTAGAATCTTACCAAGGAGTTAACGATTAGACAAGGTAGAAGAATAGCAACAGATTGGATATTATTTCTAAGTCTTTGGGAACTAGTAGACATAATAATAAAAACTTAGCATATTGTCATGTTTGTCATTTAACCAAACAGAGGAATCTGTCTTATCTTTCCCCAAATAACATTTGTAATTCAAACTTGGAATTGTTACACATTGATATTTGGGGACCTTTTTAGTTGAAAGAACTAATGGATATCGATTTTTTCTGAAAATTATGGATGACCATTCAAGAGAAACATGGGGTTACTTGTTAAGAAATAAAGTAGAAGTTTTTATAGTCTTCCTAGCATTTGTAAAACTTTTTGAAAATTAGTATAACCTTTAAAATCAGTGAGATTGAGTAATGCACCAGAATTTAATTTCACTAGCTACTATCAAAAGAAGGGTATTCAGTCTTTTCATTCATTTCCATTTTCATTCAGTTTCAGAGAAATCTGAACAAAATTCAGTAGTAGAAAGGAACCATCAACATAAGCTCTCTCACTTTGGGGTGATTGTGTTTCGACTTTTGTTTTCCTTATTAACAATACTGAATTTTGATAACATTTGGTTATCTTCATCATAGCTTCTCTCAAACAAAACACCCAGTGAGGTTTTCACTGAGAACATTTGGTTGTCTATGTTATGGATTTACGTTATCTAAACAAAAACATCAATTCTAACACAGAACTAAGGCTTGTTTGTTTTTGGGTTATCCTAGAGGTTACAAAGAATACAAATTGATGGATTTTGAAAGTAATAATATTTTCATTTCTAGGAATGTTGTATTTCATAAGAAGTGTTTCAATTGATTAAAGATCCAAAGTTAGATAATTTTTTTGAATTCTTCACACCGATAGATTCAAAACCAACACCTAATCGAAATTTGATTTAATCAGAATTGAATAATATTTTCTTTATTAAATTAAATTCACTATAATGGCACCATTTCTTAGCCCAATTCAAAAAAGCATCATATCACAAAAATTGAAACCAAATTTAAGATGGGATCCCAAATCAAATAAGTATTTCTCACATAAAAACCGAACCTTTTCTCGGATACTGATTTTGAATCCTTGAAAACCAAGAACCTCGGATCTAACCCAAAATAATCTATATCAATCGACTTTTTGGATTATATTTTCAGTGTCATCTCAGTCGTGATCTTCCTCAGTATTTGCTCCTATTCTTTCTCACAGTTATTTGTAATCAACGATCTACTGTTCATTCGCAAGATTAAAAATATTTTGATTTTGAGTTTTTCCAAAAAAAAATTATAAGGATTTATTTGTGGATATGCAAGTTATTTGCGCTCTAGTGGATAGTTATCCATCCATGTTGATGAGTTTTCTCATCAGAATTATTATGTTGATTTAAGATAGGATGGACATTTTGTAAATTGATTTGAAATGGATTGTTTTGTTAATCCCTTTTGCTAACAATTCAAAATTTCGATCTTACCACATATTTTACAACTTGAAAATACTCAACAATTAGCTTCACTGCTT
This sequence comes from Arabidopsis suecica, assembly GCA_019202805.1. Lineage (NCBI taxonomy): Eukaryota > Viridiplantae > Streptophyta > Magnoliopsida > Brassicales > Brassicaceae > Arabidopsis > Arabidopsis suecica. The sequence goes on along the minus strand of CM032906.1, from coordinate 8,143,268 downwards.
GTTTCTATCGTGGATATTCAAATCATTGGGTTCCTTTATAAAAACTTCTCAATCAAATATCTTTAAAATCCTTGAAAGGCAGCCGAGTCTTGAAAAGTTTGTAGGACATTTTCTTTTCATTGAGGTAAATTCATCAAACAAATTTGGAGTTTATGTTTACTTATCGACCTTCAACATGTGTGTAGCAATCTAACTTTTCTTATTGGAATTATCTATTATTTGAGCTCCATTTATAAACAAATTAACACTAATTCCTACTCTCCAACATCTAAAGAGTATTTCACTCGACTTGAAGTTTATGAAAGGAAATGAGTTTACTATTGTTTTCTAACTTATTGTTAGTACTCTGAATCTGAACGAGCTTTTCTTACGGTATAGTTTTGATCCTCTGTCTTTTTGCATGTTTCTATCTTCTTACAAATGTCAAAACAAGACAATAAAAAATATGTTATTGCCAGATTTTTTGGGCGATTTAATATTACATCAAATGAATTCATTTGTGCAAGTGACATTCACAAATTCAAAATTAGGATTGATGATCTAATTATCAGAAAAATTGATGTCAATATTAAATTATTCGAGTAAAAATGATGTGTATTTAAAAGTTTAGAGCTTAGAATTCTTATGCTTATGTGGCAAGCCCAAAAACTTTCTTACTTTTTATTTTTATCTTGGGTTTTGTGCAAAAAAATCTTTTAACTCGCTCATTTTTTCAACTTTATCTTTTATCTCCGGAAAATACAGATTAATCATACGAAGTCCAAAATAATACCCAATGTAACCCTTATTCGTTATCGTCAAGTTCGTAAAAATTTGACAAATAATATATCAAATCGAAACCCTCGCAATGAAGAGTTCAACTATGCTTTTAGAATTTTAAAAATCTAATGTATGTGACCGGAAAAATGTTTACAATATACGTATAATGGTTATATTGCGTATTATTTTGGACTTTGTAGGATTAATTTGTATTTTTCGGAGATATAGAGTAAAGTTGCAAAAATGGGCGAGTTAGAGGGATTTTTTGTACAAAACCCATTTACCTTTAATTCTGCTATATCTATTGCCAAACGCTTATAATTCTATATCCTTATATATATATATATATATATATATATATATATATTTATATATATATAATATTCTTAACCAACTACCAAACACATTTTAAAAATCGATAAACTTTCCAAAAATAATATTTTGAATCTCTATAATATTATTTGAGCAATGTTTTGTTAGCAAAATAACCAACAATCATATGGTATATTACAAAAATTACTATTGAAAATAATAATATTAAAGGGCAAATAAAATTTTTGCTAGCAGGAAAAAATTGTAAAAGTCACAGACAAAACGCGCGGATCTTTTTAGTTTTATATGGGTCGGATTTGACCCGACATATAAAGGAACGCGGATCCACAAATAAATACTAGATTGATTGGGCCCAAGTCTAAATTTTCTTATTGGCCCATTCGTTAATTTGGATAATTGCGGTAATGTTGACGGCATGATAAACTTGCAATGTTAAAAACGCAGTCGTAGACCCACAATATATGCCCTCTCTAATATCCTAAAGCTCATTATAAACAACTAAACTAGCAGTTACTGGGCCAGAACAGAGTTCATGGAAAGCCTCCTCAAGAGAATTTAAAGTTACTGGCCTGAACAGAGTTCATGGAAAGCCTCCTCAAGAGAATTTAAAACTCTGATATACGTAACACTAGGCACTAAAACCCATGATACCTTGAAAAAAGACACAAACATAAATCTGGCATATTATCTTCATTAGACATTTAGGGCTACACCCTCCTGCGAAATGTGTATCAAAACCTGATAAACCTGATAACCATGACACCTGTGATATCTGGACCTTTGTAATCCGTTTTCGATTCGAAGTAGTATTTGTACGGTTTAACTGCGGTACATGCGGGAGAAACGTATTTGCAGGACAGGTGCGATTTTGATAGAATAAGCGGTGCAAAATAATGTTTGATTAGTGAAAAACTAATTTGCGGAATCCATATATATATATATATATATATATATGTTTAAAGTATAGTTAATATTTACTCTTACAATCACAAACACATTATAAATATAATAATTCAAATATTAATTAATATTTTCTAATATTTTGAGTCACCAAAATAATTTATATTTTTTTAAATAAAAATATTATTCAATAAAATTAATGCATACAAGTTTATTTAAGAATTTCAATATATATATATATATATATATATATATATATATATATATATATATGTGTGTGTGTGTGTGTGTGTGTGAGAGCTAAAACGTATAAATTTACTTATATGACTATATATAGATATATATTTCTGAAGTACAAATATGAAATAAATCCTCGAGTTGACACTTATTTACAAGAGAATGCCATTGTCATAATTGTTTATCTATTAACTAATATTACAAAATATTTTCTAAAAAATCTTAGAAACCATGGCTTCCAAATATGGTAATAAATTGATTTTGTTTCTAAATTCGATTAATTGCTAATTTTCTTAAAACATCTCTACCTAATTTAAACATTAATATGATTCTTCTTTCACTTTTATATGATCTTATAGTAATTTATTTTGAATTTATTTAAAATACATACAATTAATTTAAAAATAGGTTTTTTCTGCATATAATGTGATTCATATTTAAAAAAACGGACATATATTACTCAATCGATTACACATATATACTAGGATTTAACCTGCGGACCACGGTATACCGCGGGAAAAATTGTATTTTATTTAATAATTTAATATAATAATTGAGTCATTCTTGGTTAAAATAAAAAAAATAGTTTACATATATATAAAACAATTATTTGAAAAAATTAACAGATTAAGCGACTTTAAAATAAATATTTAACTCTAAATCGGTTTAACTAACTATATATTATAAATTATTTTATGAATTATGTATATTATTCTATTTGTATAAATATCTATTCAAAAGAAAATAATAAAAATAACATTATGTACAAATAGGAAAGAGTGAGAGATAGTGAATGAGACTGTGTGAGAGAGTTTTTTTTGTTGTAAGTGTATATCTTGTGCATTTTTCGTTGGACCTCTGAGTAAAAACTGTTTTAGATTTTAAAGACGGTTCATAGCTTTAGCTGTTGAATAATTACGTGATTTGTACTTTTTTCAATTATTTTACAAAAACACCAATTTATAAATAGTAAGACCATCAGCAGTGGCAAATGTGTTTGTGTGGGTGTAAGTATTTTTTTAGTATTATAATTTAAAGCAAAAGAGAAAAGAGAAAGAGAAAGAAAGAGAGAGATAGAGAGAAAAAGTGTTACACCCGAGTGTAAACTTACACCCGGGTGTGAAGAGAGAGATAATTTTTTCGTTTTTTTAATACCTACACCCCAAGACTCACACCCACCTGCTTGCCCCACTGCCCATGCTCTAAGCTGAATGGAGAGTAAAGATGTGTTACTCCAAAAACGCTTGGAAACCGCACCGCAAACAGGTCTCCACTCAAGGCCTTAAAATAATAAATTATATGTAATATTTGTACCATCTTTCTCATATAAATATCACGTATTGTAACAACACAATCATAATTTTTTCCTATAATTTTATTAAAATGATTTTTTATATTATATAATATATTTATTATATATATATATATTATAAAAGCTATAAAACTTTTCACCAAAAATCACATACTCGAACCAATATATCTCGGAGATTTATGACTCCAACAATAATATATAGAGAAATTGTTAAAAATGCCCCTTTTTCAATACCCCTTTTCAAAAATGCCTCATTTGAGAGTCCATTTTTAAGTTTGCCCTCTTTTAATTTTTAATGACCATTTTACCCTTATTTGAAACAAAATTAGGTCCACAAAATACAAAATATTTTTTGGCGGGAAAAGTGATCCCGCAATTTTCCCGCCAAAACACTTGTAAAAACCTTTAAAATACCTTGTAAAATTTTCCCGTAAAAAAGTTTTCCCGCCAAAAAATTTTTTTTGCGGGAAAAGTGATTCCGCAATTTTTTTGGCGGGAAAAATTTACAAGGTATTTTAAAGGTTTTACAGAGTATTTACAAGTGTTTTGTAAGGTTTTACAATGTATTTTAAAAGGTTTTACAAGGTACTTATAAGGTTTTATAAGGTATTTATAACTTGTAAAACCTTATAAAAAACTTGTAAAACCTTATAACTTGTGAAACCTTATAAAATAGCTTGTCAAATCTTATAATATCTTATAAATACCTTATAAATACGTTGTAAAACCTTTTAAAATACATTGTAAAACCTTATAAATACCCTGTAAAAAACCTTTAAAATACATTGTAAATTTTTCCCGCCAAAAATTTAACGCCAAAAAAATTGCGGAATCACTTTTCCCGCAAAAATTTTTTTTTGGCGGGAAAATATTTTACGGGAAAATTTTACAAGGTATTTTAAAGGTTTTACAAGTTTTTACAAGTGTTTTGGCGCGAAAAATTGCGGGATCACTTTTCCCGCCAAAAAATATTTTGTATTTTGTGGACCTAATTTTGTTATATTTCCTTATATATTTGTGATATATTTTATTAAAAGAAGGGTAATTTAGTCATTTTGTACATAAAAAGGGGTATTTTTTAAAATAGACAGCCAAAGGAGGCATTTTTGAAAAGGGGTATTGAAAAAGGAGCATTTTTGTGAGTCTCCCTAATATATATGACTAGATTTTATCCCGTGGTACACCGCATATCGATTTTTTATAGCTAAAATTTTGAAATTTGTTTTGTTTAGTGTTTAAGATTGTATAATTGTATTTTGATTGTTAATTCTAGGATATCATCCATAGTATACCATTTAGTATACCATTTGGGTATTAATATCGATCCAAACCCGATCCACCATATAACCTCGTCCCGTAAAATTAAATATAATTTTGTTAATTTTCTTTTTAATAATATTTTATTTAAAAGACACATAATTTGAGTCAATCTAAAAGTTTGCTTTAAATGGTTCTCATAATATATATATATATATATATATATTCTTTAATTGGTACAGAGTTCAAATATTATTAATATTATAAAATTTTTATAGAATTTAAATATTATAAATAGTTAAATATTATAAAATATTTTAAACGTTTTATAAAGTTTAAATATTTATAATATTTTAAATTGTTATAAATTGTTAGAAAGTTCAATTATTTATAAGATTTGAAACTGCATAAACGTTTTAATATTATATATATTTAAAATGTTTTATAAGTTTAACTTTTTAAAGTTTAAATAATTATAATAGTTAACTTTCAACAAAGTTTAAATATTATAATATTTGAAACTTTTCAAAAGTTTCAATTATTTAAAATAAAGAACCGGAGTAAACTGGATAACACTTTTAATTTTGTACGCCCGATAAATCAAGCTTCCTGCTCATTCATATTATGAATTATTTTAGTCATTTTGATAGTATGACTCTGAACCAATGTTCTATTTCTTAAGCAATGTTAGACATTGTACACATTTTTTTTTCATCGATTGAGTAATATCTGTCCATTTTTAAAATTTTGATTCACATCATATGCAGAAAAAATCTAATATTTTATTAACTATATATATTTTATATAAATATAAAATTATATATATGAAACTTGGCCAATTCTCTCCATATGAGTGCCACATCATCTTACAAGAACATAACATGTGTTTTAAATAAAAACTTAACCAAATTAAATGAGAAAAAATTAAAAGTTCTTTATTGCATTAAATCCTCCATCAATTCTTCTCTTAAGTGATTTATTCAAAAAAATTTTTAAAAAAATATGTTAATAAAAAGCACTACATTCATTCCCGGGAGAGTAATAAATGACAACGTCATGATAGCTCACGAGATCATGCATTCATTGAAAGTCCGGAAGCGAGTGTCGAAAACATACATGGCGGTTAAAACAGATGTAAGTAAAGCCTACGATAGAGTCGAATGGAACTTTTTAGAAACAACTCTGCGACTATTTGGCTTCTGTGAAACTTGGATAAGCTGGATAATGGCCACCGTTCGGACAGTAAACTGCTATGTTTTAATTAATGGCGTGCCACATGGAAATATAAAACCAGAACGAGGAATACGACAAGGTGATCCTTTATCTCCATATCTTTTTATCCTATGTGCCGATGTGTTAAGTCACCTCATAAAATCAAAAGCATCAGATGGCGATATACGTGGTGTTCGAATTGGAAACGGAGTCCCACCTATAACATATTTGCAATTTGCAGACGATTCTCTATTTTTTTTGCCAAGCAAATCAACGAAATTGTCAAGCTTTGAAAGATGTTTTTGATGTTTACGAATACTACTCAGGCCAAAAAATAAATATGACCAAATCATTAATAACCTTTGGTTCTAGAGTATATGGTTCTACTCAATCTCGTCTAAAGAATATTCTTGGAATTTCAAATCACGGGGGAGGAGGAAAATATCTTGGTTTACTTGAACAATTTGGTCGAAAAAAAAAGAAATGTTTGACTACATTATAGAACGGGTGAAGCGACGTACCTCCACATGGAGTGCAAAATTTTTATCACCAGCCGGAAAAGAAATCATGTTAAAATCGTAGCTCTAGCAATGCCAATATATGCAATGTCTTGCTTTAAATTACCCAAAGGTGTAACTTCGGAGATAGAAACTCTACTCATGAACTTCTGGTGGGAAAAAGGCTCTAAGCAACGAGGTATTCCTTGGATAGCATGGAAGAGATTGCAATATTCAAAAAAAGAAGGGGGATTAGGATTCCGTGATCTCGAAAAGTTTAATCATGCACTCTTTGCAAAACAAGCATGGCGACTAATACAATTTCCAAACTCGCTTTTTTGCTCGAATTATGAAAGCTAGATACTACAAGGATTGTTCAATTCTTGATGCACAAGAACACAGTTATCAGTCCTACGGCTGGTCATCTTTATTAACAGGGCTTAAACTACTTAAGAAAGGGACCCGTTTCAATGTTGGAAATGGAGAAACAATTCGTATGGGTATAGACAACACAGTAGCTTCCCATCCGCCTCGTCCCCTAAGCACAAGTATCATTACCAAAGAACTTCTGCTAAGCGAGCTTATTACGAGTATTGGCCATCATCGATTCTGGAACCATGAAAGGATAGTAAACTTAATCAACCCGATGGACCATGACTATTTCAATACCACTCATCTGACGCGGAATCCAGGCCCTGACAAATTAATATGGCATTACAATACCTCCGGAGAATATACTGTTAGGTCTGGATACTGGCTGCTAACTCACGATCCGGGTGAGGCACATAATTTACCTCCTATTCCTCATGGCTCGGTTGAACTAAAAAACAGAATCTGGAAACTTCCTATCATTCCAAATACGATAAGTTGGTAACATTGACATGAATTTTTTTTCAAGTGATGGGCCTTTGAGACGTTAGACATACCAAAGAATTCAAGACACGACTTTTCTTTTATATGACTATATGCAATGGTAGAAGATTTAAAATTGTTGACTTAAATAACATTTTAGTTTTTGCTTTCTTTCTCTTAATTTCATATGAACACTCTTAAAATCTTGTTTAATTTATGTCTATCCAATATCTAATAATGAGTCTATCATGATGGGTTTGGAGTACTAGATCAGGAGAGTACACTGAACAATAAATTGTATTTATAATCAAGTTAGGCGAGTTTCACATCATACAAATAACATAATTACATATAATTGTATAAAAATATTCTATATTGTTTGTATATATTCATGATGGTGAAAAAAAATTAGGATCTTAGAAATATAAATAATCAGATTTATACAAAAATGTATAAATCTATATTTCAAGTAAAAATGAATCTAATCATAAAAATTGTAACTACATAAGATGAATTTAATTTTATCAACTACACGATAACAAATAAAAAAGTAAACAAAAATTAGCAACAAGAACAATCAACATAATGAGGAAAAAAAAGAACAATCAAAATAATCTGTTCTTAACAATTTTTAAAAGAAACCCACGCGTAACGTGGATATTCGTCTAGGTGAATACCCACGCTACGCGTGGGTTGTTGTTTAGAAAATTATTAAAAATAAATTATACTTTTCTTTGTTGCTAATTTATGTAGTTATAATTTTTATGGTTAGATTCATTTAATATTCGAAATATCAATTATACATTATATATATAAATTAATTATCTATATACCTAAGATTCTAATTTTTTGTACTATCATAAATACATACAACAACAATATATGATATATTGATACAATGGTATGTAATTATGTTACTTATATAGTTTAAAACTTGCTTAACTTGATTATAAACAAACAGTTCCTTCTTTTATGTACTCACTCATGATCTATTACTCCAACCACGCACATTATAATAGGCTCATGATTAGATACTACTGAATTGACATAATTTGAACAACATATGTAAAACTAACTATTCATTTGCTCCAAGAGTTTTCTTATGAAAAGAAAAAAAGAAAGCAAAAACTTGAAGAGTCATTTAAGTCAGCATTTTTAGATCTCTTTCCTTGTATTTGCATATATCTGAGAGAATTGTCGTGTCTTGAATTTTTTGGTTTATTTAAAGTCTCAAAAGTCTATTACTTGGAAAAACTTAGGTAGAGAGGTTTTATGAAATTAGCAATTAATTGAATGTAGAGTCCTTTATGTTAGCGCCGGTATTATGGGTCGGATTTTTGTTTAGGTAAACCGTTTGATTCAGATCGCTGTGTCTGACATATTTCTGATTTGGGCTTCGTCCCTTTTGTAACCATGTAAACTATTCACGCCCATGGGCTAAAACCCAATTTCTCGGAAGATTAATAGATTGGTTGTTTCAAAAAAAAAAAGATTAACTGAATGTAGTTAAGGAAATATAAGATTTAAGAGAGAATTAATGATTTAAATCGTCTTGCTAATATCTTCAATTCAATTTTGCAAATCATAAGAATTTAAGACAATGTCTCGTAAATAAATGCCAACTTCAGGATTTACTTCAAAAAAACCTGCAATCTATATATATATATATATATAATTCCAAGTTGTGTTTAAGACATTATGAAACCAAATACAACTACTATGTAATCTTCAAACATAGTACCTAATAAAATTATTTATATAATTAAATAGCATAGAATTTGCCACTTGTTTGGCACGGATTTTATCTTAGTTTTTTAATGTTATTTATGAAATTAAAAATGATACTATAATACCTTATCTATACTAGTATTTTTTAAAGATGTGCTTGGATTCGAGTTAAAACATATCCGAAATTATGAACCGGATATCTATACTGATTCTCGTAAATATCTATGGTATAATCCTTGCATCTATAAAATAAAAAATATCCATATCATATTCCATATTTAATTTTGAAGATTTGGTTAAAATTTAAAATTATTTTCGTATAAAATAAATTAAAATAACACAGAACGAGTTATTTTGTGGGACGGGGTTATATGGCGGGACGAGTTTGAATTAACATTAATAAAAATTTAAAATATCATTAACATGCCGCTTCAATACGGGTAAAATCCTCATTTTATTATTTTTAACTCCACCAATATTAAACATATCAAATCAGTCTAATTTAGATAAGATTGTATAAAACAAAATTTGTCCCGTTGTATATCGTTACTTAATGACAACTGTGATCTATAAAATATAAATGTTTTATAAAATGACACAATTAACAAACTTTTATATATAATACACTAGATATGGACCCGTGCGTTGCACGGGTTGCCGGTCAAAATTATCATTCTTAACTTTTAATTTTATTTTTGTAAAATTATTATTCTTAATTAGCATAACTAAATTATATAAACATATATATTTTAAATAATGCAGCATTTTAATTATTTTTGTTAGATTTATAATGCATATTGCGCAATATAAAACACTATTTGTAATTATATTATACTAATTATTAAATCATCTATTTTTGCTTATTATAAGTTATGAAGTCATAAATGTTCATAGGTTGTATTATTGACTTTCAATAAGTTATTTACATCTATCGGAAGAGTGTATTACATCTTATAATTTTAATGTGGGCAAGATGGAAATAAACTGTGACAATAAAAAAAGATGAAATTATATAGTTACGTGGCATTGTCAATTTTTGGCTCATATTACCTTTTTTTTTTTTTCTTTATTCCTTTTGCTCGCCAGCGAGAAATTCTCAAATCTCTCTATTTTTCTCATTAGCTTTCTCTTATTTTTGTTTGAACTCCTTTTTTTTTCTCTTTCCCTCCCTCTTTTTTCCCCTATCTCCATTTCTTCCCTTCGTCGGACATCACCACCGAGTCTCACTACTCTAACTCACCACCACAAATGAAACTCACTACTATCACAATCACCACCACTATCAATATTCAATCTCGCTAATTTCGATCCACCACCTTCATCAACATTTATCGCCTCCACCATCACCTAGGTTGAACCATCGTCATCAACACGAACACCACTGTTATCGTTTCTTCTCCCTTTACCCAACTTCTCTTATTACTCCACTTTCTTTATCTTCTCCAACATCAGGCCAAGCCTCTCCGACAACAACTCTAATCTTCGTCCATCGTCATTCATAATTCTTAATTTGCATTCATTGCCATATATTCCTTGGGTCTGAATATCAAATGCTATTTTTAGAAAACCATCGTGAGTCACAGTATTTGTTTTTATAAAAGACATGATATATTTACAACAAATGATAAATGCATGTAATTTTTACATGATCATGTTATTTTTAAAATCACCCAATCACCACCTCTGTAACCATCAACCACCACCACCATCACCTCCATAACAATCACATGCTACTCCTATTTTTTTTTTTCCAGTATGACATGCTATTTTATTACATGACATTGTTGGATGTCTCTATTTCGTCGTCAGAATTCTAATATTGATTATTATTTTTTCAGTTTTTTCGTGTTATTAGTATTTATTTCATGTTTTTTTCTCCAAATTAGAATACGCAGTTGTATATTTGTCTTTTGTTTGAGAGCCATTTTGAATTTTCACATATCTAAAAACATTAGTTTTCTAAACATTTTTAACTCATGTTTATTTCTTTAATTATTTTTGAGTCAAATGTTAGTTACTTATATTATCCTAAAAATACTTTATAACCAAAAAAAAAGTTTTACCAATAGAATGAAGTTAAAACAACGGTGGTGTGTGAAAAAATTAGTTTGCTTGGTGAGAAAATATGAGACAACTTATTATTTATATAAAGGTGATTATTTACAATCTTTTTTTATAGAAATAATAATTGATTGTATAATTTCCTTAATCATTTTTCTATTCTTTTTTTTTGTACAATTAGTAACTTATAAATAAAATGTTTAGCATAATTTTATAATTTTGATTTTTATTGAACATATACATATAATTTCTTTAATATATACATATAATTTTCTTACTATGATCTAACTATTTAAATTTATAATTTTGTTATAATTATCTTTTAATAATTTTAAGTTGTTAAAAACAAAAATTTTGGTTGTTAGATGGCAAAATCTCTTATGGAAATATAGGTAGTTATGTACAATTTCCTTATAATTAGTTTTTTACATTTTCAAACTGTTTACATTTATAATTTTCTTATAATTATATTTTTACTTTTATTAAAAAGGAAAATTTATTTGACACATGGCAAAATCTGAGATCGAAATATTTGACATGTGTCACGATCTCGTGAGTTATTAACTTTGAAAACCATACTTTATATAATAAGATTTCCTTATAATTAGTTTTTTACATTTTCAAACTGTTTACATTTATAATTTTCTTATAATTATATTTTAACTTTTATTAAAAAGGAAAATTTATTTGACACATGGCAAAATCTGAGATCTAAATATTTGACACGTGGCACGATCCTATGAGTTATTAACTTTGAAAACCATACTTTATATAATAAGATAACCCTTAAAATTTTAAAAATCACTACTTTTATTAAAAAAAATGATTAAAATCTAATTTCAAAAGCATAACACCTATAAATTTTGTTAATTAAGCTTGGAAATCAATCCTTCTAAGACATTACATCCACTTCTCATTTACTTTGGTGCTTTCATCGAGATGTATCATGTATGTATGTGTTTTAACAACACAATATGACTTGCTAGAAGCTCTATGAGAGCTTTTCCTATCCATTTTTGGTTTTCTATTTGTTAATTTTTTAAATTTTATGATATTATATGTGAATGTTTTCTTACCTATTAAATGACATCCATTGACAAAAAATAAATAAAGAGTTCATCAAAAAAAGATTGTTTTCAATGAGGAATAATTTTTATTTGTGATGGTATATAAGTGTTTACTACACACAATACAAATATTTCTCTCAACCTTTATTAAAACAAATTGCTTACTGTTTATAAAAAAAGACTACCATTGCTCAAATTCTACATTGGTATAAATGTTATTTAAATATTTTCCACTCTAATTATAAGATAAGTTGAATAATTTTTTTTTTTGTTTGAGTTTACTTTTTACTCTTTACATCGCTGTAAAACTTGTCTTACAAAAGAGTAGGAGTAAAAATTTGTTTCAGGAAATATAATTAAAATAAAAAATTTTATTTCTAAAACGCAGAGAAAAAAAAAGAAATTGAAGCAAATCTCAGTATAAACTTGAATTCTCATCGCCCTTCACCGTTTTCTTCTTCGTTTTCAGAATTTTGTTGCCTTTCGCTTCTGAAAAATTCACACTGGTAAGCTTCTTCCTTTACCAAACCCATTTCTCTTCTCTAGCTCCTTCTGGGTTCGCTTTTCGAAGAACCCTAGAAATCGCGAGAATCTGCTTCCCCCTTTTTTCTTCGCAAAATCAGAAATCATAATCACAATCTCTTCGTTTTTGCAGTTTTCAGGGCTCGTTTCTGCGTTATCGCACTCTTAATTTGTTGAGATAAACATGGCGAGGAACGCAATCTCTGACGATGAAGGTACCTAAATCGCTTCGTCGCAAACCCTAATTTTTTATGTGTGAAACGCCGTAATAATTCTAGGGTTTTGTTTATTTTCTTCTGATTTGTCTAAAAAATTGAATTTTTTGTTTCCTTTGTGTAGAGGATCATGAGCTTGAGGATGATGACGGAGAGCCAGTTCATGGAGATCCAGTTGAGCGCGATGACAACGATGATGAAGAAGATGATGATGACGGTACAAGTTTTTTCCTTGGTTTTTGACTTCTCCGAGTGAGAAATGTGTCGTCTTTGTTTCTTTTTATTTTGAGATTTCCTCAGTTTCTTTTTGCTTACCATCCTAAATCTGAAAGCTTTAGAGTCTGATTGCATCGAAGGAAAATAGTGGTATGGTTTGGTTAAGTACAGAGGTGCATGCAGTTCTTTGTCTTAAAAACGATTCATTTGGAGAAATTATGTTGCATGTGCTCCATTAGAAGATGCAGTGTCTGGATTTGGCAACACAAAAAACAGTTAGGAAATCAGTGTTGGATGGGTCAAAAGAAACAAAGTGAATGCATAGATGTGTGTGTTCTTAGATGTTTATTTATCTGCTGCAAAATCTCTCCTTTTACCACTTTTGGTTTCTATATTCTCTGTTTCATATGGTTGCTTGATTTAATCCTTTTTAGACTTCATGGTTTCTGTATATTAAGTTTTGAGCTTCACACATTTCTCTCACCTTGGGTTTGAGTCGGTAGGGTTTTTTGCACTTAGATTCAGGCTATTTTTGTTCCATGATGTGCAATCCGTATATCTGTTTTGTAGTTGGGAATGAGTATGAGAATGATGGGTTCATAGTGAATGATGAAGAAGAAGAAGAAGAAGAAGATGAAGAGGACGAAGAAAGGAAAGATAGCGATGAGGAGAGGCAGAAAAAGAAGAAGAAACGAAGGAAAAAGTGAATATTATATATCCCTACTCGTTCTCTTAAATTTGATCCTTTTCTAACATATGAAAAAACTTAATGTTAGTGTCGACATGCATGATACACTTGAATAAATGTGTCCTTAATTCTCAGCATTCTTGATTTGTGATTTTCATATGCATTGTTTGTGATTAGTATATAAGTTACCATTAAACTAACTATAGCAGGTCTGTTCTCTTTCTGATTAACCTTCCATGTATGATGATTTTAATAGGGACGAAGATCTTGATGAAGATGATTATCTGCTTCTCCAAGATAACAACGTCAAATTCGAAAAGGTTAGTCACGTTTGTGTATAACTATATCAGGATTTTGTACATTACAATAAAAATATATGTGCAGTACTAATACATTTTGACTTTTTTCTTGAACCATGACAGAGGAAGTATAAGCGGTTGAAGAAAGCTCAAAGGGAAAGGGACAATGGTCCAGGGGAATCATCCGATGATGAGTTTGATGGGAGAGGTGGAGCTAAAAGAAGTGCTGAGGATAAGATCAAAGACAGGCTTTTTGATGATGTTGATGTTGATGGTAGGTTCTCTTGTGCCTTCTGATACTCTTATGTTTACTGTTGGCACATAGTTGACTATGTACATTTTGTGTCTAGTAGATCCACCTGATGATGTAGGTGATGAGGAAGACTTAGTTGTGGAAGAAGATGTAGTTGGGAGCGAGGACGAAATGGCAGATTTTATTGTAGATGAAGATGATGGGCTTGGTGCTCCTAAGAGGTATTTTTTTTCTCTGTTGTTTATCTCTTTTGTGCTTTTAACATATCTCTTATGTCATGTACATTTTCTGATTCTAGTCAACTTAATTTTTCAGGGGGCACTCGAAAAAAAAGAAATTTAGGCAGGGATCAGATATTAATGCTATGCGAGACGCTAATGAAATATTTGGTGATGTTGACGAATTATTGACAATTCGCAAAAAGGGTTTGGCATCTAATGAAAGGATGGAAAGAAGGCTCGAAGATGAGTTTGAACCAACTGTTCTTTCTGAGAAATATATGACAGGGAAAGATGATGAAATTCGCCAGCTTGATATTCCTGAGAGAATGCAGGTACATTATCTTCTTTAGTTTTCTCTATGCTTACTTGTGGTCTATGTTTTATTTGGCGTTCAAGGATAGATGTAAAGATATCTTGTAAACTTTGACAGATATCTGAAGAAAGTACCGGAAGCCCTCCTGTAGATGAAATTAGCATTGAAGAAGAAAGCAATTGGATATATGCTCAACTTGCTTCTCTACTTAAAGAATCTGATGGAACTTTTGATGGGCGGGGTTTCTCGGTTAATAAGGATGACATCGCAAAATTTTTGGAGCTACATCATGTGCAGAAATTAGAGGTTTTGGATTCATTCTTTCGTTGGATTTTTCCTTGATTCATTGATTAGCTTGCTAATGTTTTCTGTTTCGTCTAGATACCCTTTATAGCTATGTACCGAAAGGAGCAATGCCGGAGCTTGTTGGACACTGATGATGTTGATGGCGCCAATCAAGACAAGAAACCTGAGACCAAGTGGCATAAGGTAAGCAATTTTCTTGGAGAAACAAGTCAACAACAAGTACTCAGGTTGACATTTATTGTCAGAGGAAATTTGGTGGATTAATGTAAACTATTTGCCAATGTAGGTCTTCTGGATGATTCATGACTTGGATAAGAAGTGGCTCCTTCTTCGAAAAAGGAAAATGGCGTTGCATGGTTACTATACAAAACGTTACGAAGAAGAGTCTAGGAGGGTCTATGATGAAACTAGACTTAACCTAAACCAGTATCTTTTCGAATCAGTCATTAAGTCTCTTAAAGTTGCAGAAACAGAAAGAGAAGTTGATGATGTAGATTCCAAGTTCAACTTGCATTTCCCTCCCGGTGAAATTGGTGTTGATGAAGGGCAGTATAAGAGGCCGAAAAGGAAATCACAATATAGCATCTGCAGTAAAGCGGGGCTCTGGGAGGTTGCAAACAAATTTGGGTATAGTGCTGAGCAATTGGGACTTGCATTGTCCTTAGAAAAACTGGTCAGTATGCTTTTATATTGTTTGATCCGCATGTTGTACTGGAATGGCAGTTCTGACGCTAATTGAGTTGCAGGTTGATGAACTTGAGGACGCAAAGGAAACACCAGAGGAGATGGCTCAGAACTTTGTGTGCGCAATGTTTGAAAATCCTCAGGCCGTTCTGAAGGGTGCACGGCATATGGTATACTCTGCAATAAAACTATTTTATGAACTGTTTAGCTGGGTTTAATATTAGAAGAACTTCCCTAATCATTAACGCGGAGATATCCGATTTTTCCTTGTTAGGCTGCAGTTGAGATAAGTTGTGAGCCATCAGTCAAAAAGTATGTCCGTGGCATTTATATGGAGAATGCAGTGGTCTCAACAAGTCCAACAGCAGATGGAAATACAGTAATAGATTCGTTCCATCAGTTTTCTGGCATTAAGTGGTTACGTGAAAAGCCATTGAGCAAGTTTGAGGGTGCACAATGGCTTCTCATTCAGAAGGCAGAAGAGGAGAAACTTCTTCAAGTAACCTTCAAGCTACCTGAGAATTACATGAATAGGCTAATTAGTGACTGCAATGAACACTATCTAAGTGTTGGTGTTAGTAAGTATGCTCAACTCTGGAATGAGCAAAGAAAGTTGATACTGGAGGATGCACTTCATGCTTTTCTTTTGCCATCAATGGAGAAAGAAGCAAGATCCTTGCTAACTAGCAGAGCGAAGAGTCGGTTGCTTTCAGAGTATGGACAGGCTTTGTGGAATAAGGTGTCTGCAGGGCCATATCAAAAGAAAGAAATGGACATGAATTCAGATGAGGAAGCTGCACCGAGGGTCATGGCATGTTGTTGGGGACCTGGAAAGCCACCAAATACATTTGTGATGCTGGACTCATCAGGCGAGGTGCTTGACGTGCTTTATGCTGGATCCCTCACATCGCGATCTCAAAATGTCAACGACCAGCAACGTAAAAAGAGTGACCAGGATCGTGTTTTAAAGTTTATGATGGACCACCAACCGCATGTTGTGGCTTTAGGAGCTGTCAATTTGTCTTGTACTCGTCTGAAGGATGATATTTATGAGGTAAGGATTCATGTACCATAATGGCACTATGTTCGTTTACTCATGCTAATGCAATCTACATGTTCCATGTTTGGTCTTGAGATAAAGGACTTATATTCATATGGTTCTGGATAACTGTGATCACTTGTTTACTTAATTAGTTTCTCAGCCTCTACTCTGTAGAGGCCTGAATTTTGTGTGTTTATCATCAGTACTTTCAAACTCGCTATACCTTTTTAGACTTCGACTGCTTTACATAAAATGATGATGTATTATATCTGATTAAATAAGCTTGATTTTCTGCTTTTGTTTCACTTTGTGAAAATTTTATGGCTGTGTTTCAACTTTCATTACTACTCTCTTGGATAGTAAAATTTTGTTATGTTTTATTCTATATATCAGGTCATATTCCAGATGGTGGAGGAAAAACCTAGAGATGTCGGACATGGGATGGATGATTTAAGCATTGTTTATGTGGATGAATCGCTTCCTAGGCTATATGAAAATTCTCGAATCTCGGGTGAACAGCTACCTCAGCAGTCAGGGATCGTGAAACGTGCAGTTGCTCTTGGACGCTATCTCCAGAATCCACTAGCGATGGTGGCAACTTTATGCGGTCCAGGTCGGGAAATTTTGTCTTGGAAGCTTCATCCGTTGGAGAATTTTCTTCAGCTAGACGAGAAGTATGGAATGGTTGAGCAGGTTATGGTTGACATTACAAACCAGGTTGGAATCGATATTAACTTGGCAGCTAGCCATGAGTGGTTCTTTTCTCCTTTACAGTTCATATCTGGACTTGGGCCTCGGAAAGCTGCATCCTTGCAGAGGTCGCTTGTAAGAGCTGGTTCAATATTTGTCCGCAAGGACCTAATAATGCATGGACTTGGTAAAAAGGTTTTTGTAAATGCAGCCGGTTTCTTGCGCATCCGCAGAAGTGGGCTGGCTGCTAGTAGCAGTCAATTTATCGACTTATTGGATGACACCAGAATCCATCCCGAGTCATATAGTCTTGCGCAAGAATTGGCGAAAGATATATTTGATGAGGATGTCAGAGGTGATTCAAATGATGATGAGGATGCGATAGAAATGGCTATTGAGCATGTGAGAGATCGGCCAGCTTCTTTGAGAAAAGTTGTCCTTGATGAATATCTTGCCAGCAAGAAACGGGAGAATAAGAAGGAAACTTATAGCAATATCATAAGAGAATTAAGCTGTGGTTTCCAGGATTGGCGGATACCATTTAAAGAGCCAAGTCCAGATGAAGAATTTTACATGATTTCAGGTGAAACTGAGGACACCATAGCTGAGGGCAGAATTGTCCAGGCCAGTGTTCGGAGATTGCAGAATGGAAGAGCCATATGTGTATTAGATTCTGGGTTAACTGGGATGCTTATGAAGGAAGATTTCTCAGATGATGGGAGAGATATTGTTGACTTGGCGGACCAACTGAAAGAAGGCGATATCCTAACATGCAAGATCAAATCGATTCAAAAGCAGAGGTATCAAGTGTTCCTTATTTGCAAAGAAAGTGAAATGAGAAACAACAGACACCAGCATAACCAGAATGTGGATGCTTATTACCATGAGGATAGAAACAGTCTCCAGCTTGTAAAAGAGAAAGCTCGAAAGGAAAAAGAGCTGGTGAGGAAGCATTTTAAGTCTCGGATGATTGTCCATCCCCGCTTTCAGAATATCACAGCTGACCAAGCAACAGAGGTATGTCAGATATTTACTCTTCGTTTGGTACTTATATTGAGTCTTGAATGCATTTTTTATATATTTAAAGAAATCTCTGAGTTTCCTTGTTGGTGCTATGTACAGTATTTGTCTGACAAAGACTTTGGAGAAAGCATTGTTCGTCCAAGTTCTCGAGGACTCAACTTTTTAACTTTGACGCTCAAGATTTATGATGGAGTTTACGCTCACAAGGAGATAGCTGAAGGTGGGAAAGAAAACAAGGACATCACAAGCCTACAGTGTATTGGGAAGACCCTGACAATTGGAGAGGACACCTTCGAGGATCTAGATGAGGTATATTTATGTAATTGTGTTATCAATGAACACATTTAGTTGATTCTTGAACATCCGTCAGCTTTTTAACATTCCTCCGACTTTTGTAAGCTTTTTTGGATCTAATTTGGTGCGTCTATAAATGATGTTAACCACACCATCTCATAACTGCAGGTCATGGATCGATATGTTGATCCTTTGGTATCTCATCTTAAGACCATGCTCAACTATCGGAAATTCCGAAAGGGGTCCAAATCAGAAGTAGATGATCTTCTTAGGATCGAGAAGGGAGAAAATCCTTCAAGAATAGTTTACTGTTTTGGGATTTCACATGAACATCCAGGCACTTTTATTCTGTCTTACATAAGGAGCACAAACCCACATCATGAGTATATAGGTTTATATCCCAAGGGATTTAAGTTCAGGAAAAGGATGTTTGAGGACATTGATAGGCTTGTGGCATACTTCCAGAGGCATATTGATGACCCATTGCAAGAATCGGTGCCATCGCTCAGGTCTATTGCTGCCAAGGTACCGATGAGAAGCCCAGCAGACCATGGCTCGTCTGGAGGAAGTGATTGGGGTAGTTCTCAGAATGAAGGAGGGTGGAAAGGAGGCTCAGGTAATGCATTTCAAAGTTGGTTTTTAACTTGCATAGAAAGGCTTGTGTGGTCATTGTTCTAGTTCTCGGGATTATGTTTTAATTTAAGTTCTGGTAATCTGGATTTTAGATGCAGAGAAGCATTTATATATTAACATTATTTATGTTGTCTCCTTGACTATACTTCTGGACGTCCACTCTTAAGTAACTGTGCAAATGTATTGTAGGGAGGGGTGGTGAGTACAGAAATGGTGGTGGACGTGATGGACATCCAAGTGGAGCGCCTAGGCCATATGGTGGCCGTGGACGTGGTCGAGGCAGAGGACGGAGGGATGATATGAATAGTGATAGACAAGATGGTAATGGAGATTGGGGTAATAATGATACTGGAACTGGAGATGGAGGTTGGGGAAATAGTGGTGTCGGTGCTTGGGGAAGCGAGTCTGCTGGTAAAAAGAGTGGTGGTGCAGGGAGCTGGGGTGGTGGGTCTGGCGGTGGCGGTGGTGGTAGCGGAGGTTGGGAAAACGATTCTGGCGGTAAGAAAAGCGGTGAGGATGGCGGTTTTGGAGGTGGTTCTGGCGGTGGCAGTGGCGGAAGCGGTTGGGGAAACGAATCTGGTGGTAAAAAGAGCAGTGCAGATGGCGGTTGGGGAAACGAGTCTGGTGGTAAAAAGAGCGGTGCAGATGGCGGTTGGGGAAACGAGTCTGGTGGTAAAAAGAGCGATGGAGAGGGTGGTTGGGGGAATGAACCCAGCAGCCGGAAGAGCGATGGCGGCGGTAGTGGATGGTGAAGAAAACACAGCCGCGGCTACAAATGTTGGTTGGGTAATTAAATTGCAAAGGCAAAGGCAGGACATAATAATAAACACATTAGTAGTAAATTAGCTTTCTCCCTAAATGCCTTTTTCTTTTATTTTGATGCTCTGCTTTTTTTGTTTTAACCTGTCGGTATTAGTATCGGTTTATGTCTTGTCCGACTTTTTACGTTCAAGGAAAGTCTTTTTAAGTCGATGCTTATATAATTTTAAAATCTCGTTTTCTTTCTAATTAACTAGAAGAAAAAAAAAAATGTACCCTCTGTAATTTCTCAAGCCTTACACTATGACTATGTTACTTTAACCATATAATCAACTAGATTTTAAACTGCGGGACTATGTTATTTATATTTTATAGTTTACAATTGTTATTAAGTAACGGTATACTACGAGTTTACGGGACAATTGTTAATAAACTGAGGATTTAACTCGTATTAAAGCGGCATGTTAATGATATTTAAAAAATTTTCTAAATATTGATTCAAACTCGTCCGCCATATAAATCCGTTCTGAAATATAACCCGTCCTAGAATTTTTTAACCGTCCCGTGATTTGTTTTCTAAAAATAGTGATTTGAAAATTTAATGATAATTTATTATACATAAAAGGTTACAAATTGTATCATTCTCTAAGACATTTATACTTTACTAAACTGAGGATTTAATCTGTATAAAAGCGGCATGTTAATGATGTTTTAAAATTTTATAAATATTGATTCAAACTCGTCCACCATATAACCCCGTTCCGAAATATAACCCGTCTAGTGATTTCTTAACCCGTCTCGTGATTTGTTTTCTAAAAGTAGTAATTTTATACTAAGGGACAATTTTTGGTTTTATACAATCTTTTCTAAATGAGACTGATTTGATATGTCTAATATTGGTGGTATTAAAAAAAAATAAAGATTTAATCCGTATTGAAGCGGCGGATTATTATTGTTGATTCAAAAACATGTCCCGCCAAACCCGTCCCGCCAAAAAATCCATTTATTTTTATTGGTGTTGATCTTATTTATGATATGATTCTGAATCATTGTCTAAATATTTTAGTCGATGTGGATAGTTGAACACACATTTTCGTCAATTGGATAATATATGTCCGTTTTAAAAATTTTGAATCACAGTATATGCAGAAAAAATTGACTTTTTTTTTACTTAGTGTATTATATGATGATTCAAAACAGTTGAAAACAAATCAAACAAAGATGATAGGATAATCATAATTATAAATCTTAATAAAATCTTCTAAATATCTAAATTATTAAACATGGAATATCCGGTGTATGAGTTAGTTAAAATATAACCCGACTCAACAAACTTTTTATTACCAAAATTTGTAAACGAGTCGAATATCCATTGTATCCAAATGCATTCTTGTCCCGCTAAAATGTACATCAAAAATACTAGTATAGATAAAGTAGAATTTAAAAAAAAAATTTATTAGGTGTTGCCATTTACACATTATAGCATGAATTCATACATGAAAATTAGAAACTAAACCTTAAAGGCAAACAAAATTTATGTATCTCTCGTTTTTTAGTTTTGATGGAATCTTTTCATTGAACACCATTGCAGTTTTGCTTGAATCTCTCTCTTAACTCAAGGTATATGGTCACCTTTTTTCTTATACTTGCTCTTGCGATTGTCTTTACTCTTTAGCCTTCCTCTTACCCTTCATCTTTTTCTTATCCCGAATTATCCGATCTTTACCTAACTCTTTCTATTAGAATATTCCACATTGTTTAGGACAAAGATCTTTGGGTAATATATAAAGAATGTGGCAACCCTTAACTCTTAAGCTACCTTTTGGGTTAAGTTAGGCCACATTCCTAACTCTTTTCAATTTTGGGTTCGAAACTTCTCGTAGTAACCCCGTTCTGTTATGTTTTGGGGAATATTTCGCATAATATATCTAGTTTTTTAAATTTTCCATTCTCGATTATATGTAGATATCCGAAATGGACATGTCCACCCTATAAATATCCTAAATATTGTACCATTGGATAACAACAACATTATTGACTTCCTCACCAAAAATTTGAAAATATTTCTTCTAATCGTGCCTTGTGACAAAATTGGAAGGACACTATTTATTCCAATTAGAAATTAATTTATGATTTAAGAATGGGATTTAGTGGCTAAGCTTAATTTACCATTTTGCCATTATTCCTTTTTCGATTAAAACGTTTTCCCTTCCAAACGTCTTTACGAGAGAGAGAGAGAGAGTATCTAAAATTTAAGCTTGTGTTTGAAATCGAATCGAGAAGAAAATAAAATCTCAATGGATGCTGATGACGATTTCTACAGCGGCACCGAAAACTACTCCGATTACGCCGACTCCGACGAAGATGACGCCGACGCCGATTACGAGTTCGTTGAAGACGCCGCTGATGATTCCGATGACCTTATCTTCCGCCGCCGCCAGGTTTCTCCTCTTCCATCTTTCTGGATCTAATTCTTAATGAAATTGAAATTAATGTTGTTTCCAATACAGAGATAGATTTTGTACTCAAGTTTTGGTTTCGGAAATAATCGTAGGACTTTTCTGTAATGTCGATGATGATTTGAAATGAATTGAGAAAATTTATAGATCGCAATGGCTCATGAAGATTTTGTTTTTTGGTTTGTAGCAAAACTATAGTGTGTTAAGCGAGGCAGATATTTGTAAGCTTCAAGAAGATGATATTTCAAGGATTTCTACTGTTTTGTCCATTTCGAGGAATTCTTCTGCGATCCTGCTTCGTCACTACAATTGGTGTGATTCCAAATTCTGTAATTCAGACATTGCAGCTTTTTTTGTGTGTGCTTAGATGAACTTTTCATTTGTGCAAATGTTTAGGTGTGTGAGCAGAGTTCATGATGAATGGTTTGCTGATGAGGAAAAGGTTCGAGATGCTGTTGGCTTGTTGGAGAAACCTGTTGTTGATTTCCCAACTGATGGAGAAGTATGTCTCTCATTGTTTATATTTCCATTAACATTGTGAGTTCATCTAAATAGAATTCAGCTGTGTCTTTTGTTTATATTAGTTTCTTTCTCATTTTTTGGCAGCTTGAATGTGGAATTTGTTTTGAGGCTTTCCTTTGTGACAAATTGCATGCTGCTGCTTGTGGTCACCCCTTTTGCGATTCATGCTGGGAAGGTTTGTTTTACTGCTATCCTGATGATATTGAGACCCATTTCCAATTTTGATGTTTAGATTTAACTTGCAAATGTACTCTTCTTTTTTTCTTTGATTGTCAGTAACTTGTATCTTATTTTCCATTACAGTCATTTTTAAGCATCAGAATTAATGATGGTGCATTATTGTTGGGTTAACTATCTGACCTTTCCCCTATCTTTAGGTTATATCACCACCGCGATTAATGATGGTCCAGGGTGTCTTACGTTACGATGTCCAGATCCTTCTTGCAGAGCTGCTGTTGGTCAGGATATGATCAATTTGTTAGCTCCTGATAAAGATAGGCAGAAGTACACAAGTTATTTTGTCAGATCATACGTTGAAGACAATAGAAAGGTAAGCTAGCAAATTCAGTTTGGTCATGCGTGAGACATGTGCATGATGTTTATTTGTCTTATGTTAACCTTCAAATGAAAAGCAGTGCACAATTTTAGTGTTCTTTATCCGTCCATATATGTGCTCACCGAGGTAGTAATGCATCTTTTATTTTGTAGACCAAGTGGTGTCCTGCTCCTGGCTGTGACTACGCTGTAAACTTTGTTGTTGGAAGTGGTAATTATGATGTGAATTGTCGCTGTTGTTACAGTTTCTGCTGGAATGTAAGTTGCTCTATAGTATAGTTTCATCTTTCCATTGTGTAAAATTTAATTGACAAAACCATACAATGTGACTCGATCGTCATGGGTCTGCAGTGTGCTGAAGAAGCTCACCGTCCTGTTGATTGTGACACCGTTTCTAAGTGGATATTGAAGAATAGCGCTGAGTCTGAGAATATGAATTGGTACGTTGATTTATGAAATATATTTGAGTTATGTAGATGCTAAAGGTGTTTGGGATGTTGTGCTCGACCTCAAAGGGTTAGAGTTTTTAAAAATATTTGTGTTCCTTATATTGTATGGGTAGTGCTGGCTAGCATTTTGTATAGCCAAAGGAAGTCAAAATGGTGGATAAGTTTGCAGTTTTAACTATTTGTAGAAACTCAATTCGGTTTCTTCTCTTCAATCTCCTAGCATTAGGGTGCATGCTGCTTTACATTATGTACTGTTGCCTCTAAATTCCATATTGACTTTCAGGATTTTGGCAAATTCCAAGCCCTGTC
Organism: Arabidopsis suecica; assembly: GCA_019202805.1. Lineage (NCBI taxonomy): Eukaryota > Viridiplantae > Streptophyta > Magnoliopsida > Brassicales > Brassicaceae > Arabidopsis > Arabidopsis suecica. Next base: position 8,118,601 of record CM032906.1, on the reverse strand, counting down.
CAAAATGCAAACGGCCAATAGAGAAAAACCAGGGTTGTATGCATATTACATGCACCCCGCCATGTAAATATGAATTCTGCTGGTAAGTTAAAAAAGTGGTTGATTGTACAGAATGCCATCATGTCATAAGTTATGGTTTAATTCTCTATATACTTCCTGGAATCTAACTTCGAACTGAATTTTATATTTTTAACTCTGAAGCGAAATAAATAACAAGTGAATTATACTATGTTAAGTTTTGTCAGTGTATAAAAATATGTTGTGTATCTTCTTTCTGTAGTTTTCTGTATCTTGTAATCTGATCGTCATATGAATCTAGTTGTGTAAGATTCTTTGCTGCTCCCACTGAAATCTCATTATAAGTCGTTGTATTGTATAAATGTAGGCTTTGCCTTGGAGCATGGACAGAGCATGGTGAGAAGACAGGTGGCTTTTATGCTTGTAACCGTTACGAAGCAGCGAAGCAAGATGGCATTGTATGAGTTCTGTACATTGTTTCTGTTTCTGACTGGCAATGAATATCTATTTTATCTTTGACCATATTTTTTGTCTTTCGTTATCTTTTTGTGCAGTATGATGAGACTGAAAAACGCCGAGAGATGGCAAAGAACTCTCTTGAGAGATATACCCACTACTATGAAAGATGGGCGACCAATCAATCGGTATGTAACTATTTATTCATTTAATTTTCAAATGTTTGAACTATCTCCTCTTAAAGGGGAAATTTAAGAAAGAGTTCTCAGGTGTCATATTCAAATCCCTTGCTAGGGAACAGAAAATCTCTTCATGTACCTTGAGAAATAGATGAACTATTTCATAATTCGATGTTGAATGACTAATCTAAAGTTTATATGGTTTTAATTGCGAGTTAGATATGAAAAATTAAGCTGACTGATTGTAAAAAATTAAAGATACTATGAAACTTTGAGGTATACATGTAGTACCTGTGATGTATTTTTTTGGAGTAGGAACTGTTGTTCCTCCAGTAAGGATACAGCTCGTTTAAATATTTGTTTGCTATGTTAGTTGGGGGCATGGGTACTGTCAACTATGACAAATCTGTTATTGGAGTGACAAGTAGTTAACGAGTCGTGTAATTGCTGGAGAAAAGCACTGTTCTAAAAGTCTATATGTCATATTAAGCATATCATTTAGGCTTACATAGGTTCATAATAATCCTTGAGATATGTCTTATCCATAATCCATATCATCTGCTTGAAGTTTCATGTTTCCGTTTTGGTAAAGTGTATTCTTTATTAAATAATGACCCCAAAGAAAAAAAAAAGTTTTGTAAAACATTGGCGTTAATTCTAAAACTATTTACAAGTTTTTCACTGTTTGTTGCAGTCTAGGCAAAAGGCGCTGGCGGATCTTGAGAAGATGCAAACAGATGATGTGAGCTTACAGTGCAACTTGCTGATGTAAATAAAAATCACCAAGTTGCTTGATGACAAAAACCTGTGAAATATCTAGAATAATCATTGCTTGTTTTTATACCAATTAGTGATTCCAGATTTTATATCAAGTGAAAGTTCAGGAAGTTTGCTTAAGTTATCATGGTGATCTCTTACAAGAGATAATATATATGACCTTATTGATTTTTGTCTATTTTGGCATGAGACTTCTTAACTTGCAATGAATTTTCTTGCTTTTTATATGGTTGGGTTTTGCTAAAGTTTTTTTTTCTATCATGGACTTCACAGATTGAGAAGCTCAGTGACATACAGTGTCAGCCTGAATCACAACTGAAGTTCATTATTGAAGCATGGTTACAGGTAAAATCCGTTCCTCCCTTGGCCTTTCTGAGACTTTTGGATTTTGCTCACTAAATTGCTCTACAATCATAGATAGTCGAATGCAGACGAGTTCTAAAATGGACATATGCCTATGGTTTTTACATACCTGACCACGAGCACGGAAAAAGAGTCTTTTTTGAGTACTTACAAGGTAACTTGATTTATCTCTCTCATATAAAATTAACTTTACTTTCGAAAATTTTGGTTCTGATTCCTTGAGTGAATTACTTTACGGGTCTTTTTGCGGTGATTGATCATTTCCAAGCGTAACTGTTGAACAAAAATTGAAAAAAATGATAGGAAATTAGGGAAGGGATGGAGGGGGGACTAAGAAATTGGTCAAGATTTTAATCCAAATCTTAACCAATTTGGTCTGGGTTCAGTTCCATCTTTGACCCGCTAATTTCAATGTTAGTACGTACTAGGTAGGGACCTGTTTGTAAGAGGCTTTATTATGCAAAAAATATATCATTTTATTTCTTTCCTTATTTTATCATCCATATAGGCGAAGCTGAGTCGGGCCTTGAACGGCTTCATCAATGTGCTGAAAAAGAGCTGCAACCATACATAGAGGCCAAAGGTCCAAGTGAAGATTTTAATGAGTTCCGCACAAAACTGGCAGGTTTAACAAGGTACTTTCCAAACATACAGAACAAAATGATAAATTAGTGGTCTTGACAAGTCTAAATTTTAGTAGCTGTTCCGAAACAGTTTCAAGGACATTTAGTTATGACTGACCCGCTAACCCAAACTTAGTGCTGAGTAAAAGAATTTAAAGAAAACTTTAGGAAGTTTTTATTCATATAGTTGGTTCTGCGTTTTATGAAAGAAGCTAATAACATTTTGTTACCTGGAAACGAACAGTGTTACCAAAAACTATTTTGAGAACTTGGTTCGAGCACTGGAGAATGGGCTATCGGATGTGAGCTCGCATGATGCATATGATCGAACCTCAAGTTCAAAGAGTTTAGGTGGGAAGACTAAGGGATCGACTTCTAAAGCCAGCAGCTCCGATTCAAACCATTGGTCTTGTGAATATTGCACGTATGTAAATCCAAGGTCAACCACCATTTGCCAAATGTGTGAACATGGCCGGTGAAATGTCAGCAAACTGGCATTAAAGACTGTAATAGTAATGTTTGGTCGCTTTTGGTCATAAAAATGATCAAGCGTCGTGTAACTTTGTATGTTTTCTAGTATTTGGAATAAACGGATCCAATAAATTGGATTAGATTGGCCATGATTGATTTGCCAATGATGACAAAAGCGACAACATGAGAGGTGAATTATAAGTTCTTACAAGATAATTGTAAAAATTATGTGCTTGCATTACTTGCTCTCTCCCGCTTTCATTTTTCTACCTGATATTCTGTAAAGCTTTTTTTGTTTGCTTAACTTTTTTACAGACCATCTATTTTTGTTTTTAGTAAGGGTTGAGCCAAGGTGGACCATCAGCACAAACCTACTGGGAGGAGGTTTTCGGATCCACCGTGTTGCTGAGGTCCATTTCCGTAGAGAAATGATATATGGAAAAAAAAATGTGACTGACGCTCGGAAGCGATAAAAACGTTTATTCGAACTCTTGCAAAAATGTCCAAGCAAACAAGTTGAGAATCCTCTTCTCTTTTCAAATTAGGTTTCGAACTCGATCTCTTAACACCACCCAAAGAGATATCTACTTATAAAGACATATTCGAAAACCTACAATGAAGTCCATGTGGTCCATCATCCATGTGGGATCTCCATTCTTTTGAAAGAGACTTGAGTCGGATTAGTCCTCTAAGGCTCTAACCGGAAGTCTCAAGAAGATTTTCTCTATGACGTCGTTTAGTAGCGATGATGGAGCAATCACTTCCATATCTTTCTTCCTTTGATTGATATATGAATGTCTCTAATCAGTCTCTTGTTTTTTTTTGTCAACTGGTGTATTATTAATAAAACCAAAGAAACCATACAATGCTTGGTTATGAGTAAACCAAGACAAACATAGGCCATTATTTTTTACTGGACCTGAAAATGAAAACCACGCCCAACAAGGTAAACCCTTAAGCAAAGATAATTAAAACGCACGATCACATCTCTCTACGTGGAAGCTTGCCGCACAGATGCTTATTACATCGAACTTCATCGCTTTGTGAACACGCGTCCAGCTCGTCATCATCGTCTTGTCTACCGCCGGTTTGGAACATTCGCCGGCAAAAAGAAAACAGACCGAATGATAATTTCTTGACCTGGTAATCATGTGAAAAAGTTAACGATTCTCAAATCAGCAACTGAATCACCTCTGATTCCTACTGAGGATAAACGATTCAGTTCATTTTGTAGAATCTTCTCCACGATACCATGCTATATCAGATCTTCTTGCGCTTTTTTAAAACTTCCAAGTCTTTATTGATTCTCTAGATCTTGAGATCTAATCCAACTAGAAGTTAAATTCGAAGCTCGATACTCCTCCAGCAAAGCACGAACCTTAGAAACTTGATTATACGAAATCGAGCGCCACATATATTATCGCCATATGAGATTTTACCTTGAACTTAAAAACATAACAAAAGAAAATAAAAAGCGGTAAGGATTAGCCGAGACTATAGCCGCACTAGGTCGGAATAACAAAGAAACCAACCACCACCGCTATACAAGCCACTCCATGCCGGAAACATAGCCGACCACAGGTGTTGACAAAACCACCGATGTCGGAAACATAGCCGGACGAAGATGCTAACGAAGCCATCTAGGCCGGAAGCAAAGCCAGCCCACACCGCTGAGAGAGCGGGTGCAGCTAGACGAGAAACTCGCCTATCAAGCGAGACAGAATTCACCGGAGAGCAACCACCGGCGAAATCTGAACGAAAAAGCTTCTTTCTCTCTAAAAGATAAAAGAGAGAGAAGAGAGAGAGAAACTTTAATCAGTCTCTTGTTATATCTATGTTTGCATTAGAATTTGTCAATTTGAACACTCACTAACTTTTGTTGAAATTTACGCATTCAAATCTAAAAAACCAAAGTGCCCACCATTGTTTACAGAAAGCCCACTCTAGTACTAAAGCCCACACAAACCAAATGAAAAGCTAATGGGCCCAATATGAAGCCCAAAATAAATAATGAAGGGAAGAAATGAATACGAAGAAATTGAGACGAAGCTCATACACTCACCGGAGTGAGCAAGTCTCGGCCGACGACGACATCAAACATCCCGTAGCATCGAATCCTCTCCATTAGAAAAGAAGATAGTCGTAAGATTTCCTGAAACCAATAGCCGTTGGACCAAACAGATGCCAAAGTCGAAGAGATTGTGATTTAAGGTAAATAACATTGCATGAAACTCCTCTCTCACGCATTTCGTCGAACACTTTGAATGCATCTATTGTTCTTCCATCTTTGCAAAGCTGATTCATCACACAGTTATTAAGTATAGAGATTAAGGATAACACCATCTTCCTGCATCTTCTCGTACATCTCAAACCCTTGTTTCTTAATCCCGATTTTGAAATAACCCAACCGTGCAGTGAGAGTAATGGCAGCTAGAGAAGAGGAAAGTTTGGTGGCTATGAATGGAGAAGAGGAAGAGCATGATTCGAGGGAACGATTTCTGCTTAGATACTTTTTGCAAGAATGGAAGCTTGTTAAATCCCTTCTCGATGATATTGTTGCAGATGGCCGTGTCGTTGATCCTTCTTCTGTTCAGAAAATCTGCTCTATCGTACGCTTGCTTCTTACTCTTTTAGCTTCATCTTCTTGTGTGTTTCCTATTTTTCAGACATTGTTGTGTTGTATTGTAGATGGATAAATACCAGGAGCAAGGTCAACTAGTGGAACCTTACTTAGAGAGTATAGTTTCTCCATTAATGTTTATCATCCGTTCGAAAACAGTTGAATTAGACGCGAAACCTGATGAAATTCTCGAAATTATTAAGCCAATAAGCATCATTATCTATGCTTTAGTTACTGTCTGTGGTTACAAAGCTGTTATCAAGTTCTTTCCGCATCAAGTATCTGATTTGGAACTCGCTGTGGCGCTTCTGGAGAAGTGCCATAGTATGACTTCTGTTTCGTCGTTGAGGCAAGAAAGCACTGGAGAAATGGAGGCTAAATGTGTTACTCTTTTGTGGCTTTCTATCCTTGTGTTGGTCCCGTTTGATATTTCTTCTGTTGATACAAGCATTGCAAACGATAAGAGCTTTGGTGTGGACGATCTGGCTCCTTTGGTATTGAAGATTTTGGGTTTCTGTAAGGACTATCTGTGCAGTGCTGGCCCTATGCGCAGGATTTCGGGATTGCTTCTCTCTAAGTTTTTAACGCGTCCGGATATGGGAAAGGCATTTTCAAGGTCTGCTCCTATCACCTTAAGTGCTTCAGTTTTGAGTTTGTTGATGTGTTTGTTCTACTCTGAACGCTTGTCTTCTATCAACAAGATTGTTCGGATTACGCAGATGGACTAACTTTGCTTTGTTACGCTGTGGCATTTCCATTACAGTTTTTTTGAGTGGACACATGAAGTTTTATCTTCTAAGGAAGATAATGTTGTGAACAACTTTCGCTTGCTTGGTGTGATGGAGGCTCTGGCTGCAATTTTTAAGGTTATTCACATTGTTTTCAATAATGGTCCATACTGAATGTGCTAGACATAAATATAGATGCCAGTAAAGTAATATCCGATTTGATTTGCATATTTTTATCTTGTAGGAAATATTGCTAGTTTTGATTACTTAAGTTTTCGTATTTTGCATCTGAAATTTATAATTTTTACTATCATTCGCAGACTGCTAGCCGGAAAGTGTTGCTAGATGCCCTTCCTGTTGTTTTGAATGATGTGACTGTGTTAAGCAAATCAGATGCAGCAACTAGAAGTCCTCTGCTTCGCAAATATTTGATCAAGTTAACTCAGAGGATAGGGCTTGTTTGTCTTCCTCCTCGCTCACCTTCCTGGCGCTATGTGGTATATATATACCTTTTAGCATGTATAATAGTAGTGTTAGTACCTTCCTCTTCATGTGTTTAATATTTTAGAATTTCTGATTATGCCTGTAATTGAAATAATCTCATTCTCAAGTTAGTCATCTGAAACCTGTTTATTGAATACCATGCAGGCTCAAACTGCTTCCCTTTCTGAGAATATATCTACGAGTTCAACCCAATCGTTGGTGCTGCCTGATCATGCTGTCTTTGCCGTCTTGCAACCAGAAAGTTCGGATGACCAAGAGGATGAAGATATGGATGTTCCTGAAATCTTAGAACAGATAATTGAAGTGCTACTCTCTGGTTTGAGAGACACGGTATGTTTAGTGGGTGAGATACTACTGTTAGGCTGATAACTAGAGGTGGCTACATCTCAACTTATACAAGTAGATGACAACATGATAATCTGAGTAAAAATACGCTGCTATACACCAAATATAGACTGGAGTGACTAGTTAACACTTAAAAGACCTATTTCGTGGATGCTATAAATATTTGTATGCCCACCTGAAACTTTCAGCTGCCAACCAAAAAATCTCACATGTTACTAGTATTAGCAAGCATTTTTCTTCCAATTTTTTTTTACTATTTTCTGAACTTTGTAGGACACCGTAGTTCGTTGGTCTGCTGCAAAGGGTATAGGTCGTGTAACTTCACGACTAACATCTGTTCTTTCTGAAGAAGTGCTGTCATCTGTATTGGAACTGTTTTCACCAGGAGAGGTCCTCAAAATTAATAGATATCTGGCATGTTATAAAGTCCAATTAAAACAGGCACTGTCTAGCTGACAGTTATTGTGATTTTCATGATATTCAGGGAGATGGCTCATGGCATGGTGGTTGTTTGGCTTTAGCTGAACTGTCTCGTAGAGGGTTATTGTTGCCTAGAAGTTTCCCACAAGTCGTCCCCGTTATTGTGAAGGTCGTACTCTTTCCCATTCACAAGATTACTTATTTCTCTAGTCAATGCATATGAAGCAATGGCATCACTCACCCAAAATATGCGAAAGCTATATGGATTTACATCTAAATATCATTTACAGGCACTCCATTATGATGTCCGTCGAGGTCCGCACAGTGTTGGATCACATGTGCGTGATGCAGCTGCCTATGTTTGTTGGGCATTTGGGCGTGCCTATTACCACAAAGATATGAAAAACGTCCTGGATCAGCTTGCTCCAGATTTATTGATAGTGGGTTCCTTTGATAGAGAGGTATTAATCACTCTTGACACTATAATTTGTTTGCCATATCTTGCTTGATTTGGAGAATTATGTTTTTTATGATCTCTTCATTGCGTAAAGTCTATTGATTTCTTTTATCAGGTGAACTGTAGAAGGGCTGCTGCCGCTGCTTTCCAAGAGAATGTTGGAAGGCAAGGAAATTACCCTCATGGGATTGACATAGCGAACATAGCTAACTATTTTTCCCTTTCTTCTCGGGTGAACTCGTACCTTCAGGTTGCTACTTCCATTGCTCAATATGAAGGGTATCTATATCCTTTTGTGGATGAATTGCTATACAACAAGATCTACCACTGGGTATGCTCTGTTTGATATTGGTTCGCCTCTGGTTTCTCTGCATATCTAAAACTTTTTTAAGGCCCTGCTTGTATTTAATGTTAAAACGGTTTTTTCTTAGGTAGTCGACAGACTAATTTTAAAATTCAACAACCCATAAACTAGAGCTGATAGTTTGATTGGGTTCTGTATCAAATCGTTGTTCCTAGTTGTATCTTCCATATTATGTTAATTATTCAATCTTGTCATTTCAGGATAAAAGCTTGAGAGAACTTGCTGCAGAAACTCTTGCTGCTCTTGTTAAATACGAGCCTAAGCACTTTGCCAACTATGTGCTGGAGAAACTAACTCCTCGTACCCTTTCAAGTGATTTGTGTATGCGCCATGGTGCAACATTGGCAGCTGGAGAGGTTGTGTTAGCTCTGCACCAGTGTGGCTATGTACTTTCTGCTGGTTGGTACCATCTAATTTTTCTGCTTTGACTTTTCTGGCATCTTTGCATATGCGAGTACATATCAATTTTAGTATGGAAAACCAAATATATGGGAACCATCTTTGAATCTGGACCTTATCATCATAGATGTACTCAGACTGTATTCAGTCCCATTCGAGCATCATTATCCCTTATATTTAATGTTCCTGAATCCTGACGCACTTAATTTTTACAGATAGCCATAAGCGTATGGCTGGGATTGTCCCTGCCATTGAGAAAGCACGGCTTTACCGTGGAAAAGGTGGAGAAATAATGCGACTGGCTGTCTCACGGTTTATCGAGTGTATCTCGTTATCGCATGTGACATTATCTGAGAGAACAGAACGGATCCTGCTTGATACCCTCAATGAGAATTTAAGACATCCCAATTCTCAAATACAGGTACCTACGTTTCTAAATATTATGAAGTTATTTATTTTCATCCTGTTAGCATTATTCATTAGTTAACGGGTTCACTTATTATACAGAATGCAGCTGTCAATGCTGTTAAACAGTTTGTGCAATCCTATCTCGTTTGCAATGATAAGATTGCTGTTGATTTAGTATCGAAGCACCTGACACATCTAACCGACCCAAACGTAGCTGCTCGGAGAGGTTTTGCACTTGCACTAGGTGCCTTGCCATGTGAACTATTGACTGCAAAGTGGAAGGATGTAGTTTTGAAGCTCTGCAGTGCATGTCAGATAGAGGTAAAGAAGACGACATTAAACAGTATAAATTTTATTGAATTTGACGGATGTTTTTTTTCCCAACCAGGCTAATCCTGAAGATAGAGATGCTGAGGCACGCATGAATGCTGTGAAGGGACTCATATCCGTGTGTGAAACTCTTACTCAGCGAAGTGCTAGTGATCCTGAAAACGATGACCTGTCTCTTTTTGTTCTTATCAAGACTGAAGTGGTGGATACTTTACTGAAAGCTCTTGATGACTATTCAGTTGATAACAGAGGTGATGTTGGTTCTTGGGTTCGTGAAGCTGCAATCCATGGACTTGAGAAGTGTACATATATTCTCTGTAAGAAAGTCCGAACAAATGCAGCGGATGATCATAACAATGAATCATCCTCGCTTTTTGATTCAAATCTCGCAAACCATTTGATTGGAGGTATTGTGAAACAAGGAATGGAGAAAATGGATAAATTAAGAGAAACTGCTGCAAAAGTTCTTCAAAGGATTTTGTATCACGAAACTGTTACCGTCCCTTTCATACCTCATAGAGAAACACTGGAAGAAGTTATTCCCAACAAAGCAAGCTTACAATGGGCGGTATGCAGATCCTGGATCCTTGGGTTGCTTCTTCTGTTTCAAAGTGTTTATCTGAATAGAAGTTGTTTTATTCTTTTGTAGGTTCCGGAATTCTCTTTCCCACGTTTTGTTCAGCTCTTGAAATTCCGTTGTTATAGCAAACAGGTAATGTCTGGATTAGTAATTTCTATCGGAGGATTACAAGAGTCGCTTAAAACAGCTTCGCTCTCAGCATTACTGGAGTATTTGAGGGAAGAAGATGAAGCTAAAGACCTCAAACAACAACAATCTAGAGAATCAGCGATTAGCGACGACATCCTCTGGATACTTCAAGAGTACAAAAAATGTGACCGAGTTATCGTACCCTGTCTAAAGGTAAATACACCATTAACCTGTAGCTTCTATGTGGTTATGTCTTAACACTTTTCTTTTGACACAGACAATTCAAGAGCTCTTGGACAGGATTTTTCGGAATCAAGAGGTATGTTTTAGAGTTTGACTTGTTTGGACTAGATTTTGCCAAAGCTTGTAGATTCCACGTAAAGCTTATCTGTGATTTGATTTCAGGCTTATACGTTGAGTTTCTACACGGGAGTCATGGATTCCTTAGCCATCGAACTAAGAGCCTCAAAGAAATTCGAAAAGGTAGACGCAGGCGTTGGAATACTTGGGTCTATTGCCTCTGTTTCGGAACCCATCAGCACACAAGCGTTCTCTCAGCTTCTATCATTCCTTGCCCACCAATACCCAAAGGTTCATGTCACTTCTCTGCATCTTAAACTCTGTTTAGAAAATTCATGTTGGTTACATGGCTTTTTTGTTTTCACTTGATCCAGATCCGAAATAAGGCAGCTTTTCAAGCCTATCTTGCGCTGCTACAAAACAAAATCTTAGTACCAGAGGACAAGATTGAGAAAGTGAAACATATAATATCTGAGACTTGTTGGGATGCTGACATGGAGTCAACCCAATCTCAGAGGTTAGAATTGTGTGAATTGACTGGCTTAGATCATGGAGTAGTGTTCAAGACCAGAATCAGAAGGGTGACTAGGGATAGAATTACGGCTTTGGACGAGAATGCGTCTTACTCAGCTCTGGTTGATTCCTCTGGCTTCTGATTGGTAAGCATATGCATTGTTAATACTTAATAGTGTATAGGGACTTTTGTTCGAAATAGGCTTTAGTGTGCTAAAATTTATCATTTTATTTCTCTTCTGTTCTCATGCATTTAGGTGAAGCGGAGTCAGGCCTTGAACGAATTCATCGATGTGCTGAAAAAGAATCGCAAACATACGTAGACGCGAAAGGTCCGTGTATATATTGTAATGAGTTCCGCTCAAAACTGGATGGTTTAGCAAGGTACTTTCCAAACCTATAAAATACTGAAGCTAAATAAGTAACTTAACAATGTTTTTGCTCTTTACACGTCTAAATTTTAATAGCTGTTCTGAAACAGCTTAAAGGAAAGATAGTTATGACTGAAGCTAAATAAGTTAGTTATGTTCTGAAACAGCTTATTTTTTCTTCTTCTAAACTTAGTACTGACGATGCTTAAGGACGTATGCATTTGATTTAATTGGCTCTGCGTGATGAAAGAAGCTAATAACATTATTATTGTGAATGAGCAGTGTCAAGGAAAACTATATTGAGAACTTAGTTTGAGCGCTGTATATTGAGCTATTGATGTGAGCTCACATGGTGCATAAGATCGAACCTCAAGTTCAAAGAGCTTAGGGGGGAAGACTAAGGGATCAGAGTCAGCTGCTCCAATTCAAGCCAGTGGTCTTGTGAATATTGTATTTATGTAAATCTAAGTTTGACCATCATTTGCCAAATGTGTGAACCTGGCTGGTGAAATGCTAGCAAAAAAATTTAGATCGAGAAGAGAAGTCGATTCAAAACAGATTGTCTAAAAGATTAAAACCAATGTCAGTGTCTGAACGAGTTCCATTTCCTTTTAAGAAATGCTGTTCTTTGGAAACAACAATGTGAAGGAGGCGGAAGCAAAAATATTTTCTTTTCACCATTCAAATTAAGTTATCATCTTTTAACACTGAAAGAGAGATATGTTTATCAATGACTACTTTAAAAACCTAGTAAGAACATCAAACCGAAAATCACAAGGAAAGGTAAAGCAAGATAAAACAAAATATAAAAATACAAAGTGAAACCAGACTTGGAGTAGATGTATAAACACATGAAGATGTATTTTACGAAAAGGATAAAGACGCGGTGCAGTTTCGGGTTATTCATGTGGAATCGTGGGCCGAAACCACGAGACTCGATCCTCGATCTCCATTCTTTTGGAAGAGAAAACTTGAGTCGGATTAGTTCTTTCACTGGAAGTCTTACGAAGATTTCCTCTATGACGTCGTCTGGTAGTGATGATGGAACAATCACTTCCATCTCTTTCTTCTTTAGATATGAAAAAATGGATGAAGGCAACTCGTTTTGTATTGGAATTTAGAGTATAGTAGTTTAAATTTAGTTTTATGTAAAAAAAAAAGAGTTTAAATTTAGTTCATATTTAGATTTTTACTTTCTAGTAATGTTAATTTAAATTTTAGGACAAATAATCCATTTTTTTATTTATAAAAAGCTATAAAAAGATATGAAATATAATTAGACCAGATTTTCAAATATTAATTATTATTTTTGGCAGGAAATCATACCTATTACTAAAAGAAAAGTTGGAACAGAGAATTAGATAAGCAATAATCTAATATAATTATTACATGTTACCTTTATCAAAAACAAAAATGTTACCTTTATCATTTATTATGTTTACTTTTTTAAAATTCATTTTTTATTAATATCATCAATACTACTAACAAATTATTAGGATATTAATATTTACAATTTGTAATCAAGTAGTATTTTTTGCAGTTAATTATTTCCAAAATAAATTTTAAAAAATGAAAAGAAAATCAAAACATTTATTATTTCCAAAATATAATTAAATTTTTATTATACAAATTTGAAAGGTAAATACATTTATAATAATTAACTAGGGATGGGCATTCGGATTTTTGGGTTTAGGGATATAGAACCCGTTTAGATATTTTAAACCTTCAGGTCGGGTTCTGTTCGGTATGGATTATCCGAACTTATCCACAAAAAAAGCATATATTGGTAAATATAAATTATTATAAATAATAATGTAAGGAGAATCTTTATATTTTTGATTTTTTATAATTTCATGGAACATATATATATATATATATATATTACTATGGTAAATATACATTATTATAAATTATAATTACAGTTTAAAACAATCGGGAAAAAATGAACCTTTGTTAAAAAAAAAGAGATTTATAATTATAATTACAATTTCCACATTCAAAATAATAATAAATATGAAATTTGACTTATCCAATAAAAGCCCAATAACTAGTTTAAATGAAGCCAAATTGATTATAATTAGCCTCATCCAATGCTTTTGGGATTAAAAGTCCACGTAAAATGAAAGTAATTTATCCCACATCGGTTTTGAAAGCAAAAAAAGACTGAAATTTTTATTATAAATAGTTAGACATGCTGAGTGTTGAACATATATATTTTGTCAATCCTTAGGCTGAAGGCGGCAACAACCTCGACGAACGAGAAGGTGTAGACGCTCAAAAACAGTAGGAGGCAATAGCTTTGAACAAACAATTGATTAAAGAAGTCTAGAGACTAAAGGTGGCATCAGATGAGGTGATGCAAAACCCCGCCTCACTTGCTGCCACATTTAGTCGTTGGACTTTTGCAATCAATTATTCGCTCAAAGCCATTGCCTCCTTCACCCTGTTGACCGTCTACACTCTCTTGTTCGTCGAACGTTGTTCCCACCTTCAACCTTTTGATTGTTGTACACAATTGTTTGCAAAAAGTGTTTTTTGTGAATTTTAGAGCTTTATTTGTCTCTCAGTTTTCCTAAAAATTCTAAACCAAAATAGACTAAAGTTTTGGGGATGGACAATTTAATATGACGTTAATCTTGTTGTTTGGACATTGAGAAATCGGAAGTGTGAAACTAAATTGAACGTTGAAATTTTTTATTGTTTGCGCTCCTTAATCTTTTGTTGAGGTACTTTTTGTATCACTTTTTAAAGACCCCAACATGAATCTGAATTGAGCCCGCCCATCGGAAACTCGAAATTGAGAAAATCTTATAGATTTCGAGTATAGTGGATAAACCCAAAATAATTCGATGGATTATGGGTTAGCTTGTAGATACCCAAATTTTAACTTGAAGTTTTTCTCTCTTTGTTTTATATATGTTCATCTAAAATTATATATATACCAGGTAAGAACCTGTGGTATGCATATGCAAAGTTGAATTTTCTGTCATTCAGCTTTGATAAATTCTTTATATATTTTTTCAAATACGTTTGAAGACTACAAAGTTGTTGCATTAGATTTTTAACTAGATCATGACCAGCACGTACGTGCGGGGTTTCATATTATAAAAAATTTCTAACAAAATTTAATTCAATATAGATTATTTTGTTGTTTTTATGATATATATTTTAGTGTATTAGATCTGGATCCACGTACATGTAGAAATATTTTTATAGAAATTGTTATATAGATTTTAAAAATATAAAATATTTTGTTGTATTAGTAAACTTCGTAATAATATAAATATTATAAAGTTAGAGTAATGAACAAAAAATTCAGTTGCGTTAATGCATAATTATATTTTAAGATCCGAACTAATTTAGTTGCAAAAGTTAAATGGTGTTACATTTTTATTTTCTTAACTAATCAAAACAGTTCTAACAGTTTGATTACATATGTTATATAGGATATGAATTCGGTTTTAGTTTGGGTTATTTCATGTATATTAGCAAGGCGTAACTATTTTGGAACAGGAAACATATCCCGTCCGGTATCTGTCATAAATTCTTTGTCCCATAACCTGTCAGGTATACGTAAAATAAAAATATTACGGTCCCATATCTGTCATAAATAGAGTATGTGTAACTGAAAACGTATGTACAGGATTATGTATGTAAACAAATTTATTTTATATAGTGCTCATAACCCGAACTCATACCAGTTGGGTATTTAGTTTGATTTTTAATATATGTTCCCCTCCCATCTCGTCTCGTAATTTCTATTTCCATTTTTTTCTATTAAAATTATGTTCCAAATTTTTGTTTGCTTACCTTTAAATACCATACAATATTACAATATATACTGTGAGTTTTGCGGATTAATATGTATGCTGTTAAAGTTACAAATATATTTTAAAAAATTTACTAATGTTTCTAGCTAAATTTTGCATATTTTTCTTTTCATTGTTTAATCATAATTAATTCGATTTTTTGGACTAAAATTAAAATTTGAGATACATCTATAAAAAGAATATGCTATTGCTGCATGATTTGTTTTGAATGCAAAATATATAATTAGTTTACATTATTTCGAAAACTGTGTGCAATATATTATGGATTGTTTTAAGGAAGATCCGGTTGAGAAAAAGAAAAAAGAAAACACAAAATATTTCGAAATTAATATGTACAATCTTTTGTTTAGACATTTCCAAAACTTGCTCTAAACGAATGTCCAATATCGTTTTTTTAGAAATTGTGAAATAAAATTTTGTTTTATATTTCAAAATATGTGAAAATATTATAACAAAACTGAGTCTTAAATATTTGTATTTAATTTTTTTACGAAATTTTAGATTCAATCTTAAAATCCTCCATTGATAAATTTTTTAAAACTATAGTGTTTTTAATTTTGAATTAAAATTGTATTATTTTTCTTTTTATTTTTGATATAGAATAGTTTATTAGGATTGGTTTAGATAAAATTTTAGTTGGATATCAAATCTTAGGTTTTCAATTCTCATTGGTTAACAACTTTTTAGAAAAAAAATTTAAATTTTCGTCCATAATTAATAAGAGAGAGAAAGTGAGTTTAATTTTTTTGAAACTAATAATTACTTTAAAGAATTTTATTATTTTTATTTAAATATATTATTTTGTGATTACTATTGTATTTTTAATGAATTTATTTAAAAACAAAAACCAATGGCATTTTTGTAATACTTTACACTTTATAAGGTTATTTATGTTTGAGTGCTTCCCAATTAATAGTATAGATACATATTTATATTTTTGTAAGTTTGGATTATTGGAAAATTAACAGTATTTTTTCTATTCTTATTTATGTATAATTGGTAAAAAAATTATTAAAATTTATTTTGTAGATAATTTTAATTGTGCTTTCAAATTAACTATCTTGTAAAGATGTGCTTCCCTTAATTGCATAATTCAATTATAATTTTTTTATATATAATTGATTGAAATTTCGGGTAAGTAATCCCAATCCAATTCAATAGAAACCCAAACGAAAGAAGTAAATCCTAACCCAAATATGAGATGATGATCCAACAAAAGAAAATCCACATCTCAAATATGAAACCAATCTAGTATGTAACCAAGTTAAAAACAATATAATAAATTATTTGTTTATGTGATGCATATTTCTGAGGCTCACAAAGTCAAAATAAGATTTGCTTTATGCCTTGGGCGATTGAAGATATATAAAACTTGGAAATGCCATTGACTCTCCAAATGAGCTCAAGAGAAGCAATTCTTAGGCAAAAGCTCTGTTTCACAAAACATGGTCGAATCAGTGCCTAATTCATATACTAGATTTTTATGTCTTAATAATATATGTGCACGTATTGTAGTCTCATACTATAAATGCATGTTAGTTATGTTTCCAATATTGTAGAAATGATTATAATGTATATATTGATTAAAAATATTTAACTCACAATTCTTTTACTGGTTTTATATTACCAAATTGGCTCATCTACTTTTCCCAGATTGGCTGACAAATAAAACAAAAATTCTAGAGGTTTTGATAATTTGTGAGAGTTTCAAATAATATGTGAAATTTCTAAATTTATTAAAAGATATTTGATGATTCAACCAAGAAAACCCTATGAAGAGTATATTAGTGTTTGATTAAACAAAATATTAGCTTTTCTCCATAGGAGAGAGCTCGAGAGATAACAGAATCAGAGAAAAGATATTTTCTTCATTCAACTATAAAATATGTACAAGAGAAAACTTAAATACAAAGTAAACTAAACTAAAAATACTAACCAAACTAAACCATAACTAAACCAGCTATATACACTCTAATACAAAAGCATGTAAACAAGAAGTATTAATTAGTATATATTTTTAACTTTTTATCAATTAATATTTTTTTTATCAAAAATAAAAAAGAAGATTATTTGTCCGAGTCAAGGTGCGAATTAGTATTACAGATCGTCTGAGATTTTTTAGACGAGTTAGATTTGAATCCAGGGAGGGAGCCATGATATGTATTAACTGTTGCCGCATATTTCATCATGCTAAGCATTGTCTCTAATGTTTTGGTGGTGCCTATTTGGGAAGAAGGAACATGTTCAAACAACCTCAATCATCAGCCTCTAGAGAATAGTTCTCATAGTTCAAATATCTCCTCTTACTCGCCAATATCTCACCCTCATCCACCTCCTGCTTCACTTGCTTTACATGGCAATGAGTTTGATGTGGGTCCTCGACCAACTAGGTTTGCTTTCTCACGATCCACATCTAACCAAGCCTCTTCAAGATCTTCTTCTGTTAGGGATAAAATAAGGTATGAGATAGAAGAGAGTTCTAAACGCAAAAAGGCAAACAAATTGATCTAAACTCGGAGAAAATTAAAACACTAGGAGGTGTCGTAAAAATCACGGGCTCCGGTTTCATCCAGTGGATGGACAAACTCCATAGGTCTGCTGAAGAATACTATAGACCTCTGAGTATAATTTACCCTTATACTCTTGAGGGTGACACTTTTTGGGATAAGCTTTGCTTTAAGTTTTCTAGAAAATAATGAATCACTTTAAGGTCAAGTAAGTGATGATGATGGATCACTTTTTGAATGCCTTAATGGCTTTAACTGGTTTATAACTCTGCGTCGGGAAGGTTTAGCTTTAGTTTGAAAGACCTTCAATGACTTTTTGGTAACGGTCTACGTATATGTTGTTAAGGTCTAGTATCTGGTGTTAAGGTGGTGAGCAGGATGCACTCATAATGCAAGTATATGTTGGAAACAATAAGATCAGCTGTAAACTTTTTACTTTATAGTATGTTTGATCTTATTGAGATTGTTATGATGTTGCTATTAAAAATTTACCATTTTCGTGCTTTTTCTATACTAATAGACGGTTGTGTTTTTTTTTTTTTTTTTTCTGTTTGGCTTGTAAATTAACTGTTGTATCGTGTACTTGCTTATCCAATTTAATTGGGTTTTCGAATGATGAATGATGCGGTTTAGTTGATATATACACAAAATATGTTTTGGAAAAAAATAAAAAGATTATTTGTTAAAGAAAAAAAATGTAGAGCGTCATTGGATAAATTTTTTAATCATTAAAAAAAAGGTTATTAATTGATTCATTCAGACCCAAAAAATATTGAAGGAGTAAAATGTCTTTTAAACTGATGAAAATCTAAAAGCTTCAACGCTTTTTGTCATTGTTTCTCAATCATCACTCAAATCTCACTCATCTTCTCCAATCTCCATTGATTCCTTCAAGCCAAGCTTCTCCTTCTTGCATTCTCCTCTTAGACCAATCTGGTGCTTTCGTATTCCTTGTGGATATGATCCGTTAAGCTTTGTTTTGGGTCTAGTAGATCGCTGTGACGTAATAAAAACCCTAAATCTCAGAAAAGTCGAGACTGGTTCTCATGGCTTGTCAAATTCAAGCTTCACGCGTTTTCCCAGTTCTGGAGATTGAAAAAGGTCTCTCCTTTATGATTAATGTCTTCCATAGGAGAAGAAGAGTTTCGTCCATTACTCTTACTTCATTCCCTTATCCAATGAAAAGGTACCGTTTTGCGTTTGCGTTTGATTTTGTGCATAATCATCATTAGTTCAGCATTGAAAATTTTGATTTAGGCATTTGCTTATAGAATTTGGGCGTAATCTTTGATTTGCTTATTGAATTTGGGCGTAATCCTTGTTTTGCTTATTGAATTTGGGCGTTTGCGTTTGAATTTGGGCGTTTGCGTTTGAATTTGGGCGTAATCATTGGTTTGCTTATTGAATGTAGGCGTTTGCAGTTGAATTTGGCCGTTTACTGTTCAAATTTGGGCGTTTGCTTATTGAATTTGGGCGTTTGCTTATTGATTTTGGGCGTTTGCTTATTGATTTTGGGCGTAATCGTTTTTTTGCTTGTTGAATTTGGGCGTTAGCGTTTGAATTTGGGTGTAATCATTGGTTTGGTTATTGAAAAGTCTCTTCATTTTGGCCAATAGTTTTCAGATGAGACGACGAAACCGGAAAATAGCGTTTGCGTTAGACACAGGTTCGTCTATTCCTGGAGATAATGGTGGAGGAGGGCAAGAGATGAATGGAGACAGAACCGGTCTCGGTAGCACTCGGTTGGGTCGAATTGCGGTTGCAGGAGGCAAACAGTTACTTGGGAAGATAAACTCTGCAAGAAAAAACTTCCCAATGAAGATATTTCTGCTGCTTCTTGGTTTCTACACTGCCAATGCACTAGCCACGATTCTTGGACAGACTGGTGATTGGGATGTGCTTGTTGCGGGAATTGTCGTGGCTGCGATTGAAGGAATCGGTATGCTTATGTATAAGAAACCATCTTCTTCAATGTTTTCAGGGAAGTTGCACTCTTTTGTTGTGTTTATGAATTTTTGGAAAGCTGGTGTTTGCTTAGGTCTCTTTGTTGATGCTTTCAAGTTAGGTAGTTAAAGACAAATCCTTCTTTCCTTCTACTATATTGTATATATACATTTGTTACTACCGTTTTTTGAGATTCACAAGTATCAATTAAAAGTTTCAGTTTTGTTGGAATATGTCTGAGAATGCAGGTCTTTGTTCTTGGCACATTAAACCAAATTCTCATTGATGCGTAATGATATCTCAACTTACAATGCTTTCCTGATCTATGCATCTAAAATAAAATAGTGTTTACAAGTAGACTAAGATTCGTATTGAACCAATTGATCACGACACTTGCTACTTAATATGTTTGCCAGAATCCAAGACATAAGTTGTATGTCAGACATGCCTCGTTTGCATCCCCTATTATCGGTTAGTGTACCCGTTTAGGCTCGGTTTGCCTCCCCTAGTATCTGATTGGTCCATCGAGGCTGCCTGTAGCAAACTGAAAGATACGAAACAAAAAGGGATGACTAAATTTGCATCACAAGTACTTCAATGTTGAAATTAGATGTGAATAAGTGAAAAAGGGACCTGTTGAACTATTGGATTTGTTGAGGTTGTAAATTCATGTGTCATTCCTTGCCAAACGATTTTTCCTTCATACAGAAACAATAACCTGAAAAGAAGAAACAAAAACTTCTCAAGGGATGAAGCAAAAGCTGCAAAACAATATCTTGTAATATGGGACTAAAAGCAGAAACCTGTCCACAGCTCTTTGAATGGTGCTATGTTGATGGGTAACAACCAGATAAGAGGCAATTTTCCCAGGTTTTCCAACTGCATCATCGTCAGTCATGTGAACAGACCGTATAAGATCTTCAACTACAGTTGATGCAATTGGATCAAGTCCAGCAGTTGGCTCATCGTACAAAAGCACCTACGAAAAGGCAGTGAAACCCATAAATCAATTCCTAATTTTTGCCACATGATGACTTAAGTTTCGTCAACAACTATACGGATGCAGGAGTCGAGCCTCTAAAGAAGAAACAAAATTCATGAACTTAAGTAGATATTCAGATTACCTCTGGCTCTATGACCTCTTTCGTTGTATCAAAAATTAGTGAACGAGCTAAAGCAACCCTTTTCTTCATTCCACCAGATAGCTCAGAAGGTAATCGATTCTCAACCCCCTGATCTTATTAGAAACAAGAACAATAATAAGCTGGATGTGGACTATTGACTAGGTACTGATCTAGCCTATGTTATGAAAGTTGTACTGAATTAAGATACCTTCAAACCAACAGCTTCCAAGGTTTGTGTCACAAGCTCAGATATTTGATTCTCGGACGTTAAAGAATAACATCTTACAGTAGAAAACCAACATTTTCACGAACTGATAGAGAATCAAAGAGAGCTGCACTCTGAAATACCTGTGAGATAGATAAAAAAAAAAAGCCATTGAGATACAAACTCACAACAAAAAAATTCACGACTCATGAGATTTATATCTCAGAACAGCACTTACCAGGCCAATACGAAGTCCTGATATTTCCTCATCACTTATCAAACCAGCTCGTTTTTTTCCTCGTATGTAAACTTCTCCCTACATACCAAGAGACAATCCGTAATCTGAAGGCTGTGATCAGATAGATAGAGGAAAGATATAGTGCATGACATGCAACAGTTTCAAACCTTGTCTGGAGCAAGAAGACCAGCCATGATCTTTAAAATGGTTGATTTTCCAGTCCCAGAAGGACCGATCACCCCAACAGCTTCGCCATGTCTAATCTGCATACAAAAAATAGTTAGAATGTGGTGTGTTTGTGTGACTTTCAAAATCTGAAGGCTTTCCCTAATCTAAAGATCCAAAACAAGTCTGGGAAGAGATAACCTCGTAGTATCTCATCAAATTCTAAGGGCCTAACAGTAGAAAAGACATAATATGAAAAACTTTCCACCGGTGTAAAGAGAACTGAGAAGGTGTCCGGGAGTCAAGAGTTTAAAAACACGATAAAACAGCTTATTTGTCAATCCCATGCTACAAATAGCCAAAGCAGTACACTCTTATGGCAATAGGTTTGTCAATGTGATCCTTAGAGCAAAATAGTAGCAAAAAAAACCCGCTGAAAATAGTCGAGAGTGGTGACAAGCCGCACGGAAGCCTAAAGCTAGAAGCATTCTTTCTCAAAAGGAAATATGTATTGTCACTGTAAACACAACAAAATACCTTAAAGCTAACGCCTTTCAAGATATGTTTTTCCCCAAACGATTTGTAGACATCTCGACATTCTATAAGAACATCAGAATCATTCTCAAGCTCTCGCTGTTTACACATACCTCCTCCAGACTTGGAGAGACTCTGCAGATATCATCACATTATCAACAAGTTGCAATCAAAATTACATAACATTTGTTCTAAACTATAACACCAATAACAATTAAGGCCAGATTCCACAGTGATCCATGAAATTACTTTAGAAGAATCAAATTGTGAGATTATTACATCGAATTTGGTGGCATCGTTGTCCAAGTTCTGAGGTGGGGCTATGCAACAGCAAGAGACTTTCCGACGAAACGATATAACACTCCTTCTTGGTACAACGATGGACGGACCAGAAGAAGAACCATGGCAGTGTAAACTCGGACGAAGTAATGAAGAAGAAGAAGAGGATAACGAAAGCATGACTCTTTGGGTTGAGATCGTGAAGAAATTGGATAGAAGAAGGACAAATTCGATACCAATTTGGATGATTTAGAAGAAACCCAGAATCAAGATCGATCAAAGGTGTGAGCTTTGCGGCGAAATTGGCTTTTCTTCACCAAGTAAAGCGAGTTGCCGATTGAGTGTATTGGTTTAGTATACCGGTTCTAATTGTTCCGGTTCAATACTGTAAATAGTTTACGGTTTACTTGTATATAAGTAGCATGTAAAGTTACTTTTGATTCTTAATGAGAAAATCTTTTCAACAAATTCTCTCAGATAATTCTTCGTAATATGGTATCAGAGCTATCCAAATCTCAGATCTAAATCTCAGATCTGACATTTTCGCCATCATCGAACTCGATCTGAGCTCTTGTATCGATCGTTTTCTGCTCAAGGATGGTGTTTAAGAAGACTGTGGTTCGCCGATCGTTGCGATCGAAGACTACATCGGATTCTCCTTCGAATCCAGCTGGAAAAAGGACTAGATCGACCGTCGTTGCTGTTTCTCCTCCGAATACTCCTCCGGTAGCTGTTTCTCAGTCTTCTGGAGCTTCGCGAGCTGAAGCGATGTCGGCTCCTTCCGATCCAAGTCACTCTCCGTTCTATATGCACAACGCCGATCATCCAGGTTTGTCGATCGTTTCTCTTCGCTTAGATGGTACAAACTATGATGATTGGAGTGCTGCGATGATGATTTCCTTAGATGCTAAGAATAAGATTGGATTTATCGACGGTACTCTGCTTCGTCCTCTTGAATCTGATCCTCTTTTTCGTCTTTGGTCACGCTGCAATAGTATGGTAAAGTCATGGCTGTTAAATTCTGTTTTCCCTCAAATTTATCGTAGCATTTTACGTCTGAATGATGTTGCTGATATCTGGAAAGATTTATATGGTCGTTTTCATCTCACAAATCTTCCCCGGACTTTCAATCTCACCCAGGAGATTCAAGATCTACGTCAAGGATCTATGTCTCTCTCTGATTACTATACAAAATTGAAAACTCTGTGGGATAATCTTGATAGTACAGATGAGCCTGATGCTCCTTGTACTTGTGGTAAAGCTTCTCGTCTGCAACTGAAGGCAGAGAGAGCTAAAATTGTTAAATTCCTTGCAGGCCTCAATGAGTCTTACTCTATCATCCGTAGACAGATTATCATGAAGAAGGTTCTTCCTAGTCTTGCAGAGGTGTACAATATCCTTGACCAAGATGACAGTCAGAGAGGTTTCTCCAATGTTACTACTCCTCCTGCTGCATTTCAAGTGTCTGAAAGTACTCCTCCCTCTGCTCTGGGTGAACCAACTGTCTGCTATGTTACTTCTGGCCCCAACAAAGGACGTCCCATATGTTCTTACTGTAACAGGGTTGGTCATATAGCGGAGCGATGCTACAAGAAACATGGTTTCCCTCCTGGATTCACTCCCAAAGGCAAGTTTCCAGATAAATCTCAGAAACCACAACCTGTAGCTGCTCAAGTTGCTTTGTCACCTCTCCCTGAATCTCAACCAACTAACTTGGATAGCTTAGTTGGTCGTCTTTCCAAAGATCAGTTGCAACAGTTTATTGCTTTGATGAGCTCTCAACTTCAGAATCAGTCAGTCACAAATGAAGCTAGTTCTTCTCAGTCTGACATTGCTCCCTCTGGTATCTCCTTTTCTTCCTCCACTTACTGTTTTGTTGGCATACTTACAGTATCTAGACATACTCTCTCCAATGAATCTTGGATCATTGATTCTGGTGCAACACATCATGTGTGCCATGATAAATCAATGTTTGATTCTCTGGATACATCTATTGTCAGTGCTGTGAATTTACCTACAGGACCAACTATCAGAATCAGTGGTGTGGGGACTCTTCAGATAAATAAGGAAATTTATTTGAAGAATGTTCTATTCATTCCGGAGTTCAGATTGAATTTAATCAGTATTAGCTCTCTTACTGATACTCTTGGTTCCCGCATAATTTTTGATCCCCATTCTTGTACCATTCAGGATCCTACCAAGGAATTAATAATTGGCAGAGGTAGGAGAGTTGCAAACCTGTATGTGTTGGACACTGAAGCTCCTTTGGATTCATCAGTCTCTGTGAATGCAGTGGTGGATATTGGTGTTTGGCACAACAGACTTGGACATGCTTCTTACTCTCGTTTGGATACAATCTCTACAGCTTTGGGGACTACTAGACACAAGAATAAAGGAGTAGCTTATTGCCATATCTGTCATTTGGCTAAACAGAAGAAGTTATCTTTTACATCTCAGAACAATATTTGTAAAGATATCTTTGAGTTGCTACATATTGATGTCTGGGGACCATTTTCAGTGGATACAGTTGAAGGTTATAGATATTTTTTGACAATTGTGGATGATCATTCTCGTGCTACCTGGATTTATCTTCTCAAAACTAAAAATGAAGTGATTTCAGTTTTCCCTGCTTTTGTTGCAATGGTTGAGAATCAGTTTAATTTACGGGTTAAGGCAGTAAGATCAGACAACGCTCCTGAATTGAAATTTACAAAGTTTTATCAAGAAAAGGGCATTGTTTCTTATCATTCCTGTCCAGAAACCCCGGAACAGAACTCAGTCGTAGAGCGCAAACACCAACATATATTGAATGTGGCAAGGGCTCTGTTGTTTCAGTCTCAAGTTTCTTTATCTTATTGGGGAGATTGTGTTTTGACTGCTGTGTTTCTCATTAATAGAACTCCATCACAGCTTCTCTCAAACAAAACTCCTTATGAGCTTCTCACAGGTAAGCCACCAGACTACAGTCAGCTCAAAACTTTTGGTTGTCTTTGTTATGGATCAACATCACCTCATCAACGACATAAGTTTCAACCAAGATCAAGAGCATGTGTGTTTCTGGGTTATCCGGTTGGTGTTAAGGGATATAAGTTGCTAGATTTGGAATCACATAAGATTTTTATCTCCAGGAATGTGGTGTTTCATGAAGAAATTTTTCCTTTGGCCAAGAATAATGTTTCAGAGGCGCCTTTGGATTTCTTTACACCTTTGAATTCTGAGCTTCCAGGTATCATTCCTCCACAAATTTCTCCATCTTCTCCTTCTCTACCACCAGAAATTTCTCCATCTAGAAACAGAAAACCTCCTGCTCATTTACAGGATTATCACTGTTATTCTACACAACACACCACAAATCTTCCTATTTCCTCTTCTCTCTCTTACTCTAAAATTTCTCCATCTCATCTTGCTTATATCAATAGCATTACACAAATACCTATTCCTCAATCATTTTCTGAGGCTCAGAATTCAAAGGAATGGTGTGAAGCTGTGGATAAGGAGATTGGTGCAATGGAATCTACAGAGACATGGGAAATCACATCACTACCTCCGGGAAAGAATGCAGTGGGATGTAAGTGGGTGTTCACGTTGAAATTTCATGCTGATGGTACCTTGGAGAGATATAAGGCACGATTAGTCGCAAAGGGCTATACTCAAAAGGAGGGCCTAGACTACACATATACTTTTTCACCAATGGCTAAAATGGCCACAGTGAAACTCTTGTTAAAAGTATCAGCTTCAAAGAAATGGTATTTGACTCAACTTGATGTTTCTAATGCTTTTCTTAATGGTGAATTGGAAGAACAAATTTTTATGAAACTGCCAGAGGGTTATGCTGCAAGGAAGGGGGACTCTTTGCCTCCTAATGCAGTTTGTAGTCTCAAGAAGTCTATATACGGTCTGAAACAAGCATCCCGTCAGTGGTTCAAGAAATTCTCTGAATCATTACTTGTTTTGGGTTTTATCAAGGCTCATGGAGATCACACTCTTTTTGTCAAAGGTATTGGTGCTGAGTTTGTTGCAGTATTGGTGTATGTAGATGACATTGTGATTGCCAGCACTAGTAATGAAGCTGCTTCCTCTTTGACTGCTACATTAAAGGAATGCTTCAAACTCAGAGACTTAGGACCATTGAAATATTTCTTAGGTCTTGAAGTTGCCAGAAATGATGAAGGGATCTCATTATGTCAGCGAAAATATGCCTTGGAGCTCTTAACCTCTACAGGTATGTTAGTTTGTAAACCTGTCTCTGTCCCTATGGTGTCTAATTTGAGACTTTCCAAAGAGGATGGTGATTTGCTTGATGACAGAGAAATGTATAGACGCATTGTGGGAAAACTCATGTACTTGACTATCACAAGACCTGACATAACTTTTGCAGTTAATAAGTTATGTCAGTTTTCTTCTGCTCCTCGTACATCCCACCTTGCTGCAGTATACAGGGTCCTTCAGTACATCAAAGGCACTGTTGGCCAAGGTCTCTTCTACTCAGCTACAGAGGATCTCACTCTCAGTGGTTTTGCTGACTCAGATTGGGGAACATGTCCTGATAGTAGGCGTTCTACTACTGGTTTCAGCATGTTTATTGGAGATTCTTTAATCTCTTGGCGCTCAAAGAAACAACCAGTTGTTTCTCGGTCTTCAGCTGAAGCAGAGTATCGTGCTCTTGCTCTTGCTTCCTGTGAATTGGTTTGGCTACATAGACTGCTCAAAGACTTGAGAGTTGCTTCTTCTGCAGTTCCAATTATCTTTTCTGACAGCACAGCCGCCATATACATTGCTACTAATCCCGTGTTCCACGAGCGTACCAAACACATAGAGATTGATTGCCACACGGTTCGGGATCGCTTGGATCAAGGCCTTCTTAATACTCTTCATGTACGGACCGAAGATCAGGTGGCTGATATCTTGACTAAACCGTTATTTCCTCATCAATTTGAACACCTTAAATCCAAGATGAGCCTTCAAAACATATTCTGCTCATCTTGAGGGGGACTATTGGTTTAGTATACCGGTTCAATACTGTAAATAGTTTACGGTTTACTTGTATATAAGTAGCATGTAAAGTTACTTTTGATTCTTAATGAGAAAATCTTTTCAACAAATTCTCTCAGATAATTCTTCGTAATAGAGTGAGAAAATCAATCACATTGCCTTTTTTTTTTTTTTTTCTTGTAAATTATTATTTTGTGAAGAAACGATATTTGGATGATGAATATAATTTGCAAAAATGCAAATGTTCTTGATCTATTAAAAACAAAATGATAAGAAAACAGCCCTCATCTCTCTAACATCTTTTAGAGCGAGAGAGATCGATTTGTCTCTGTTCCGGTGAATTCCATGTCCCGATTTAGTCGGGCTTTACGTCTAGCATACTCCGGCTTCGTCAGCGGAGATGGTTAGCTTTGTGTCTTGCATCTTCCGGCTTAGTTAGCGGAGATGGCTGGCTATGATGAGTTCGGCATCGTCCGGCTTGCATTAGCGGTTGGTGGCCGGTTTAGTTCTAGCGTATCTTGGCGCTAGTCCCTATCACGGTGGTCAATGATGTGCACAAGCCCAAGTGGTGCTTCTTCGAATTTCGAAATCAATTTTGAATCCCAAGTTCTTATGTGTCTTCAATTCCTTCAGCTAAAGCTTCTCCTCCCTAGGCCTTCAACCGATTGATCCTAATTTCTCATCGTTGAGATGGGCGATGATGCGGTTAGGTGGCTCCTTCAGTTTCCTCCGACTAGAATTCACGATCAGATCCGGGTCAAGATCTGAAAAGGTCTACTTCTGCTTAATCGGAGCTTCGTCGAGTGAATCTCGATGTTACCGGTGTCAGCATAGTTTCGATGGTTCCAAAGCTTCTTCAATGAAGCCCCATCAAGCTGGAGTTTGTAAGTAGATGGTTTAATTTCATAAGTCTTTTAAACACTAATTATGCGAGGACGATTAGTTCCGAATTTTCCGGTGGTTGTGGCGTTTTCCATCATCATCAACAAATTTCAGTTCTCGGAGAAGAAGTAATTGTGTTGTGATATGCTTCCCAGTGAAAGTAATTAAGGGTTCAGTTTTAAAATTTCGTTTGCTGAATTTGTATCAATTGTGGCTTTGTGCTTTAAATTGGCTGTTTGCTTATGTAATTTTGGTTTATGCTTTGGTTCCGGGGAATTTGTTTTTCCGCCGGCTAAAACTCCGGAGATTTAAACGTGTTCTCCGACTCTGTATCTCAGTTTCCTTCGTTTGAAGGTTTTAATAAACAGTGACAAAAAAAAAAAAAAAAAAAACAGCCCTAAAGTCTTTTTGGGCTTTGTGGCCCTTATAATCTGTGAGCTGCATAATGTTTGTCTTGCTACCAATTGCTCTCTGATGTAAGAACTAAGATAAAGCGAGAGAACATTCTCTTTCAAGTCCTTTTGTTTTAGCCGTTTTGACCCAAAAAATTATTAATTAACGGAAAATTCCCAAAAATCTACACACAACACATGTACATATGGTACATAAAATGATGGCTAGAGGAGAAAACGAGAGGTCAGCCAAGCTTATGAATAACTTAGAATTTGGGACGAATTGTAACACCTTTGACGAAGAGCCCTGACTTCCACAGTTGACACTCGTGTTCGTACATTGCAAAAGAGATTTCCCCGACGTTTTTCATCGATGTGGTGAACTCCCCAACCGGAATTTCGAGCCATTGGTTACTTATATAATCGAACATGTCCACACTCTGTTCTTGCGGTTTCTCCCAAGTATTAGGCAAGTCCAGCTTTAACTTCACTGGTGTCTCCCATTCGAATGTGTATTCCAACTTTACCACAAACACCACCTCATACCTTGTCTTCGGAGACAAATATCGTGTGTCAAACTTTCCAGCTATGTCTAGCCAGCTTGCACTTTTCAAAAACGCAATTTCCACGACCGATTCACTGAAAAAAATTGTGTTTAGTAATAGATAATAAATCTAGAAAATTATCTTTAAAAAGTATATATTTCTGTGTTAGTTATCTTGCTTGTCACTTAATATTGCATATAAAAATAATATTTTCACCATTTTTTTATGAGTTATTAAATTTTTATGGTTCAAAAGATTGTATAATAAACCCAATCGATTATTTTTCTTCGTATAGAAAATAACATTATCTAAAAGCACCCCTTTATTTTATTTCACAAATTTATGGAGCATTTTCAGTAATACCAAACTTTGTTTTACTTAAAATGCAACAAAAATGTAGGAGAGTCTACTAAAATTATAAGGCACTGCTATAAATCAGTTGTATGAAAGATGATTTAAAAGTTTTAAAATAATTTTTTTTTTTGTGGCATTTTAAGAGATTTTTTTTGGTTGATAAAAGGCCGCATTTAAGAGATTTCTCTCAATTTTTATAAAGAATACTTTTAAGAGAAGCTTTACTTTGATTTTTGGTTTGGGAGAGGGAGCCAGGTCCAATGGTTGGAGTTCTCTGACCATGCAATGGAAAGATCCCTTGCGTCAATCATGAAAACGTTACCCTTCGGTCTCGTAAGGACCCAGAATTTGAACTGTCGATATATAAATCTCCATGTCAGTTCATACAATGATACCAATAAACATATATAAAGAAAATCAACTAAAAAGAAAGCAAATTTTATGACCTCGTGTGATGGCCCTGGTGACTGATTCCTCATCTGGTAAAATTCATTTAGCACCGAAACTTGAACAGCTTCCTCACTGAACATAAATAGAAACATCGAAATGAAAAAAAGTTCTAAGGAAATGAGACCTTCATGCAAATTAATTAATGTCATATTTTCTAATCAATCCTCTTAAGAAGAAAATGTAGACTTTCCTATTATAAATTAGAAAGCAAATAATACCCAAAAAAAAAATAATTAGAAAGCAAATAATAAAGGAAAATATAGTAGAAATTTTGTATAAGTTTTTTCCGATTTTAAAAACATGATTTCACTCTCTTTTTGCCATTCAAAATATTCATCAAGTTATAATGTTTTACAAAAGTGATTATACTAAATGATATTAAAAATATAATTATAAAAATAAAACTTAACAATCTACTACAACAAGCTTTTAGCATTTTATTAGTACTTTGTGGAAATTCTAGTAGCTAAAATGATTTTGCGCTATTCGATATACCACTTAAGCCATATGTATGTTTCATCAAAATATCATAAATATCCTAAATGAAATAGTAAGGAAGGCTCTTACTTTGGTGACTCGTGCATAGTGATAGTGAGTTTACTTGTAGGGATCAAGAAACCTTGATCTCCTATTTCTTCATTTCTTCCTTGGGAGAAATTCCGCTGCACTTTTTTAACCGCCTTGACGATTACCTTTACGAAATCTCTATCGGAAGTGTCACTATGATACCAAAAAAAATAAAAAGAGTAAAATGTCAATGATTCAAAAGACAAAATGTTAAAGTTTTTGGGAAAACACAAATGACTAGATATTAGCTAGTTTGTCAAATAATAAAAACATAAAAGTGGAAAAATAAAAACCTGTGTTTTGGCAAGATCAAGGCAAACAATTGGCAAACAGAGAACAAAGCTTCCGTCCATTTGTGGAGTTTTTCTGGTTCAGGTTGATATTTATCAACCATATTCCAGAAGTTATTGCCGAATTTTCCCGTAAGATCTTTCACCACGTCGAGCTCAAGCCTATAGAATATTGGAATGATTTTGAGTCTGTTTTTATCCATGTATTCCTTGATTGTTACCAGCTCGTCCATACACCAATGTGACTCGCAGTATCCCTCAGAAAAAATAACCAAAGCGATTTTCGACTCTCCTATCGTATTAAACAGACTGATTAGGTATTTGCCTCTTTCCTCTTGCTCGTCTATAAACACGTTGATCTTTTCCTTTTTTAAAGCAGGCGAAAGAAAGCTGAGGAAGCCTTTTCGTAAATCTTTTCCTCGGAAATTGATGAACACTTGAGGTCCCGTAGGGATCAATGATACATTAGAAGAACATATAGAAGAAACAGAAGATGCTCCTGACATTATCAGAGAGCTTTTTTCTTAGACACAAAAGGAGTTTTATAGATTCTTGTTTGAAAATGTGTTTATTTGTTTGGTTGGGATTGAGAAAACATTTCCTGCTTTTGTGAGATATATAGAGTTCACTAATCGTCGTTATTATTATAATAATCATTATTATTCTAAAAAGATAATTTTTGGTAATAGAAAATGAAAGAAAGATAATTTTTGGTGTTTTGCTTGAAACTTCGGTGGCCAGAAATGGAAGTTGCAAAAGAAGACAGAATTATAGTTGACAACTTGCTCTTTTTTTTGGTCAAAGTTATAGACTTATAGTTTACAACGTGTTTCCCCACTCGAACACTAGTCGACTTCTTCGCTGACAAAATCATTCCAAAACGAGTTAGATCTGACTTCTTTATTGTATTGTTGGTTTTAGAGTAAGAGCTGACTTCTTTAGACTAAGAGCTGACTTCTTCTTTGGCTCACGAAAACAGGGGAATCAACAGATTCTTCATAACATTTTAAGTCACTAAAACTCTATTTAAATCACAAACCAATAATATTCTCTAAGTATCGTAATTAGTTTCCTAGTTAAAATAAAATTTACCTCAAAATTTATTATATTAAATTTGATATTTAAATTTTATTATAGCGTGGGAGTTAAATCATAATCTAAAAAAAAAAAAATTCATAATCTAATTTTTCATTTTACTATATTAACTAAAAAGTAAACTGAAAACAACAATTTCAATATCCCTTAAACACCGTTCATAGAAATTATTCGCTTAAGTGAAGTATATCCATTATTAAAACAAAAAAAGATTAACAAAATCTAATAATTGATTTATAATTCTAAGCAAAGTAAAATTTTGGAGTTTATATCAACAACAATAAACTTTCCACCATTGCAAGGATTTAGGCGGTATATTTTAAGGAATAATGCACATTACACTACAAAAAAAAGAGTGTATTGTATCACAAAACTAAGTGATGTTATTGTTTATAATTTTTGAATGTGTAATTGATTAAGCAAATTGTGAAAATCTATACAAAAGAGTATCAAGAACAGCAAAAACAGAGCATTGAGCAACCCTGCTATGACAAACACGTAAAGAGAAGCTAGATAAGAGAGGAGAAAACCCACGTCATGTATTTGCAAGGACACATGGACGAAACGGCGAATCCTTGTTGTAGGAGAGCTCGAAGCTTTTGGTCGGGTCATGTAATCCAGGGAGTTTATCCTATTTCAGACAAGCTTTTCAGCTCGCCTAATGATTTGCTACATGGTGAAGTATCCACTTTGATGGATCCGCATGTTTCTCTCCTTCCAAAGGAGGTAGATGGTAGTTTGAAAACAAAGGTGGAGAAGGATGTCATGTAGATGATTTCCAGTCCCTCTCGTCAGTTGCGTCAAAGTCGCCTCCCAATCTGGGTCTTCGCGGTGCCTTAGGATTGATCCCACTAGAGCTGACCATACATTAAAGGAAAACAGACAAGCGAAGAATAGATGATTGTGAGATTCATCCGGTTCTCCACAAAAAACACATGGTTGATTGAATCCCCAGACCCGCATTCGATCACCCATGGAGAGACGATTGCGAACCGCTAGCCATGTGATGAAATTAAATTGCAGCGAGGCATTCCCTAACCAAACCACCAGATCCGAGCTTTAAATGCAAGAGCCTTGTCCGTCTTAGTCTCCATCTGCGCGGACCGAGGGCATCACGAACCGATGCTTGGATTGGTATCCCAAGAGTTCTTAGCCCCGATTGTCCGGTTATATCCAAACAAAGTGATGTTATTTTAAATTACTTTTTTTATAAATGAAGTAAATATATATGACTTAGCATCAATTATATTAACTGATGTCATAATTAATTAGTTTGACATCAATTAAATAAAATTGATTCAATTTTTCAGCAATAAATATAGGTGAAGTCAGCTACAGAAACCTCAAACGAAGCAAGTGAAGAGTTGCTTCGCTAGGATTACAAGAGAATAGAAGATAGATAAGGCTTCTTCCTTGATTAAGTGAGCAATAGACAAAGAACTTTGAAGTAACACAGAGGAGTTGACGGAAGCTTCTAAACAAACACGCATACACACATGCAATAATAGTTGGGCGATAAATGCTCAGTTGATTGTTCCTGGGGTAGGTTGGTTGAGTAGCAAATCCTCGTTCTAACGAAGCAAGCTTGAAGATTTACTTTTCTTCGCTAGGTCTGGCTAAAGCTCTGCCAGCTTTAGACTGAACTATATTTAGGCTCAGTAATAAGACCTCTTAGCTAGTGGAGGTAGATTCCTAAGTAAGCATGGAGTTGAGTTCTCTTTTCTTTTTAATTGTGCTGCTTCTTCTTTAGCACACTGGCTAATTATCACCCGATTGTGCTTCTGCTCAGCACACCCCGAAGTCCTTGGAGTGTCTTCCTCTGCTTGCAAGCTACGATTCTTCGTCACCGACCAGATCGGCTCAAACATAGCATCTTTTACTAGCGAAGCTCCAGGATCTAATCCCTTCTCACTATTTTATTATCCAACCTAATTTCTCGCAATGAAGTTTTCTCTAGCAAAGCAAGATCCCACTTCTTTAGCATAAGCACACTCCTTCTACGGGAATGGCTCTCTTCTTTTATCTTTTTAGGGGTTCCAGTTTCATAATTAGAAATCTTGAGCAGAGCTTGTGCAGCACATTAGTTCACTCTTTGGCATTCCTTTGAACCTTCTACTAGTGGAGCAGCCCTAGCGTAGCAATTTTAGTTTTCCTTCCTCCACACTTTCGGTTGATAAGTCAAGCACATAAAAGGATACTTCTTTTCGGATGGATTTATGATGGATGACGGATGTTCCAACAGATATTACAATATGATTTCCTTAATATTTGTCGCTATTTAACTACGTTTAATAACAAATTGTCTTCAAATCGTATTAAATTAAAATATGTCTCTAATTTGTAGATAATATTAGCAAATTGTTGTTACAATAGTTTGTTGTCACAAAACGGATAGTTATATGTACTTAAGACCTATAATTGAGAAAGACAGAGTGCAGACCATTCTCTTGCTCATTAATTTGTCGATTGATTCTGCCTTTTGAATTCGTGTAACTTAATCTTCAGGAGTTTGTTTGATTCTTCCTGCTTTTTGAATCGGTTTCAAGAGGAGTTTATTTTGGAGATAGAGATTGTTTTGTTTGAGTTTTTCTCTTATGCGTAAGCAATTATGTTTGAATATTAAAACTTTGTACAATATATATTAACGTGTATAAAATACATAATATATGCTTATATGTATTATATATGAGTAAGGAAAAACATGTGAATATATATGTATAAACTTAAATTTAATAATATATTTTACAAACTCTTTCCTTACTCATATATAATACATATAAGCATATATTATGTATTTTATATATTTTAAATATATAAAAATTTCCATATTACATTTAGTAGATAAATAATAAATTAAAAATGTTGTTTAAGAATTATAAATTGTTATAAATTTATTTTATTTTTAATTAATATTATCATTTTAATATAAAGAAATATTAATCTATAGTAATACACATTTAAAAATTATCAATCACATTTTTTTTTAAAACGCTACAGCCACAATTACCAATCATGCTTTTTTTTATTAAAAAAAACAAATTACAGTCAAAATACTATATGGCTTATATTTCAGTTTTGACAAAAGCACAGAATTTTATACTTCCATAAGTCCTTGCATAGTTCAGTTTTTATACTCCGTGGATTATACATTTAAACACCCAAATTGTACGTTTCCGATCATTACCCACCATTTCCTGTCCCAATCTCCGAAATGAACACCACTACTCACTGACTCGAGTTTTGATGTGTTTAGATAGATACTGGATTATTCAGTCTAATCACTTCTTGAATCACAAACAGAACAAGAACCCAATACGGTTCATGTAAATGTAAACCGGTCAAACTATATACACAAGTAACAACATTTGGGAAATAAAACTAACATTTTAGTTAAAAGCGAGCATTTCCACTTCACATCTCAGACCAACAACATACATGCATGTGTTACAACTGAATATACATCAATCAATCTTTGGAGTTAAGCTTTGGTCTGAAGAATATAACTACGAGCACGAGCTGAGCAAAAGATACCTAACACTCCAAAATCGAAGCTAATAAACGCGCTTAAGCAGAATATCCAAATCGATATCGGTCCTTCCACCAATTCGTTCTGATATATTTCCTCTTGTGACGCATCAATGTTTGCCGGGTCACACTTGCTTCCGGGAGATTCCACACACAGTTCCGGATTTCCAGCCAAAGCGCCTGGAAACTTTCCGAGCCCTTCTTTCTCGGTAATGATTCCAGAGAAACAGTTGTGAGATAGATTCAGTAGGGTCAGTCCTGGAGGAGCTGAGATGTTTCCAGTGACTTGACCTGACAAAGAGTTGTGTGAAAGATCTAAAGCCTTTAATCTTGGCAGCTTCTCTAGACGTGGAAGCTGACCTTCAAGGAAGTTGTAGGATAAGTTCAAGTACTCGATATTCTTCTGTCTGAACAAAGCTTCTGGGATCTCTCCGTGTAATAGATTGTCAGAAAGATCAATCCCAACCATGGATAATAGATTGTAGCT
This sequence comes from Arabidopsis suecica, assembly GCA_019202805.1. Classification (NCBI taxonomy): domain Eukaryota; kingdom Viridiplantae; phylum Streptophyta; class Magnoliopsida; order Brassicales; family Brassicaceae; genus Arabidopsis; species Arabidopsis suecica. Next base: position 8,082,841 of record CM032906.1, on the reverse strand, counting down.
GAAGCTTAGTTCGTCTTTAGCAACCACAGCTGCTGATATTTTGATCTCTACTTTTCCTGGTGGCTCTGCAAATCTTTCATCTCCACCGGTCTGAAAATCTTTGAAACGTGTGCTGTTTAAGTTATCGTCTGGTATGAACCAAGAGAATCTGTTGCTGGAGTAGTCGATCATTTGGATTTTGTCGAACTTGAACAACCAAGAAGGAAGTGTTCCACTAAATTTGTTCCGGGCAAGAGAGAGATATTTGAGGTTGGACCATTTGGTAATGGCTTCATTCAGGTTTCCTGAGAGGTTATTGGAACTGATATCCACAATCTCTAGAGACTTCAGGCCAGCCAAAGTAAGCGGTATCTCACCTGAAATTTGGTTGTGGCTTATGTCCAGTATCTTCAAACTGTCCAACGCATCAAGCTCGGGTTGTATTTCGCCCGAGAGATTGTTATTACTAATCATCAGAGCAAGCAACTGAAAGCAACCAACAATGTTGAGAGGTATTGAGCCGGTTAATGCGTTATGGGAAAGATCAATAACCTGGAGATATGTCAGATTCCCAATTCTAGCCGGGATATCTCCCGTTAAAAGATTGTGAGAGAGACGCAATGCTTGTAAACTCTTCAACTCGGTAATCCTCAACGGTATATCACCAGAAAACCTATTGTGAGAGAGGTCAAGAAGAACTAAACCCAGTTTCTCAGTTGTTTCTGAGATTCTACTAGGAAGACGACCTGAAAACCCGTTGTGACTCAAGTCCAGCATCACAAGCTTCTCTGAAAACATAAACCTCGGAGATATCTCGTAGTTAAAGCCATTAAAGGACAGATTCAAATGACTCAGCTCTTCTAAAGAACCCAAACAAGAAGGTAATCCACCAACCAAAGAGTTCTCAGCCAGATTCAGAACACTAAGAGACGGACGAGAGGCATAGAAACAAGGCAGTGTACCCGAAAACCGATTTGAAGCAAGATTAAGAACCACCAATGGCTGCTGAAAATCTCTAAGTGTACCAGTCAAGTTATTGCTCTCAAGATTCAAGTACTTAAGAGACTTCAAATACAGTAAACTCTCAGGTAATTCTCCAAGAAACGAGCAGAAACTTAAATCAACTCTCTCAAGATTCATCGAAAAACCCCCAAACCAATGAGGAATCACACCACCCAAATCTCTATTCTCACTTAGAACAACATCTCTAAGCTCCTTAAGACTCAGAAATGTGTCCGGAATCGAACCAACAAATATATTCCGACTAAGATTAAGTGTCCTAAGATTACGCAACGAACCGAAGCAAGAAGGAATGTTTCCAGAGAAATTGTTGTGAGAAAGGTCCAAGCTTTGAAGAGAAGAGAGCTTACAAAGAGATGGGTGAATCTGCCCGGAGAGATTCAGACCAGATAAAGTGAGAGAGAGAACTTTTCCGGTCGGATTCTGACAAGCTAGACCTGTCCAGTTAGAACACGATGAGCCGTACCATGTCGATAAGCTTCGATTTAGGTCGTGAATCGAAACTCTGAATATCAATAAAGAAGCTTTGTCTTGTGGGTCGATATTGGGAAGCTGAGATTGAGCTAGAAGCAACGAGGAAGAGGAGACGAAGAAGAGGAAGAAGAGAGTGAAATCTGCAATCTTTATCATAGCTCAACGGAGAAAGATGAAGTTTAGGTATAGTGGCAGTTGAAGTAAATTGAGAAGGTTTCAGGGGTGAATTGCAGAAATCGCAGCGACCTCTCTTTTGCAATGGAGAGTGAAGCAACGCGACCTGAAAGTGGAAGTGTGAGTGGAAGTGGAAGATAAAGACAGAGAGAACATTCTCTTTCGGTTCCTTTTGTTTTAGCCGTTCAGACCCAAGAGATTATTAATGGGTAATATTAGTAAGTAGCCTTTGACCGAAAAAGAATTAACAAAGTAACCATGTGTCAGAAAACTTAAGAAAATAACTCTTTTTGTGGTGGGGTAGGGGTAGAGAAAAGACCAATTAACCTTGTAAAACCATAGTTTTTACAAGATGAATCATTTAATATGAAACTTATATCGACGAGATTTTTTCGATTAAGATTTTGGCTTGAGATCCAACGTGAAATGATACATAGTTTTGGCGTGAGATCCGGTGTCCGGCGAGGCTTAGATGGCGTTGGTGGGATGCAAAAAGCATAATGAAGATTATGGATCTTGTAGTTGTGGTCGTCGTAAGGTGGATACAGTGGTGGTGGTTTCTGTGAAAGAGGTGGTTATGGAGGAGATGATAATGGAGAAGAGCCGACAAATGAAAATCAAGGAAAAGATAAACAAATCATGGTGGTTTTAAGAAATTGCATGAATCAAATTAAAAAAAAACGTATCCTTCGAACGAAAAACCTTGAAATCTATAAATATTTAATGTGTTTTTAAAGGGATAGCATGTCGACATAAAATAAAACATGACATATTGGAAATTTACATGGTAATTTTAAGAAATTGCATGAATCAAATTAAAAAGCGTATCCTCTGAACAAAAAACTTTGAAATTTGTAAATATTTAATGTGTTTTTGAAAGGAATAACATGTCAAAAAAGAAAAAAGCATGACATATTAACAATTTACATGACAAAAAAAAATAGCATGTTGAAAACAAAGATACCGCTGCATCGAAAAACATTACATGAAGTTTGGGAAAAAAACTCACAAAAAATGAATCTGCGGCTGTGGAGTGTCTGAGGAGAAACTGAAATATGTTTAACCTATAGTTCTGGTATGAGGGAAAGAGATTGAAAGGAGAGAGAAGTATCTCCAGCTTTTGGAGAAATAGGAAGAACCTGTCAATGGGGAGAGAGTTTGACGAGAGAGGGAAAGAGATTGACGGGAGAGAGAATGATCTCCAGCTTTTGGAGAAGTCTTTCTAGCGAGACTTCGGATTATAGATTGAGTCGGAGATATTCTGGTAAAAACGACCACAAACTCTGTCTTTGGATGAGAGAGAATTGAGAGGTAGAAGATGAGAGAAAAGGATATTTAAGTAATTTTATATAGTCACCCGACAAGATACTGTAGCTCATAGCTATTCTCTTAATTCTTTTCCTTTTCATGGTTAGTTTCTATATATTCCCATTATTAATTAGTGGAAATTCCCAAAATATGCGCTTGTTTCTAGAAAAAAAAAACAAACTTAAATACAATGATGTTTTACATTGCTTTGATAAAAAACGTTGTTGGGTGCTCGGTGATATGAATATCCTCACGAAATGTAAAAAGTTAGACCATTAGCAATGTTTAAGAAATCGCTAGGCGCTAAACGGGCGGTGACCCAGTGTCTAGCGCCTAGAACGCCTAATCGGAATATATGCGATTTTTAGACGGTTTAGACGTTTTATAACATAAAACATTATAAATATGATACTATAGATTAAAGTTATATTAAATATCTATATAAAACTAAAAAATACAAAATTATAAACAAAAAATAAATAAAACATTTATTTATATTTATATTAAACAATATATGAATATTTATAACTATATATATAAATAAAACTTAATTGAAATTGAAAAAATACATTATACAAGATCTGTGTAATTTTAGGCATTCAAGGCGGTCATCTAGGCATCGCATGAGAGCCTAGCGTATAGTCGGGGTCTAGACGACCGCCTATACAGCTTTTTAGAACACTGACCATTAGATGAAATAAAACAATGATAAATGTTATTATCGTTCACACAAGACTATTTTGTGAATCTATACTAGTATTTTTGCAGTAACTTTTGAGTCGGGTGGATAAAATTATTATCGGATACTTTGGATATCCGATCCGTTTACAAATTTTGGTCATAAAAAGTTTGTTGGTCAGGTTATATTTAACCCAACTCATACACCGAATATTTCATATTTAATAATTTAGATATTTAGAAGATTTGATTAAGATTTAGAATTATGATTCTCCTTCCGATTCCTTGCGATTATCTCCGGTGAATTCCTCCCCATCAAGGTAATGTAAATAGTCTTCTAGATGTTGTCTACTCTTTTAATAAAAAACTAGGATATGACCCGCGGTACACCGCGGGTTAAAATGTTTAATTAATTTTATAATTTTATTTTAAACTGATGAATTTGTTGTATTTATTTTGTATGTTTTTTTGGTGTCGGCACATAAGTTTGATTATTTACGGTTTATTAGTTACATAAAAATTTGTTCTATTCTAATTGTAATAGCATTTGGTTTTTATATTGTGAGTCTACATTAGTTTAAGTTAATCTATGTATAGTTTCACTATCAAATATTTGAAATTTGCTTGGTGTATTAAAAATATATTAGGATAATAATATAGATTGCATTGCATATTTCATGTCAACAACATGTTTATTTGATACTACATAATTTTTACAAAAGATTAAAATACCAAACAGTTTAAAACATTGCAAACCCTTGTAATTATCTTTTTTTAAAAATCAAAATAATCTAGTTGAAAATAAAAAGGGCCAGAAAATTTTGTTGGCCCAGAAAATGTGATGTAAAATAGTGAATTGGGCCAAGCATATTGAGATAGACAATTATATTGTTGTTTTAACAGGTCCATAAAGATAAATTATAATCTAATAAAAACATGTGTACTTTCTAAAAACCGGCTCAAGCCCAACGTCTCATCCTCTCGATCAGTTCCTTCGTCGGCAAACAGAAAAACGAATCTGAGATACATGTACATAAATCATCACTGTAAAAAAACATCGTCGATTATCCAAGCAAGTTTTATGTCAAAGTCGATAACTGAGTTGATGTTTACCACGATTTTGAAGACGCCAATCCATCTGAAATCATTAATCAGGTAAAATGTTTTTCGGAATAAAGTTGTTAGAGAGTTCTCTCCCATCTTTGTCAATAGTTTTTGTGATCGGAATAAACCCAAATTGATTTATGCTTTTCGGATAATCATCAATTCGAGTTATGGGTATGTGATTTGATTAGTAAAATTCTCCAAAAAAATATGAATCGAAATCAATTTTGGTATATAGAGTTATGTGGAATGAAATGTACTAATTGCTTCTTTTTCGAATCTTTCCATGCCAATTGAAAATACGTTCGTGGAGGAAACAAATTAAACAAATTGGATCTCAATCAATGGCAGCAAGATTTTCATATTGAGTTTCATATCGGGTTAGTGCTTTATAACTCTATCTTCATGTTACGTAATGACTAAATTTAATTTTTACCATACAACGATTATCTGCTAAATGACTATGTAAATTTTTATAGAAATTGTAGAGAATATATATTTATCTTGTAGAATCCTTAGTTTGGCACAAAAACTCAAATAATAATACTGCATTTCTAAATCTGAAAATGGTAAGATTAGAGGAAAATCATTGAAAGATTCAAAGGTCAGGACTTTTATCCTTTTTCTGATCTCTTTTGTTGATGATTTCCGATTCAATTGGTTGGAATTAATATGCAATGTATAAACTAAAGACTTTTAATTCTTGTTAATCTCTTTGGACTTCTAGATTTCATCAATTAGAGAAGAGTCTAGTTATAACGTATGCTCTTTAGTTTCATAATAAGTCTAAAGTAAAGATGCTGCAATTTAAGGTCACGTGAGAAAACCAATTTTAAAAATGAACATAAATATTGAAAACATAAATAGGAATAGAGATGAAGGAGTGATCTAACCATCATTAAGTTTCTCTTTCTTCACCTTCTCGTTTTTCACCTTGGTCGTTCATCAAATCTGTCTTGCTTAATTTAATATGTTTCTTAATTTTCACAAATGTTCAAGACAAATTTCTTTATTGTAGGATGAGTTAAAGATACCTAAGGTAAGAGAAGGAAGCAGTCATTTCAAAGTTTGGTGATGTAAAGAGATCGATAAAAAGAGGTAATGGTTTAATGAGTTAGAAGAATGTGAAAGATATGGCAGTATTTATAGATAACTTTGAAGCTTAGGGTATTGGCATTCTCGTGTGTTGAAAATCTTAGACAGCAAGCACAATATCTAAGATCTAACTAACAAAAAAGGATTATTCATTTATTTGTCAATGAATGTTACCATTGTTTTAGGGAAGTTTAAGTTATTGCTAAATAATAGTAGGATTTTTCGGAGATTGTGAATAATATATATATGATTGCATTAGATATGATCATTCGTAGATATTTCAAATTAGGAAACATAATATGTAAGCGATATTTTAGCAAATTATTAGGATCCGAAAATTTAAACATTGTTAGGATTTGGTAGATTAGGAATGTTAGGATTTGGTAGATTAGCAATGTAACTAAGCGAATATTTAGTCGAATTACTTGATTTTTTTTTTGGAAAGTATTATTTAAAAAAATCCGAGAGTTTTGATTGGCCATTGAGTCGGGTCAAAAAAAAAATACGGGTCAAAATCTTTGAAAAAACCCGACCCGATTGGCTTTGAGCAAATTTGTACTTCAAAAATGTTAAGTAGATTGTCTGCGCTTAACAATTTTAATCTTTTATCTTATTCGACATATCGCAGACAACAGAGACGGCTCAAATCGCCGGTTCTCCAACAGCCCTTTTCAGGCCAGATCCCCCGGAAGTCCACGACAATATTCCCTCCGATTCCGTACCATCTCCAAGGTTCGTTGTCATCAAGCAACTGTTTTTTCTGAGTGACAAGTTTGGGTGTTGACCTAAGTTGTCCTCTATTTTTATTTGTTGTCCTCACACCTTCGTGAGGTTGATCTAAAAAACTTTTGTCGGATTCCACAGATCGAAGACAACAGATGAAGGAGATGGCTCTACAGCCAATCTCGGGCCAGATCCCCCGGAAGACCAGAATAATCTCCCCTCTGATCCCGTAAATCTTTCAAGGTCAGAAATTGTCCTCTGGTTAATATGTTGTCTATCAAAATTTGGAAGACTTATATATCGAAAACCAAATTTGTCCTCCTCATTATTTTTTTGGTCTCCCACTTTTGGACTGATAAATACTTTTACAGAGGACAAGTTTTGTGATAGACATATTGTCTCCCATTTTTTAATGAGGATCATTGTTTCCTTGTTTGTTTTCAGAGGACTAATGTTTTGGTCTACCTTTTACTTGTCCACAGAGATTGTATTAGTCCACAAGATATCCCTGCAGAGTACTCTCCAGCCCTCCTCCCTCCTCGGTTGTTTGCAACAGACCGGTATCCTCTCAAAGGCCGTATAAATTCATACTCTAGACCTGAGTATTTGCTAGACCTTGTTGAAGTATTAGATGGTACAAAGGAGTTTAAGTGGCTGAAATCTACTTGCTTTGGTCGTCTATTTCAACTACCAGTCCGGAAGAGCTCTCTGTCTGGGAAACTAGTCCATCAAATTCTCTGTCGCTCCCTTGTAACCAAAAAGAAATATGAAATGTGGTTTGTTTTTGCGGGCCATCCCATCCGCTTCTCTCTTAGAGAATTTGCTATCCTCACTGGTTTAGATTGTGGTCCATTCCCTCCCCCTGAAGAAAAAAAGAAGATGCATGCTAAAGAACCTGGTGCTGATGATTACTTCAACATTCTAATAGGTCCCAAAAAGACATACTCCATTCGGGACATTGTTAGTATGCTGAAGCGCGATAAGAAGTTACCAAGAAGCCAGAGAATGAGTGGTGATCGTAGGCTACAACTGGCTCTCATTGTTATTGTTGAGGGGATTTTGGTTTGTAATTCCTCCAAAGTTAGACCATCAAAGAAAGTTGCAGAGATGGTTAAGGATGTAGAGGCATTTGTCAGATACCCTTGGGGCCGCAAGTCTTTTAAAAAGACGCTGGAGATGGTCAAACTTGGTCCCTATAATCAATCTGTTGCCAATCTTGCTGATAAACTAAGTCAGTCTCATACAGCAACACACGGCTTCCCGCTCTCATTCCAACTTCTGGCTCTCCACACCATACCACTTCTTGAGAGGTATTTACCTGATTTAAAGGATGAGCAAACGTTTACTGACAGATCAGTGCTTCAACTCACCCAGCTGAAGACCTATCATAATTCCAACATATTCCAAACAGAAAACGATCCTCTTGTAAGTGATATTTTGCACATAAATTCAACAATTTCATATTTGTTTACTTTTCCTATCTTAAACATAATTTTTTTCTTAACAAGGTTGATGCGGAGAGCATTATCCACACTGACGATGGTGATGATCTCCAGAACTACTCCTGGAGTGATGAGGTTGAGGATCTGGCAGTGGACATAATTTGGAACAAGTTGAAAGATGGGCATTATTTCAATAAATCTGACTGGCATAGTGGTCTACTACATCACCCACTGATGACTGATGCTATGTTTGCGGCTGAGAAGAAAAAAAATGTTCCAGCTCCAATCCCCAGGAAGCAAGGAACCAAGAAGCAGGGAACCAAAATTGGTGACATTCCAACCACATCAAAAACCAGGGAACCAGAAATGGTTCCTGGCATTCTTGTAACTGTTGATCTTTCTACAGCAGAAGGTCTCCTCCGTGAGGTTGATCGGAGGAATCATGAGCACACTGCCAAGATTGAGGAGATGTGGAGAATTGAGAGGGCGGTATACAAAGACGAGATAGTCGATGAGGTATTATCCATATTGAGGGAGAAAGGTGTCTACCGTGACTCTGACAATTTGAGCCACACTGACTTGATGGCTAAGATGAACAAGTCAAAAAAGTTTGATCTGACTCCAGATCTCAGTATGATACAAGACTCGGTGGTGAGACTAGTATCGGGATAGATATGGTGGCTTCACAAGCTGGCGGTCGCTTCTCTCTTGTGAAGGATTGATGGTCGATGATGTAGATCTAACACGATGGCGGTCGCTTCTCTCGTGTGGGATCGAAATAGATGAAAGTGATGGCGGATTGAAGTACACCACAGAGATGTGATTGGTCTCTGATACAGTACACGAACTCAGCCTTGGTGAATCACACACACAAGACAAAGAACAAGCTTATTCTCTTAAGAACACTTAAAGAGAAGAAGTAAGAAAATTCGGGTTCTTTATTGATAATCAAGGGTGGTTTACAATGAACGAAATAATGAGCTTATATAGGCTCATGTACAATATTCTACTACTCTAAAACAAGAAATAAATCGCAGCATTAAAGAGATATGGCCGTTGGACATTAATTGTAGAATATGTCCAAATAAGGCAAGTGAGGTGTGCCTTGTATCTTGTCAACTTGGGGAGGAAGTTGTGACGTCTTGGAAGCTTCTTGATGCTCTGGAATATCTTAAGTGGACGCTCAAACAAAAGGGGAAAGATCCATGGGACATTGATGACAATCGGGTCCAAATATGGTAAGTAGAGCTCATAATTGATCCGCTTGATCAAGTGTGGTGTGGTGTATCTTAGAGCGTGTAGTGAAGCCTCTAAGTGATCTAGATACTCTCCAGGTCGCCAAATAAAGCTTTGAGGCACGTCCAAATGTAGAATAAGGAAGCTTTCCTTGTTTGACTTCAATTGGCGCAGTACTTCAGAAAGTAGTTCAGCAAGTAGTTCAGCGAGTAGTTCAGCGAGTAGTTCAGCCGGTCTGTCAGCAAGTACATTAGCTATATGTACTTGTAACATCTTTGAATCAATTGCTTGGTGAATGACTCCTTGATGACTTGATGTTGCCTCGTTAAAAACCTTTCTAGGTAAACCCATTGGGACAAACCCTAGATAAGGGAAAAAGAGTGCAACGGTCAAATTCTCACAACATGGTGACTCGGCTCGCTGGTCTTTGATTCCTCTTGAACCATCATTAGTCTTCTTAGAGTTAATTTGCTGGTGAATAATTAACCCTAGGCCTTGTGCTTGATTAGGACTCCATTTGGGAAAGAATCCTCCAAAATGCTCCATATTAACCGGTTTGATACATGTACCGGTTGGTTTGGTATGCTCCCGGTTTGGTTTGATTTGGATGTCCGCATCATACCCTCTCCCTTGAAAAAGTTTCGACCTCGAAACTGTACAATCTGCACCAAGAGAAAGCAAGTTAGCTTTCATTCGATTTTGGGAGGCTAGGGTCTTACCTTGGTAGGGTGGCGGTTTGATGATGCATGGTGCATCGGGTGGATCTCCTTTGAGCAAGAAAGATAGGATCACTCCTCTGTTTTGATCCGGTGCTTGTAGTTGTCGTGTTGCTTGATTAACTCCTCCTCGGGTTTGGGCTTGAGCTTTAAAATCCGGCGGTTCCTCTTTGATTAAGAAAGAGTTTGAAATTCTTCTAGTCTCCATGATAGAGGGTGTTAGCATCAATGGTGCTGGTTCACTCTGGTTTTGAATTTGGTCGGTGACTATCCTCACTTCCGGTGAATCACCTTTATGTTCCGTGTGTTCTTTGTTGGTACCTGCAAATTCATCAACACTTTGGGCAAGAAACAAGTGCATTAAAACAGTCATGGGATCAATATAAACAGGTAAAACAATTTTGGTTTGAACCATTTCTTTTCCACAAAATGTAACACAAAGTGATTCACAAAGTATGTCACAAAGTAGATCAGCTACTTGATATGTCTTAAGACAAGAAATTAGTTCCATAGATTTATTTAATAAATCTACTTTTTTCTCACACTCTTTAAGGGTTAACAAGTTTATTATCACATCATTCGAATCGCTAGAAACAATTAGAAGTAATAGCTTACTTACCTGACTTAGATCCTCGGTGAGTGTATTTTTCGAAATCAACTTGGTTTGTTGATTTGATGGCTGGTCCGGTGGTTCTTCTTGCAGCAGGATGTTGTTGGTAACAATTCCATTCTCCTTAGAGACAGATTTGCATATCAAAAGCTCTTGATATTGCTGCACAACATCATTCGTTGTTGATCCCTCTTTTGGATCCACATGTGTCTCCTTATTACCTACATGGGTCTCAACACTTTTGGCACAAGACAAGTGTATTGAGGCAGTCAAGGGACGTTCGTAAACATAATGAAATAAGTTACTTTGAACCTTTTCATGTGTTAGACCAGAATCAACTTCTTGTTTGCTTTGATCCGAGAGTAACCGTAACATTGTTGTGGCTTCTCTTTGTTCTTCGCAAATCTTTATGGTACCTGTACTTTCACTGGCACTCAAAGACAATATCAAGTGCATTATACTTGAAATTGAAATGATATGGATAGGGTTCTTGAAACTCCTTTCGAATATAAGATAATGCCAATATCGAACAAGATAATAAGTTTCGCTTACTTGTGTACCATGTAAGGTGTTCGGTATCAATTCAGCCTTGATGTGGATGATCTTAGAAGCAAGATCAGCTGGTGTTGAACATGGATGTATCATCACACGTCCTTTGAGGGCTGCTTGATCATACATCTTATTACGGCAAACTTGTGATGTTGTTGTTGTTTCCGAAAGTTTTTCCTCAAAACTTATGCCATTCTCAACTTCCTTTAGAGTTGCTGCATTGTGGTCTACTTCTTTAGATGTGTCATCCATGCTATGACATAGACCTGCATCAATAACCTTTGGCAAAGACAAGCGCATTAATCTAGAATTGGGAATATCTAAACTTGAATTCACTAAACAATCATTGGAGTTAGATGCATTCACTTTCAGCTCTAGTGGTATGACATCCTCTACTTGTCTCTTAGAGCAAGTTGCAGCAAAATGTCCCCTCTTATGACATCTATAGCATGTTGGTTCATTTGATTTTAAAGAATTAGAGGACTTACCTTGTTGTAGTTCAGCGTGTGGTTCAGCATGTGGTTCAAGCACTGGTATGGGGCTTGGTTCCTTTGGAAGGTAAGTGTTTTGAACAGGCTGGGAAAGCATGTGAGGTGCATATCTCTCCCTCATAAGCAACTTTAGTTGTCCCCACGTTTTAAGTGCTGCCTCCTTGAACCATCGTCTATCTTTTTCTTCTCGGTCCCACCAACGTTTTGCGCTTCCCATGAGTTGTTCAAGACAATAGTTGAGCCTCTCTTCTTTGGGAATGGAATAGTACCTAAAGTACTTATCCATGTTGAGTTCCCATTGCAGATAATCTCTTTCACGTCCTGTAAACTCAAAACATTCAGGTCCAAAATATTCATAACCATTGTTTAGAGATAACCTGAGTTTTGTCTTGTAGCTTCGGGTGGGATTGGATAACAGTGGGTCTCGACTAACGCCATGTTTCAGCTTGCCTCCTCTTAGCTTACTGGTCCTTGAGTCTCTCTCAGCTAGGTAGTCACGTCTACCACGGGGATGCGGTTTAGGCCAAATTGATGCTCCTTGAGTCACTTCTTGAGTTACTTCATGTACTACTCGTGGGTTTGTGTGAAAGTGTTTGTCTCTTGGTTTTGTTGGACGTGAGGTTGTAGGCCCTTGGTGTGACAAGATATGGTGGTCGGGCTTCTCTTCACGCCTTCGAGGACGTTGGTAATGGTATCCCTTCGTTGTTGCACCTTTATACTCCATGTCTTCTTCCCACTTGAGATAATTCTCTTTTCCTGAAAAAGAAATACCTCGAGTCAATGGAGATTTTGAACCATGGCTGGAAATATCATTATTAAATTTAATCCATGGTTTAGAATAGCCTTTATTGGTGTTGTATGAGTCAGGCGGTTTTGGTTCTGGTGCTTCACGGCCTGGTTCATCTCTTGATTCAGAATCTGAATGATCATCGTGATGCCAAGGGATGCTTCCATAGTTGTCTTCCTCATCCGACATGACTTGGTAAGGTTCTTCTCCTTGGATTTCTTCATCCGAATAGAACTCAATGGACTCCATATTTGCTATGGTCTTCGTGATAGAAGAATCTCGCACAAGCAAAGGACAAATGTATCAAAAGTAAATCAACAAATAAGAAAATAAATAATAAAAAAATGGAATTTTTTTTTTTTTTATAAATAAATTCGAAAATTCAAATAACAGAATACGGAAAACAACTTTTATTTTTATTTTCTGATTTTATAAAAAAATAAAATTTTGAAAATTAAAAATATGTTTTTTTTTTTTGGCTTTATCTTTTAATAATTATAAATTAAATAATAAACGGAAGCAAACTATTTTTCTTTTTTTTTTTACATATAAAACTCAATGAAACAACTTAATAAACTATGATGCAAGCAAACGAATTTTTTTTTTTTTTTTTTAATTAAATAAAACAGAAACTGAACTAGTACAGAAACTGATTCAGAAACTAATGCAGAATATAAAGGAAACGATAGAACCTGGCAAGGGAAGAGCAAAAACCAATGCTCTGATACCAGATGATACAAGACTCGGTGGTGAGACTAGTATCGGGATAGATATGGTGGCTTCACAAGCTGGCGGTCGCTTCTCTCTTGTGAAGGATTGATGGTCGATGATGTAGATCTAACACGATGGCGGTCGCTTCTCTCGTGTGGGATCGAAATAGATGAAAGTGATGGCGGATTGAAGTACACCACAGAGATGTGATTGGTCTCTGATACAGTACACGAACTCAGCCTTGGTGAATCACACACACAAGACAAAGAACAAGCTTATTCTCTTAAGAACACTTAAAGAGAAGAAGTAAGAAAATTCGGGTTCTTTATTGATAATCAAGGGTGGTTTACAATGAACGAAATAATGAGCTTATATAGGCTCATGTACAATATTCTACTACTCTAAAACAAGAAATAAATCGCAGCATTAAAGAGATATGGCCGTTGGACATTAATTGTAGAATATGTCCAAATAAGGCAAGTGAGGTGTGCCTTGTATCTTGTCAACTTGGGGAGGAAGTTGTGACGTCTTGGAAGCTTCTTGATGCTCTGGAATATCTTAAGTGGACGCTCAAACAAAAGGGGAAAGATCCATGGGACATTGATGACAATCGGGTCCAAATATGGTAAGTAGAGCTCATAATTGATCCGCTTGATCAAGTGTGGTGTGGTGTATCTTAGAGCGTGTAGTGAAGCCTCTAAGTGATCTAGATACTCTCCAGGTCGCCAAATAAAGCTTTGAGGCACGTCCAAATGTAGAATAAGGAAGCTTTCCTTGTTTGACTTCAATTGGCGCAGTACTTCAGAAAGTAGTTCAGCAAGTAGTTCAGCGAGTAGTTCAGCGAGTAGTTCAGCCGGTCTGTCAGCAAGTACATTAGCTATATGTACTTGTAACATCTTTGAATCAATTGCTTGGTGAATGACTCCTTGATGACTTGATGTTGCCTCGTTAAAAACCTTTCTAGGTAAACCCATTGGGACAAACCCTAGATAAGGGAAAAAGAGTGCAACGGTCAAATTCTCACAACATGGTGACTCGGCTCGCTGGTCTTTGATTCCTCTTGAACCATCATTAGTCTTCTTAGAGTTAATTTGCTGGTGAATAATTAACCCTAGGCCTTGTGCTTGATTAGGACTCCATTTGGGAAAGAATCCTCCAAAATGCTCCATATTAACCGGTTTGATACATGTACCGGTTGGTTTGGTATGCTCCCGGTTTGGTTTGATTTGGATGTCCGCATCACAGTACCATTCTCAAGGATGTATCAGTTTCTTGCAAGAAAACCTATATACCACATACTACTTATCGGGTACTGTGGTAGGACCGCATCCGTGTCCGATAATAGTACGTGAGTTTCAATCTGTGATCGGGAAAGAGACAAGAAGGCAATCCAATCAACTCTAGGGTGGTAAGCCTGATGTATTGGTGGCTTGTGTGGGAAGTGGCTCAAACGCATTGGGTTGTTCCATGAGTTTGTTGGGGATAAGGATGTGCGGTTAGACGGTATCGAGGCTGCGGGGCTCGGTCTGGATTCGGGAAACATTCAGCTACTTTGGCCGTTGGAGATGTTGGTGTATACCATGGTTCCATGCAGGGGCGGACCCACTAAGCAGCTAGGTGGGTCAGTTGACCTGGGTAAAATAATTATATATCTATTTGTATGCATAATAGTCAATAAAATTCCAGCAGCAGGTATGACAATTCTTTGAATTTTGTCACCTCGTGACCCATGTTCGATTCCTCTCATTGACTCCTTTGATTTAATTTTCCTTTTTATGACAACTTAAGTACGTTTATTTCTCTTATAATTTTTTTTTCTTCCGCAAAATAACAACTTTCTTTTTAGATATAGTGTACTTGTATATTATTTATTATGCGATATATTAAAAAGTAAACTTTAGTTTATTAATGACCCGGGTAAAAAAAATTTCTAGGTCCGCCAATGGTTCCATGAGCTATTTATTGCAAGATGATCAAGGACAGATACTTAATCCACACTCCGTAGGAGTTGGGTAAGTGTTATAGTTATAATCTCAATATAGATTTGGTAGGAACCTAGACTAAGATGATCAGAGTTTTTTTTTGCTAAGAGTAAGATGATCAATGTTAATCCTCTCGATTGCAAAACCTAAACTAATCTCTTTTTTTTTATATATATATAAAAAATCATTTGAAAATAAATTAGTCTAAGTAGATATCATAATTATTTATTTCCATTTAAATTCATTTAAAATAAATGAACAAACCTTGACATAGATAGAAATTCTTTTTTTTTTTTTGTAAACACATAGATAGAAGAAATTCTATCTTCAATTACCACATGATAAAGTAGTCATTGAGTTTTTTTTTTTTTTTTGAGGCAAGTAGTCATAGAGGTTGATGCATCTTTAATTAAATTATTATACGATATTATAATATCTGAAGTCTTATACATTTGTACAAGTAAGAAATTACTTTGCACATCTTTTTATCGGAAAAAAAACAAAAAAAAAAGAAGTATTTATCACGTTTATCACATGCAATGCAAGTCACGTCTCGTGATCAGCTATGAACCGGTCTGATTGAACCGGGTTTTTTCCTGGCCGAATCAAAATTCCAAACTGAGAATAATATGCGCTTGGGTAAATTAATTTTGAAAACCAAGTAAAAGAAAGAGAAGTCATTATCCTCACAAATGCTCGATTACATGGTCATAGGTTAGAGTATCCCGGAGTTGGACCGGAGATTAGTTTCATGAAAGAAACTGGCAGAGCCGAGTTCTACACAGCAACAGACGAAGAAGCCATTCAAGGTACGTACCTCTATAGTTACTTACTACTAATGTTTTCTTTATAATTTTTACAAGAATTGTTATTACATAAAACATTAATCTTATATCTTGTCGACTGCAGCGTGCATGCGATTAAGCAGATTGGAGGGAATAATACCGGCATTGGAAGCATCTCACGCACTCGCGTTCCTCGACAAACTCGTTCCTACTCTGCGCGATGGAGCCAAGGTGGTCGTGAATTGCAGTGGCCGTGGTGACAAAGATTTAGACACTCTCATCCAACGAGGCATGCCCTCTTCTTTGTGTTGACTCACCAAGATGCGACATTACACTAAACCCTCTTAGAAAACGTCTATATAGTCCAATTACAACCATCATTGTAGATGAAATACTAATACATCAATCATTATTTGAAATTTCGATATATGTATACTAGTTACCCTAAACTTCTCAACCCCTTTTAATTTCTTATCATTAAGATGTAATATAATAATTTATCCAATTCGTTCCAAAAATTTTTGTCAACATTTTTTAAGCTATTAAAATCTTGGCTTGATCGAAAATTACATATATAATTTATTTATTTCCAATGCCTCACGAAATATCAATTGTGAATACATTTTGAAAGAATAAGATTTCAGCTTTTAAATTTCCACAAATGCATGTAGTGTACCTAACTCGAAAATTTTAGCCGTCAGACATTTACCAAAGCACAATTTTCTCTTATATGAAAATGTTTATTTATCAAGTAAATCCAAAAACATCTGACACATCACCAAACCTATCATGTACTGAATTACACATACCTTCATAATCTAGCTAAAAGGTCATCTCTATCCATAGTTTCTTAAGAGGGTATCTCATAATAAAAAGAAAAAAAATGATATGAAAGAGGACAAAAAGGAGTTCTCAAACAAGAAGTTTATGAAACTTATGAAATACACAAATCTTAGTTGTTACTTTGTCACTGGTTTAATTATTAAAAAAGAATTAGTAAAATTCTTTTTGAGAAACTCTTACCGTATATCACCATCTCACTTATTCTCACATTTTGTTTTTTTTTTTTTTTTTTTTTTTAATATATT
Source organism: Arabidopsis suecica (assembly GCA_019202805.1). Taxonomy (NCBI): domain Eukaryota; kingdom Viridiplantae; phylum Streptophyta; class Magnoliopsida; order Brassicales; family Brassicaceae; genus Arabidopsis; species Arabidopsis suecica. The sequence continues at coordinate 8,065,889 of CM032906.1, read as the reverse complement.
GCATGCATACACGTGCACGGAAATCATCTCTCGTCAATCTTTCAATCATTTTAATTTTAAACAAATTTGTTTCAATCGCATGTATTTCTTATACGTGCATGCATGTAAGATGAACGTATAGGTGTTCCAATAGCATTTATACATAGTATAATATTATTTTGATAAACAGTTTGCTTCTTCTAATGAATTATATTATTTCACATGTTAATATGCATGCTATACGTACAGATGAATATCAGGTTTAATTACTTTATGTATTATTTTTTTGCAAATAAGTTGAGTTTATGTTCAGTTTTTTTTTTTTTTGAACATCTAGGTTTATCAATAATAGTAAATTAGTAACCAAAGTGAATGATCAGCTGCAGACTTGCAGTGTGGTTGAATTCAAGCTATAAAAAGTCAATGAAATTAAGGGTGGGAAATTAAACCTTTAGCAGTTGGTGAACATTAATGAAGATAACAACAATTTGTGTAAATGACAGAAAATGATGTACGAACAGGAAATATGATAAATTATTTGTATTTTATTTTGTAAAATTACAAATAAAAATATTGAAGGAAAACACAGAAACATAGTAATTATAACAAAAATAGAATGAAAGCTTTAATAGAAAGCTAGCATATATATATTATATATATATATATATATATATATATATATATGTAAAGAATACGATATAGTAACTATAAGAAAATACACTCAAACAGTTTAATTTTTGTCTCCTTAAATAGACCATCCGAGAGAACTTCTTGACATGTCCAGTTTTCTCTTAAAAACTTTTTGAAAAGAAATAAATAAAGTTTCTTACATTCTCTCAGAATGTTGGTTTACACAAAACTTTCAGTGTTTTACTTTCTCGTCATATCCTTTTCCACTCTCCTAACAATTTCTTTCACAGCTCCGGGATCCGATTATATACCAATGAGAGACGAGGTAATCACAAAGTCCCAAATTATTTGTGTGATGTAATTTGATAATTAAATAAAAAATATTATTTTTCTTCTTGTATCTATAAAGAGGAACTTTCGGTATACACTTATTCAAATTTACTAACGTCTTCTTTTCTCTCTACTAATCTCCTTAAAATGTATATTTTCCATGAAAAAAACAATATCAACAAACATAATTTTTTTTTATTTTAAATCAAATATGTATCTTACAAAGTTGGTTTCATTTTAGTAAACACAAGTTCTTTACTATGAAAGTTTAATCCGTCAATATATGTTAATATGTAAATATTGGTCTATCGTGTTGCGATCAAATCTTAAAGACTCTATTCAGTAATTAAACACTATTTTTTGTTTTGGATCAATTTCAAAAATTCACTTTGATAAAATGTTGTATTATATTAAGAAAAAAAAACCCATTATAGTTGGTTGGAAAAAGCCCACAACAGAGATATGTAAATTATTGCCCAATAAAGAGCCCAATATAAAAATCAACAAAGGCCTGTGAAATAATATCCCAGATTTAGAATTATAGCCCAAAACTCTATATATTACTTCTCGAGAAAGGAGAAACTTTTGTTTAGTTTTCTCAATTGTTTATTAACTTTTTTCTGTTGTTTTTGTCAGGTACTGAAAAGTAACGCCAATGTAACTGTTGCTATGGATGGTACTGGCGACTACAAGACCGTCATGGAAGCTATCATAGCGGCACCCGTGAATAGCAAACTTAGATACATCATTTATGTGAAGAAGGGCATCTATAACGAAATTGTCAAAATTGAGGATACGAAAACAAACTTAATCATTATAGGCGATGGTAGAGATGACACTATTCTCAGTGGTAATTTAAATGCCAATGATGGTATTAAAACCTATGATTCTGCAACTTTAGGTACTGTATTTTTTTTTCCTAAAATATTACTGTTTTCTTTTATTTATTTTAGCTTCTTATATTTTTTATGATTCTAGTAATGAGACTATGACATCTTTTTTTATACAAGTGCAGGTGTGAATGGAAACGGATTTATGGCCCAAGATATATGTATCCGGAACACGGCTGGACCGGCGAAAGGACAAGCCGTAGCTCTCCGAGTGAGCGCTGAAGCGGTAGTCATTCACCGTTGTCGAATTGAGGCGTATCAAGATTCATTGTATGCTCATTGGGGCAAGCAATTCTATAGTGAGTGCTATATCACTGGCACCGTAGACTTCATATGTGGACATGCAGCGGCAGTGTTTCAACATTGTCAAATTGAAGCACGGAAGCCAAAGTTTGGACAAAGCAATGTGATAACAGCCCATTCACGTACCAACCCAAGTGATAAATCAGGGTTTTCAATCCAAAAATGCAACATAACAGCAAGTTCCGAACTCGCGCCGGTTAGAGGAACTATAAAGACCTATCTTGGACGACCATGGGGAAACTTCTCTAGAGTTATATTTCTAGAATCGTTCATGGATGCTCTGATTGATCCAGCGGGTTATATTCCGTGGAACAAGAGCGATATCGAAACTTTATCTACCTTATCCTACATCGAGTACAAGAACAAAGGTCCAGGAGCGGTTACAACCAATAGAGTCCAGTGGAAAGGATTTAAAGTTATGACGGATCCGAAAGAGGCGATCAAATTTACAGTTGGAAAGTTTATAAATCAAGATTTTTGGTTGAATTCGACCGGAGTCCCGTATGAAGATGGTCTCTGAATATTGTACGAATTATAAGAAATGAATAAAAAATTATTTGACATTATGCTATTCAGTTAAAATAAATAATTTTTCTTATATTGTTTTTTGTTAAATACTTAAATTAGATATTTGTTTTAGAGATTTGTTGGTTAACGTCTCTCTAAACACGAATAAGTGACGTGGAGATCAGAAAGAGGGAAGGGAATTAGCGTCGTTTACTAAATCGACGGTAATTAAAATTAACCCAATTGTTAGGTGTACCTTTCTTTCTCTGCAAATCGAATTTTCCTTGTACGTGACACAAATCGGCGTCTCTCTCAACATCAAAATCACATAACTTAAATTAATTATCAGGTCTTTCGTTTTCTGCTACTCCAATGGTTTTGAGAATCATTGATCTCTTGTTTTGATTTTAGTTTCTCCTATTTGAGCTTTTTCGTCTCCATCTATGGAGTTTCTTCTCTTCTCCAATAGCCCAGCAAGGTTTATACGTCATAAAAATTTCTTTGAATTTTGGTGTGTGTTATGACAAAGCAATTTGATTCTAACAATGATTTACAAATCTCGTTGAAGGATATCGGCGTAGATCAAAATCAATCCATCTGTTATATTACACAAGACAAAAAGAAAAACAAGATAGACAGATTTCTGAGATTGTCTTGTTTTCTTAATGAAACAGAGGACTTCCTAGCCAAAGTTTGTCTCGTACATTGATTGTCTCCTAGAATCTTCAGACACCAGCTGCACTTGGAGAACATTCAACAACTTGAATTACTTGTGAGTGATCCTTGAAAGTTTCACACTTGTGAGTGATCCTTGAAAGTTTCACACCAATGTTGCTATTGCTACGTTGCCAATCTTCTTCTTTTATGGTCATTTGATACTTCTCTTCCTTGTAGAGTGGGAACTTGTGGTCTATAGGAGAAGAAAAGTTTAAACCATGCTTCAAAGGTTGCTCTAGTTCCCATAGTCTCCTAGGTACGTTCTTACTACCTTATAAATGAGATCACAATCTTTCCTTTTAAACTACAGGCTCCTTGGTTTCTAATATTTGTCTTTATTAGGAATGTGGCCTAACTTAACCCAAAAGCTAGCTCAAGAGTTAAGGATTGCCACATCCTTTATATACTACCCAAAGATCTTAATCCCAAGCAATGTGGGACATTCTAATAGGCCTCCTCGAGATGTGGGTGGGAAACGGTCCAACGGGAAACAGCCCAAGCCCAACATCTCGGAAATACAACAAGACATGCCACTTATATGGGCCACATAGGTGGGAAACCATTTTTGTGGGAATTTGCTTGTTGGGCCAACCTTGGGCTCTGATACCATATTAGGAATGTGGCCTAACTTAACCCAAAAGCTAGCTCAAGAGTTAAGGATTGCCACATCCTTTATATACTACCCAAAGATCTTAATCCCAAGCAATGTGGGACATTCTAATAGTCTTCTTTAATCACAGTTTATATGCATGTATGTTCAATGTTTCTTGTAATTTAACGCATCTGATATATAATGTATAATAATCTGCAAAAATCTACATTTATTGTGTTTATGCTCAAATTCTTTGTTCATTGCTGAAAGGAGACACTATCTATTGGAGGATTATAAGTATTAGGTACTAGGTAGAGAATGTGTTGTCCAAGAATAATGTTAGACAGAAAAAATTTTGTTATGTGAGTGAAGTTGGTGGGTTTTCAGGCAAGGATTTCAATAGCTGAATTTAAAGTTTCGAAGAAGTGACTATGTTGCAATATTGTGGATTATCTCTATTGTTGTATATTTTAATATATGTTTGACGTAAACGTATTGTTTCAAAGTTTTAATTAATTACAATGTTAATATATTTTTTTGTTAACATTTCTATATATAAAAATAAAATTTTTAGTGCTTATGTATCAAACCCACAATTATTCTTAGTATTTTTATTTTTCATTTATTTAGTTATACTATTTTCTTGCCAAATACTTTTAATTTTATATACTATTTAAATTATACCTAGCAAACTAACGTAAACATAAAGTTAAACCGACGCAAGTTTTAGACATTAAATTTAACGTCACTTTTTAGAACCGAAGTAAAAAATGTTAGGGTCAATTTAATCACTTTTAAACCGACGTTAGGCTTGATAATAAATGACGTTAAATCCCTTTCTTATAGTGATTTAATTAATGTTAAAAAGTTCTCTCTTTATATCATTTTAAGTGATGTTTAAAAGTTTTTTTTTTCATTTTAAGTGATCTTTTCAACTTTCTATGTAAAAATTAAATGTATTAATGTTTTTTGACCAATTATTTTTTACAGCGTGTTTTCTAATTGGTTGAATTCAACTTATATATTGTTGTTTTTATATTAAAAAGATAAATTAAATACAATTTCTGTGTGTTTTTTTATTTATTTTGTGTGTAAGAACTTTAAACATCAATTAAAATGATACAAAGGGAATAACAATTTACTACTGATAATTTTGTGAGATTCATTCCAAATTGATGTTATTTTATATATTTTTTTTGATATCAATGAAATCAACAAATTGAGAAATTATCTAAACTACCAAAGAAAAAAAACATTGAATTAATGCTTTGACCGTTGTACATATAAATGCTATTAATTCAAATCATTTTACTATTTGACATAATGTTATTCAATTACAATAAATAAGTTTTCTTACTTTTTTGGTAAATTAGATATTTGTTTTATTTATTTTAAAAGTAAGAATTTACGGAATTTACTATTGATAATTTTGGGTGATTTGTTCCAAATTTATATTCTACATCAACAAATTGAGAAATTATATAACCTACCAAAAAATAAAACATTGAATGCTTTGACCATTTAACATATGGATGGCATTAAGTCAAATCCTTTTACTATGGTACATAATTTGTAGCATTTACAGCAAAAGATAAATAAAGTTTAACATATGGATGGTATTAAGTCAAATCATTTTATTATGGTACATAATCTGTTTAGTATTTATGGCAAAAATAAATAAAATTGGTTATCATTTAAATTTGAAGGTATGCTTTAGCCTATATAAATGTCACATAAGTTCTCAAACATTTTCATCCAAAAATGGTTACATATAACAAAAACAAATTTTTATTGGTTCATATACTATTTGTACTTCTTTTGGTTGTCTTCTCAAATGCACAATTTAGTACGAAGATTACAAAAAGTGAAGTCAACGACATTTGCAGACATGAAAAAACCAATCCTACGTTTTGCTTTGAGTTCTTGAACTCATCCCCTGAAATTGCAACACTGGATTTTTCTGGTCTCGTCAAATTTTTGATCAATTATAATTCTCGAAAAATCTCAGTTATGTTGAAGCAATTCCAATCACTTGAAAAAAGCACAATTGATCCTAGCACTAAGGGTTCATATAAGGTATGCTCTGAAACTTTTACCCTTGCTGTTGATTGTTCTAATTCTGCTCTCGAATGTTTGGAAACCAAAAACTATGACGACTTAAACACCGAAGTTAGTGGTACAATTACCATGGCCAGTACGTGTAGTGAGGAGCTGTCAACTATCAAGCCTAGTACTCCAGAACTCTTAAAAAAGGTTTCTATTGTCGAAAATCTATCTTCAATTGTTCTAGTTATTCTAGAATGTTTTTTAAGAAAAGATAAAACTTTATGTTAGTCGTTACCTTTTGTATGATGGGTCAGCAAGGAAATGGGAATCCCAATTTATAATAATAATATTACAGATGCAACCATTTTTTCTTTTTACAGATGCAACCATTTTTTCATTCTATGCAAAACCAACCTCTGAAATTGCATCATCATATGCAAAATATAGTATTATGGTTACAAAAAGTGAGATCAACTCTATCTGCACCAAAAAACAAAATCTTTCGTCACTTTGTTTTGAGGTACTAAAACCAACCTCTGAAATTGCATCATTAGATTTTTCTGGCCTTACCAAATTTTTGATCAATTATCAGTCTCAAAATATATCAGATACGCTGAAGCAATTGAAATTGTTCGCGGACAACACGACTGATTTTTGTTCTCATAATATATATCTAGGTTGCATAGAAAATTATGACAATGCACTTTACGATAATCAGATTTCTCTTAAAGATTTGGCAGCCAAAGATTATGACGGTTTAAACGTTAGAGTCGGTGGTACGATAACAGGGATGTATGAGTGTAGTGATGATTTGTCAACAATTAAACCAATACCACAATCCTTGATCATAAAGAGTAATGTTATTGGAAATCTGTCAAGCATTATTTTGGTGATTCTCGAATATTTCCTAAAAAAAGATTAAGTAAAATGTAATATGAAGTCTTAATAAATTAATAATAATAATAATGTTTGATCTGGCGTATGCTGCTTTAAATTATAAACATTTTTTTTTGGCGGTAAGGAAAGCTTATGAGAGTTTTTTTTTCTGAAAAAAAGGAAAGCCTATGAGAGGTAACGTCAAACATTATAAAATCAATAAAGTTGTCTCACATGTGACCAAGTTTCGTTTCAACGGTTCATGCTACACTTAACACATAATACTTATAATTTATATCAAATCAAGACTATAGTATTTTTTTTTATTCAAGACTATAGTTTGGTCCGAAGAACTTTCTCGGCTTTGGTCCGAAGAACTATATGTCACGAAGGGTATTAATTCAACTGTCCCAGCTTCCTGTCACAAGGAATGTGACCCTTGCTACCGGTTTAATTTGTTAGAATGTCATATGCCGACTTGTAGTTTCAGTGACTCTTTGAATAAACCTTCTCCAACCTCCTCCGTTATGGAGAGTACGATATTACCGAGGATAAACCTTCCGGATATCAAGCGTAATCATCTCGTCTCAAGCCTTTTGGGCGATGCATCTCAACACTCTCGAACCCTTTGGAAAAATCTGCCTCATCTCGCAACCTTTCTTTGGCGATTTCAGCAAACCTACTCCTCTAAGGAGATACCATTTCCGCAACCTTTTTTCGGCATCAGGAATCAAACTCTAAGTGTAGCCTCCTCCATGGAGCATTTCACCAAAAGCTCTTTTGCGTCATTCGCGCGAGCTCTTTATGATCACAAGTTGATCGGGGATTTCTTGAAGCTCGCCTTCAAACTTGAATCCCTACAGGTTTCAAAAGATCTTCCAGCCTTTGCAAGCTTCTTGAAGTTCCGCATCTTGGAAAACTCATTGAGCCTCTATCTTTACCTTTCATGTCATGTTGTATTTTCAATTTGTATGAACTTACCTCATTTGAGGATTTAGTATGAATGAAAGTCTCTTTTGCACAAAAAAATAAAAATAAACCAATTTAATTACTTACTGGTAATCCACAAAATAAAAAGATTGATTCTACAATTCTTTAAACTTTATTCAATCACATAATTTATATGATCGCATTTATATGGTGATCTATATATCCATATCGTTCTGTGACCGGTTAATTTTTTCCTTAGATTTACTTTGCTACATAGATCATTGTTTTGTCTAGTATACTGAACAAGACCATTTTCTTTTTATTGGTATTAATAAGACCACATATATTTGTTAGCGTTTATACTTACGTTTGTGTTTTTGCTATCATATTTTAACAATCTAGATGCAAATGCAACTAATTCTTTATATTTCCAAAAAAGAATTGCTTCATTATTCATTAAGCTATGATTTTGTGTGTGGCAACCCTAAAAAGGTAAGACCAAATAGAAGTGCAAGGTATCGAATTAATTGGTATCGAATACATGGGCAAACTGTCCTGGCCCATGAAATTCATGGGCCAGGACAGTTTGCCACAGACTTTGGAAACTGTGTATATGACCATGAGGAAGAAGAAGACTGGTTATTGGCATGGAGTAATATGCTCAATAAGCATAATTTGACAGAGAATAAATGGTTAAAGAATATGTTTGAGGTGAGAGAAAAATGGGCAATGGTATATGGTCATATGGACGTCATACTTTTACAGAAGATATGGTGAGCACACAACGTAGTGAAAGTATGAATAATATTTTGAAAAGATACTTGAAGAGTAGTTATGACTTGTTGTCCTTCTTTGAACACTATGAGAGAGTGTTGGATGATCGGCGATATAACGAGTTAAATGCTGACTTCAAAATGATGCATACCTCTTCGGTATTATCTGCTACCGTAGAGATGTTGCAACATGCAGAGGAGGTGTATACACCCGAAGTTTTTAAGTTGTTTCAGAAGCAATATACAGTTATCGGTGATTATGTTGCTCAAAAAGTCAATAAGTCTGAGATGGTGTATGAATACAAAGTATCTTATCGTGGTGGACCGCGAGAGCATTTGGTTAATTATGATGCTACAAACCAAACGATACAGTGTAGTTGCATGAAGTATTCTTTTGCTGGGATCTTATGTCGTCATGCATTGAAAGTATTGGATAAGAAGGATGTTAGGAGAATTCCATCTAGCTACATCTTGAATCGATGGAGTAAAGAGGCAAAATCATGAAACATATCTTCTTATCGTTCAGAGACATTTAATGGAACAGTAACGCAATCGATTGGAAAGCGTTATAGCCATTTATGTCACAATTTTCGTGAGATTGCATCTGTTGCTGCTGAACATGTAGAATTGACGATGTGTGCGAATGAAGCTGCATGTGAATTGCTTAAAAAATTGGAGGAAAAGAAAAAAGAACTTGTGAAGGCTAATGCATGGATGCTCCCAACTTCAAATGTTGAACATGTGGAATGAGAAGAAGAAGACGAGGAAGTTCTAAATGCACGTGGAATTAAAAGAAAAGCTACTGTTGGACGACCAAAGAACAAAAAGGTCGGACCCCACGGTCGATATTTGAATGCTCTTGAAACGAAAAAACGGGGTACATCAAAGAGAAAATTATCGTTTCAGGTATTTGATAAATAATTCTTCTTTTTCGTTTATTTCCAATTTCCAGCAAAACGTGACTTCGTCAATATATGTATATATATTAATTACAAGATAAAATTGATAAATGCTTCAGGATTCAACTTTTGCTACCAGCAATCCGACATTACAGCCAGAGCCATTTTCCTCACAAGTGCTTCAAGTAAACTATTCATTCTTACTATTTATATTTGATTTTTCGGTGACTTCGTCAATAGATGTATGTATATTAATTACAAGATAAAATCGATAAATGCTTCAGGATTCAACTTTTGCTTCCGATATCCACTTATCTGTAGCTACAAGCAGTCCGACTTTACAGACGGGGTCTTTTTCTTCACAAGTGTTTCAGGTAAATAATTTACTCTTACTATTTATATTTGACTTTTCGGTCAAATTTTTCATGATTTGAAATCTTATATTTTGTAGGAATTCGACAAAAGTTACGGAGATTTATTGTAAAGCTCGATCATTTTGAATACAAAGACAGAAAACATATGGAAATGCTAAAGCTTTACTATTAATTATTTTTGGTTAAATTATTTTTTTTACATTTTTTATTAAAGTTGAAGAAAAACAATATTTGAAAAAAAAGAAAAAAAAAACCAAAAGAGAGAGACGTGCGAGAGAGAGTAGTAGGGCCTACAATTAATTTAATTTTGAGTTTTTAATGATTTAGTTTAATTATTTTGTTTAGATAATATTAATTGTTTTAGTTAGATGACATGTCAAATTTTGATTGGTGATAAAAAAAGGGGGTGAATGAATTGGGTTCACCCCTACGGGTGAACCCACGAATTGACTTCTATGAATAAGATTCCCAATGTCGAAAAAAAAAATGAATAAGATGACCAATTTTTGTTTGTTTTAATATTCATATCATGAAATTGTGTGACTAATAAGACTATTAAATTTTTATTTAGTAGTATATCCCTTTTCTACAAGACTAATAAAGTAATCCTATCTACTTAAAAGCAAATTTGTTTTGGAAAATGATTCATGAGTCATCATGTGAATATGAGTCTTGATGACGGAAATACAGTCAAAATCTCGTTTGTATTCTTGCGTGTGCATATAATTCTTTACTTACGTGGTAAACCATTTTAAAAGCATTTCATATACACCTAATACACATCACATATCAGGTAATATCAGTTTGCAATTTTCAAACACATTCTCTATATCAGATTTGACACCGTCAAAATAATAGCTATGCTACAATCTACGAACAATTGAACTAGCATTTTACAAATAACTTCTTAATTTTCAAACCATTAAAATGTTAAGGACTAGTCTTTCTAGAATACTCTTCATTACATTAATTTATATTATACTAACTAGAAAATTAACCCTATAACCACTTTGCTTAAAAAGCTAGTTCATGAATGTTGATAGCTAGTCACAATCACTTTTTTATCTTGTAGTTCACACACTAACGAATTGTTTACATATACGAATGACATAAACACGATTTTAAAAAGTACTTTCACAATAAGCACAAAGACACAACACATCTCTATAAATAGGTAAAGACTTAATCTCACTTCTCATCTCATTTAATTTCATATCACTCAACATAAAATCTCCAAACACGATCCTAACTTAGACATAGACAATGGCAGAACAGCCTAACTTGTTATCTCCTTTCGAATCTCTCATCATGTACGATCCGTACAAGTTCGTTTTCACTGCCAACGAAGCAGAATCGGAAGGTGTCACCGAACCCATCAAACTTCCAATGCTGATCAGAAACGCGATATCACTGACTCGTGCTCCATTCTCCAAATACAAAGTTGGAGCCATTGGACGTGCATCATCGGGTCGGGTCTACTTAGGCGTCAATGTCGACTTCCCAGGTCTTCCTCTTCACCACTCCATCCACGCCGAGCAGTTCCTAGTCACCAACCTCGCCCTCAACTCCGAGAAAGACCTCTGTGAGTTAGCCGTCGCCGTCTCTATTGACGGCAAAGAATTCGGCACGCCGTGCGGACACTGCCGCCAGTTTCTTATGGAGATCAGGAACGCGCCTAACATCAAAATCCTGCTTAAATCAAAGCATGAAGAAGGATCATTCTCGAGCCTTGGAAGCCTCTTTCTGGACAGATTCTCCCCCGAAAACGTCCTCATGAAAGGTTCCCCTCTCCTTCTCGAGAACCAGGATAACTGTCTCATTCTCTCGGGTTCTGTCGGAGAGATCTGCCCAGACTGTACCCATTTGAAGTGCAAGGCTCTAGCCACGGCAAACAATTCGTTCTCGCCGTACACTCGCTCTCCCTCGGGAGTGGCGCTGCTGGATAACGACGGGATCTGGTACCGTGGATGGTACATTGAATCAGTGGCATCAAACCCTAGTTTGGGTCCGGTACAAGCTGCGCTGGTTGATTTCGTGGCTCGTAGCAAAGGCAAAGGGTTCAATAAGATCGTCCGAGCGGTACTGGTGGAAAAGAATGATCCGAGTGTGAGTCAAGAACGCACGGCGAAGATGATTTTGGACACTATAGCAGCTCCGAACTGCGATTTCAAGGTCTTCCATTGCCACGTGGATCTCGTAAAAAGAATGAAGTATCTTCGTGATACGTTTGTGATAGATTAAAAATGATACTATTTAATTACACTGTTCTTCGTTATTAAAACTACTTTATTATCCTATCATAAATTCATAATTATGCTTTGTTTACTTCTTGTTTGGGTTCATTAAACCGTTTAATAGTGTCATAGAATCATAATTATGTTATGTTTTCTTCTTGGGTTCATGTTACCTTTTTATATAATGTCAATGTCGTAGTAATCTTACGATCTCGAAATCACTTTGCACTAATAATGTTACCTTACGAATATCATTTTTGTGTTGCTTCTCTTCTAAATTGTGAACAAAAACTTTTTTCTTGTTTTTTTTTGCAAAACCTGAAAGAAAAAATAAAATGTCTTTGAATGAATCTCCTCCTTTAATGAGTAAGATAAAAAAAAAAAGTCGCATTTGCAAACATATCAAGGTGGAGAATAAGTGGACCATTGTTTGACCACTGACAAATTTTTACTAAGTGCACAATTGAGGAACAAGAAAACTATCTCGGAATTTTGGAAGAGTTGAATTTCATGGTTGACTTTTTTTTTCATAAAATATGGTAACAACTTCTTTCTTAACCCCTGTAAATGTCTAATTAGTAATTACAAAGGTATAACGCTGTATCATTTCCCCTAGACTAATCCTAAACATAACAAATAGCAATGGAAGATTAGTCTAGTTACAATTTTTTTTTTTTTGGTCTAGTTACAAAATTATAAAGTGTATCATTGCAACTTGAACCGTAACCTCCATGTTAAAAAGTTAAAAGTTATGAGGTTCAAGAAAGTGGGATTTGCTAAAAATAGTTAAAGGTTGAAATTTTGTTGAGAATTGAGACATAAAAGTGATTTCTCTGTTCTGTTCAATTCATCTTGCGTGTACATGTGATTTGATTCTCTATGTTAGTCTTTGTAGCATGTTATAAAATAAACATATGTACAAATTAATAAATGTAGCATAAAAGATGTATAACATCATTTTTAATAAACATATGTTTTACCAAAAAAATTCGTGAAAGATATCTTTTACCAATAAATTATATTTTCCGAAAAAACAAGCTAGCACAACTCACAAATTCAAAGTTTCAAACCATGTCATATAATTAATTTGTATATATTATTTAAATCGGTTTACCAAAAAAACACCCATGAAAGAAGATCGTTTGAAATTTCAAAGACAAAACAAAGTTGATGTATATAATGGACTTAATTATTATTAGATATATTCGTTGTCACAGTCTTAAAACCGGAATTACGCAAAATCGAAATTGAGGGATGTTTGGTTTTCTTCCGGTTTGTATCGGTAAATAAATCTCTCATCCGGCCCAAGTAAAAATTGTGATAACGGCCTAAGTTCAGTAATCTCTCTTAGTGGTCGAACTCCGATTTGAATTGATTTGTTTTCTATTGGTTTGGAGTTGCAACAGCAATTGAACCGAGCTGGTCTTCTTTACTTCGATTTTTGCCCAATCTTTGTCTCTATGACTCTATCAACGACAATGAAACGATGGTATGTTTTATGAACAATTGTTATCTCTCTGAATTCTTTTTCTATCAACTGTTCTAGGGTTCATTTAAATTGTTAGTTCCAAACCAATTGATTCATGTTTTTTCTTTTGGGTATTTGAAAGTTTGAGAAATGGAAGTGGTGTGAATGAGGACAGGATCAGTGACTTGCCTGAAGCTCTCCTTCTGCAGATACTGTCTTTACTTCCAGTAAAAGATGTTGTTTCCACTATTGTTTTGTCTAAACCATGGAGGTCTCTCTGGAAGCTGGTGCCCAAACTCAATTTTGATTATGAAAACAATCAAAGTGAACACGAGACATACTCAGAGATTGTTTGCAGGCTTTTGCTTTCCAATAAAGCTCCTGTTCTTGAGAGTTTGCATCTTCGTTTTAAGGCTGGCAAGTGTCGTGCTGTTGATGTTGCGATGTGGATTGGAATTGCATACGCACGCCATGTGCGTGATTTGGTACTCCATGTTATATCTGAGAAAGGGTATTTCACATTTCCTACAAGCTTGTATAACTGTGAAACACTAGAGAGCTTGACACTCATGAGTTGGGTCTTTGTTGATCTCCCTTCTCAAGTTTGTCTCAAGTCTCTTAGAACTCTGCGTCTTGAAAATGTGGAATACAAAGATGATGAAAATCTGGTTGTGTCTTGAGGAGATCTACGGAATGTGGAGACTTTCACCATTGCAGTGCCATCTTTGCAGAGACTAACAATTAATGATTAAAATGATGAACAAGAGTTTGTGAGCTATGTGATAAATGCTCCCTCTTTGAAGTACTTGAAGATTCAAGGGATTAATGCTCTCGAGTCTTTTCTGATTGAGAACGCACCAGAGTTGGTGGAGGCAACTATTATTGATGTCTCTAAGATAATCAATGAGAAGCTTCTGGAATCTCTCACTTCAGTCAAACGTCTTTCCTTGGCTTTATCACCCTTGGAGGTAAGGTTTTCTTGCAATTATTCGGGTCACTTGTTGTTATTAGATTGTTTCTGTACTAATATTGCCTCATGTATAGATTAAGTTTCCAACTGGTAGTATCTTCTATCAATTGGTATCTTTGGAGCTATATACAGATAAAGAAGAGTGGTGGAATCTACTTGTGCTCATGCTCGATAGTTCTCCTAAATTGCAAGTCCTCAAGCTCATTGGTGTAAGCAAATGTTCACCTGTCAGTAATTTTTCCAAGTTGGTTTTAAATTTTGTGATCGATCTAATATTAGCATTACATTGTGTTTCCCCTTCGTTGGTCTCAGAAATGGTTTGGTGTAAAAAAACCTTTAGCCGTTAGGAATTGGAATCAACCAAAGAATGTTCCTGGATGTTTGTTGTTTCATCTCGAGACATTCATGTGGAAAGGCTGCAAAAGGTTAGGAGAAGATGAAAAGGTGGTGGCCAAATACATCCTAAGGAACTCAAATAGTTTGAAGAAAGCAACTTTCACCAGAAAAATCTATGAAGAGAACAATTCTCAAGACATGGTTGAGAATCTTGAGATGGTGGAGGAATTGGAAAGTGTGGTCAGGGCTTCAAATTCATGCCAGCTTGTGTTCGAATGTAACTTAGACATATTACGAATGTGAAGGATTGGAAAATGTGGTCATGGCTTTGACGCCAATTGCCAACTTGTGTTCAAAGAAACTGATAACCCATGCAAGTACCAAGTATTATAAACGTCTTATTTCACTCTGTTTTTAAATTCGTACTAGGATATGCCCGCGGTACACCGCGGGTTAATTTTTTGATTTTTTTTTTATTTTTTTATAAACTGATGAATTTGTAGTATATAATATTTTTTGTTGTACACCGCGGATCACATGCGTTGTAACTAAAAAATGGAAATTTTAAGTTATATTTGTTTTGTTTAGTGTTTAAAATTGTATAATTGTATTTTGATTTGTTGATCCTAGGATTTCACCTGTGATATATTGTCCCTTATTAATATCAATCCAAACCCGTCCCACCATATAATCCCGTCCCGTAAAATTAAACATCATTTTGTTATTTCTTTTAATAACACTTTTATTTAAAAGACATATAATTCGAGTTAATTTAAAAGTTTGCTTTCAAATGGTTTCCATAATATATATATTTTTAAATTAGTGTGTGTTTATAGACCAACCCGTAAAAATAATTTATAATTGTATCTTAAAATATTAAACAATTGTATTCTTATTTGTTTTTTTTTTTGTGCAAAAATATTCTTATTTGTTAATTTTAGTTTTTTACCCGTGGTATATTGTCCCGTTTTGGATAATTGTAGAAATTAAAGAAATATCCGAATTACTCAATTTCTGGTCAGAGTAAAAAAAAAAAATACGACCTGATTAAATGCGCAAATTTGTTCTTCAAAAATGTTAATATAGATTGTACACATACTTTTTTCTTTATCGATTGAGTAATATATATCCGTTTTAAAAAATTTGAATCATACCATATGCAGAAAAAATCGAAAATTTTATTAACTATATATATTTTATAATAGTTCAAAATAATATAAATATAAAATTATATAAAAGTGAAGTGAGAATCATATATTTATGTTTAAATTAGGTATAGAGGTTTTAGAAAATTAGCTCAAATTTCTTATATTAGCATTAAATCATCATATTTGATTTCCTTATTTATAAAAATCGTAGAGAATATGCCATAAATAAAGAGTTCATGTATAGTAATTAGTTGAGAATATATATATTTTTAGATTTTATTAAATAATTTCGTTTTTAAATTTTGCCAACATTTAAGGGAAGATCCGATTGAAGATTTCCGGGTCAAAATTGAAACAAAATCCGACCCGATTAGCTTTTCTTAAAAGTGTTGCAAAAATGTATAGTAGATTGGTTTTTAGATGTTGAGTTATAGTATGTTTAACCGGTTCAAAATTCTGAACTTTATGTATTGTTAAGGTTATACAATCTTGGGTTTAATTTGTGTGTTAATTATTATTATACAATAGCCGAGAAATGACACATATTATTATTTAAATAATCGATAATGTGTTTACATAAAAAAAAATGAAATTTGGAATGAAATATGAATTTGGAATCGATAACGTCAGAAATGACACATAACTAATAGATAAGAGAAACAAAAGTATATCGAGACGTGTACATATTTTAGTAGTTCAATTTTAATATTCTATCAAAATATATTTATAATTGTTTTATTAATAGCAAAATCTTTTATAATATAAAACAAGTCAGAGAAATGACATTATATTATTTTTCATATTTCGTTCCAAATTCTATCTTATAAACTCTTTGTATTATTGAAGTAAAAAACAAATTCTATACTAATATATACTATATAAAAGTGAATATATTGATATTGTGTGTGATTTGTTAAATATACCGTTTTTCGGCAGTTAAGTTTACTTGGGATAGTTTTGGTGGTTTTAGTATCTAAGTTCTCTTATATACCAGAATCAGACCAACAAAGAAATGTCTTTGAGTAACTGATAATTTGCAAAGTTTTTATTTTGCTGATTAGTTTAGAGCTGAGTTAAATTTACTTGGGATAGTTTTGATAGCTTTAGTATCTGAATTCTCTTATATTCCATAATTAGACCAACAAAGGCTTTGAATATTGATTTGAATCCCCTCTAGATTCTCTTGTTGGATCAGTTTAATTTTCCTTGCTTTTTGAGAGCCACATTCAATCCGGATCAGCTGTGGTGCTCTTCAAAGTGTCAAATCGTCACCAAGTTAAAGACTGTGGCACAAGGATACAACTTTTACAGGAGGATTAGCTACCAATGCAACAACACTCAGTAACATCACTCCATCCTTGAAAACGATGCATTATTTCCCATAATCTGCTGGACCAACCAACTGTTATCACCTGGTCAGAGTGCAAGTGGGCTACTATTCTGTCAGGATCTTCTTTGAACTGGTTAACCATACATGTTTTAAGAAAAAAAAAAAAACCATTTTCGACATATCTATTGAAGGAATTTTGGTTTCAACTTTGATTATGGGCTAGACTAAGAAGGATGACCAAGTGTTTCTTGAAGCTCTTATCTTTGTCCTCAATCGGACATCAACCATTTGCTTCCATACTAGTCAAGGAGATCCAACAATTCTCTCTATCGAGGTCTTAGAAGTTGACGATGAAGCATACATATAAAGGGGTGATCCTCAGAACAATCAAAATTTAAATTTTGGCGTGAAGAAACCTAAATTTGATTATGATTACAGTAGAGATGTATGAGGTGGCAACCAACTTTGGAGTATATCTACATCTTTGGGAAGAAAGGCTTATTCTAGGATAGTAACAGAAAACGCTATCGAGCATGCTTCAACCTCTCCAAATCTTCATCCTTAGAGAATATATCAGTCAGCTCTAATTAGATATAAAATTATGCAACTATATGAAAGTTGATATACTCAGGAATTGGAGCAGAAAGCTGCTCTGGAAAATTTCTGGTAAATTCTTGATTGTCCCACGTTGTCTCAATCTAACCTCATTGTTGTTTTTTTTTTTCCTTTTTTGTTTTCTTAGGAAACGCATCCCACCATCTAATTCACCAATTCATACAGTTCCAGAAACACTAGACTTTCTCCGTCCCCATTATGGGACCCTTAAAGATCTTCTTAACGAGATGGATCACTCGAGGGTATTATTTTATACATTTGAAGTCTCAACATCTTCTATGTTTCTAGGGTTTGGCTTAAATTTTTCTTTTGCTATGCTTACAGAATCACTTGACTGACATCCTGTCTGTCTTAAACCTTGGTGAGTGTGACAAGGCTTCATATCTTGACATAGTACATTGGCCAGAGTCAGGAGGAAAATCAGTTAATAAGTTGAGCATGAACGAATTGGAGGCGGAGCTTAGGAAACATAAGTTGGAAGAGAAAAAAAATCGATCAGATATGGCATTGCGTTTAGCTTTATACATTCGGAAGACTGAAAATGGGTATTTTCGAAAGCTACGAGGTAAACCAATTCCTGAGTTGATGAATTCGTTGATATATAAGTTATATGAAAGTTGATTTTAAACTAACTATGAAAATATAAAAACTATACAAATTTGGGACATTGAAGTAACAATAAAACAACAAATAGATTTGCAACTTTGCAAGGTCACTTTGCAACCAAGAAAATATGCAAAGACACATGTTTCGTTCATAGGTGTAAAGTGTAAACTTATTTGAAATACAGAGGTTGAAAATTTCTAAACTTTGTGACATACCACAATCATTTTTATTTTTGATTTCCAACTGTTCTTAATTTTCATCAAAAAACCAAAATTGAAATTTATGATGGGATTTACCCAGTGGTTTTAGAAATTCTTTCCAAAATCTGAATTTTGTGAATGTCCAAATTATGTTTGAAAAAATATATTTTGCCATCATAAAAACACGCCTTGTACACTGATTTTTGTTCAATGTAAAACTGAATTTGACTATGCCAACTATACTGCATCTGAAAAAAAACAAATTAACATCACAACTGTTTTTCATTGCCGAATAAAATCTAAACCATAGATATCAAGTAGTCAAGTAGATTAACAATATCAAAGAAATGAATCAACCAATTTGATTTTACTAAGATTGTCGAATCTAGCAAAACTTCCACATATTTAAAAAGAAGCCGCAATTAACAAAAAAAAAAAATAGATCAAGGCACGAGCCCAACCTTTTGAAGTTTTCGATTCGTTTCTCGATGATAAGCAAATTTCTAAGTCAATGAGCTATAATACAATCGGACAAGTGATTATGAAAACCTAAACTAGTGATATATCAATAGTAATCTGAATTTGGTGAATGTTCAAATTTTGTTTGAAAATTTCTATAGTTTGCCGCAAGAAAAACAGGTGATAGTTTTTTTTTTTTTTTTGTCATCCGAAATTAATTAGAACTCAAAAGAGCCATTCCTGAGGAATGTTGTTTACATATGTGATATGAAGCGGTTCTGTACGAACTTTTCGTGCCAGATTATCCGCTTTAACATTAGCATTACGAGAAATTAAAGATAAAGAGAAGGTTGAAAATTCTTCCTTGTCGCTCTGAAATGCCTCCAAATAAACTGAAAACGCCGGCCATTCGGTTGGAGAAGACACCATCTTCACCAGATCAGAACAGTCTGTAAAGAACGCTACCTCTTGATTATCTGCACCAATCATACACTTCATCGCCCAGAGAAGGGCCTCGACTTTTACATACACCAATCATACACTTCATAGTTTTTATACTAATGAAATGAACCATTAGCGAACCTATTAAATATTCCTTATAATATTAATGAACCAATAGTAAACCAATTAAATCAGTTTTTGATTTCTTAAACCGGTCAAGAACTAAACCCTAAAAATCAAGTGTTTCGTCCCCAAATTTTGTATCTGTGCGATTCTGAGAGTTCCGCAAGTGAATGATCGATGAGTGAGAGATACTCTTGTTCTTCACTGTTCGATAGTAATCAAAGGTCAAATTTTGAATCTTGGGTACGAATTGGATCAGATATATTGGTCGAATCGCTTCAACGCTTTGCATTGTCATGAATTCTCTGATAATCCGTAGGTTCGTGGGGTTGCAGAAATGGCGTAACTTGAGAGTTTCATTGCAAAATGGATCTTCTTTTTCCAATTCGTTCTCTTCTGCTAGTGCTGCTGATGTGAGCCCTAAAGATGGTGGAAAAGGGGAGACCTTTAAAGCTTCGTCATTCCGTGATTCACTGCGTTTAGTCAATGCTGATTCGGTTCTGGATCTTCTTAGAAGTTATGGGTTCACAGATTCTCAGATCTCCAGCATCATTAGGAGTGATCCACAAGTGCTTATAGCCAATACTGCGACATCCCTTGGTTCAAAGCTTGAGTTTTTGCAGGCCAGAGGAGCTTCAAGCTCTGAGCTCACTGAGATTGTTTCTACAGTTCCTAAAATTTTGGGGAAGAGAGAGGGCAAAGCTATCAGCAGATACTATGATTTCGTCAAAGTCGTTATAGAAGCAGATAAGAGTTCCAAGTATGTAAAGTTATCTCATTCTTTATCACAGGGTAACAAGATCAGAAATGTTTTGGTTTTGAGAGAATTGGGTGTGCCTCAAAAGCGGTTGTTACCTTTGCTCATCTCCAAAGCGCAGCCCGTGTGTGGAAAAGAAAAATTTGATGCATCACTCAAGAAGGTCGTTGAGATGGGTTTTGATCCAACCACCTCAACGTTTGTGCACGCTTTGCATATGCTTTACCAAATGAGCGACAAAACGATTGAAGAAAAAGTTGAATTCTATACAAGTGTAGGTTTCACTGTGGATGATGTATGGGCAATGGTCAAGAAGTGGCCACGCTCTCTGACACACTCGGAGAAGAAGGTAGCCAACTCCATTGAAACATTTCTTGGTCTAGGATTCAGCAGAGATGAGTTTTTGATGATGGTCAAGCGGTTTCCTCAATGCATTGGATTTTCGACAGAGTTAGTGAAGAAGAAGACTGAGTATCTGGTGAAGGAGATGAATTGGCCACTAAAGGCTGTGGCTTCAATCCCTCAAGTAGTTGGATACAGCCTAGAGAAGAGGACTGTCCCAAGGTGTAATGTAATCAAAGTTCTCATCTCAAAAGGATTGCTCGAAAGTGAACTCCCTGCAATATCGTCTGTTTTGACAAGTACTAGTGAGAAGTTTTTAAATTGTTATGTTAGGAAACATGATGACAAGCAGCTTGTGGCTGAGTTGATGGTTATCTTCACTGGAGATCGTGTTTCACTCACCGATCAGAAGACACGCCTAGAACAATGAGCAACGTTAAGGATTGTTTTTTGTTTTCTGTTAGGTTTAGATTCATTAGTGAATCTTGATGCTTCACTGTGGGAAGTAGAAAATAGCTTTTGTGTATGAGTGTCTGAACCTTTTATCCTGAAGGATGATGAATCAGTCTTGTATGAAAAAATCTTTACAATTAGGAGTATATCTTTGTTCCTCTTGTTAATATGAATTGTGGTAAAGATCTTTCTGATGTGCTTTGTTCTGTTTTGAGAATTAAACAGAGCATAAGAAATAATTCATTTTACTAATTTCATAGCAAAAATCTTTTACTTTTACTCTTACATCTTTAGCAGGATTTGGTAGACATCTCTGTGAGGAGTAAGATCCACTTGCAAATGATGGAACGGTTTATCCAAAGATCCGAACTTTACGAAGAAGACGCACTGTGGTAAAGCAGCCTATAATTTGTTGGTGCACTAGGTTCTGAACCCACACTACGCATGGGTCTATTTTTAGAGTTTTTAATAAAATTTTGTGTGACTAGTAATATTTTTAATTTTTTTGAAATATATGTTTTTATATTTCTACTTATTGTTACTGTTAATAGTTCAAATTCTTTGAATTTTAAAATTACCATGACAAATAACAACTCAAATAACTCTAATACAACTTTTAAGTTCTTACAACATTTATCAAAAGTATATATTTTTTGTTTAATAACTCTCTCTTTAGCTTTAGATATTTTGGATGACCAGATTTTTTCATAAAATAAAAAAATTGTTTTATGGGGTCTAACTTCGACGAATTTTTCATTTTTGTATGCGCAAATTCACTATTGTTTTTCTTCTATATTCACTGTATCTATACTAGTATTTTTGCAGTCATTTTGGTGACGGGTGGGTAAAAATGCTTCCGGGTTATTCGGATATCCGACCCGTTTACAAATTTTGGTTATAAAAAATTTGTTGGGTCGGGTTATATTTAACCCAACTCATACACCGGATATTCCATATTTAATAATTTAGATATTTAGAAGATTTGATTAAGATTTAGAATTATGATTCTCCTATCATCTTTGTTTGATTTGTTTTTAACTATTTTGAATCATCATATAATACATAAAGTAGAAAAAAAAATCAATTTTTCTGCATATACTGTGATTCGAAATTTTAAAAACGGACATATATTATCTAATTGACGAAAATATGTGTTCAACGTTCTACATTGATTAAAATATTTAGACTATGATTCAGAATCTATCATAAATAAAATCAACATTAATAAAATAAATGAGTTTTTTGGCGGGACGGGTTTGGCGGGACGGGTTTAATAAAATTTTTAGAGTTTTTAATAAAATTTTGTGTGATTAGTAATATTTATTAAATTTTTTGAAATATATGTTTTTATATTTCTACTTATTGTTACTGTTAATAGTTCAAATTCTTTGAATTTTAAAATTACCATGACAAATAACAACTCAAAAAACTCTAATACAACTTTTAGGTTTTTACAACATTTATCAAAAGTATATATTTTTTGTTTAATAGTTATCTCTCTTTAGCTTTAGATATTTTGGATGCCCACATTTTTTTCATGAAATAAATAAAGTGTTTTATGGGGTCTAACTTCGACGAATTTCTCATTTTTGTATGCGCAAATTCACTATTGTTTTTTTGTCTATATTCACTGCATTAGTTAGTATAGCTCTTCTAAATATAAAATCCTATACAAAAGTATACTCATAAGCTTATTTATACTTTCTTTTTAACAACTCATATTTTTCTTACATTCTTTTCAATATGTATATGAATTTGTGATATAAGTCTTTATGCTGAAATATATTCTTTTTAATAAGTTATATTTTTAGAATAAGTATGAAAATTTCTAATTCTAAAATAATGTACTTAATAGGAATTAGGAACAAGTTTCGAAGATAAGAAAATTATGAAAATTTATTTATAAAAATGAATTAACTTAATATAAAAGAAATATTTGGAAAATTGGAAAATTTTCTATATATATAATAAAAATATAAAGTTTTTCTTTTTTTTTAATTTTATTAAATTTACAAACGAAAGTATCTAAAAATATGGAAACAATTAAGCTATACGTATTTTGATTTTTGACCACAATAACCATTAACGTTTTTAAAGTTTATGAATTTATAAAAAAAATATATGTTGAGAAACAAGAGAAAATTAACATTAAAAATACACTGAAGCAAAAGACATATAAATTTGTTATCGTAATATCTAGAAAACTCTAAAGTATAAAGAGTAGATATCTAAAACACTTCTAGGATATAAGAATCTCTATGCCAAAAAAGAATATTTTTGGTATTTTGAAATTGAATGATCAGTTGTACCTTTGGTCCCTTGTGTATATCTTTTAGAATTGATATTGTATAAAATATAAGGCAAAATATATGTTGACTTAATTAGGTTATGATGGAAAATCTAATTACCATGATACATTTTTTTAAGATACATATCGGCAGAAAAGGCAAATCCAAGAACCTTTCACAGCCTCTACGATTATTATAAATACTTTAATTGGATTATTATATCAGCTCAAATCTATGTAGCTTCAAATTGGCATAATAGTTTCACTAAAAATAGTTACAGATGTTAACGTCAGAAAGAAAAAAATGTGATCGATCAATAATTTCTATGTGTGTTTATATAGGATTTTAAAATACACTTGTTTTCTTATGAAGTTTGATAATAAAACTTCATTATGACATCATATCTTACATCTAATGAGGTAACTTATTGTTTGGTTCTTTTTTGAAACTTAGGTTGTATATTTCTTCACTTAGATGATAAAAATTAAACTATCAAAACTGAAAATATAATTATTAGTTTCATTACGTTAGCTTCTAAATAAATTAGGAAACTTTCGTATTTCAAAAATAATATAGTTAATTAACGTGAGAATGTTTAGAAAATAAGAAATTTATGACATAATTTATATATGAAACAAATATTAATTTAATATTATATTTAAAAATTGTTAATTGTAACTTATAAGGTAGTGATTGCATTTCCAACTATATATAATCATCAATAACTAAAATAGTACAATTCTAAAAACGTGGTAACATATATGGCTAATAATATGACAATTTGCTAAATTTTAAATGCGAAATTATCTCATGCATGTGATTATATGTTACTATAGTTCTGTGATTATTTGTTAAATTCTAAATACAATTAAATGTAAAAACAAATCAAATATGTTAAATCGTTCAAAGATATTTTAAAGGAAAATTTTCTAATTTTCGAAAACCAGAAAAATATGTTAATGTTAGTGTAAGAATTTCTGTGTTTTAGTTTATCCTAAAAAAGAAAAATACTACTGAAAGATGAGGAACAATAAGACTAAACAACAAAATGGAAATATATTCGACTAATTAACACAACGAAAAATAAGTTAACGATGGGCGAAAAAAATTTAGTTTAAAACAAAAGGAAACATTCCACTTAATTAGTAGCAATAAAGAAAATATAAATGTTTTTCAATTCCAAAGTAGCGCTTTAGTATAAATAGCCATCTAAAACTGATAATGGAACATGAGATTGCGAGAGAGAACGATAAAGAATCGTGCTTCTCATCATCAGCCACGTTTCTCTCTATATACGTCTCTAATTTTTTGAGTTTTACATGGCCACCATGTTTCCAGCCAACTCAAAATTCTTCCGTAAGATATATGTCTTTTTCAAAATTTTATCTCTTTGATTAGATTTCACCTTTCACAATTTTTTTTTACAGCGGTTGACACATGGGTTTTTTGGGACGTCGCGGTTTTCCCAAACCCAAAAAATCTCTCGATTTATCACTAAAATCAAATCAAATCTTGCGGTTAAGGATAAAAATGGAGACGCGGGTGTCAACCCAGATTTTTAGTCAAGAATATATTACTCTATAATTGCTTGATTAATAGCAAAAACATTTTACTAATACATAGGAGAAATACATATATATACAAATATGTACATATTTTGGTAGTTGAATTTCTAATATTTTATATAATCTATACTCTATAAAAGTCGAGGCTATAAGCTCCTGAGACCGTCCACGTAGGATTTAAAACGACCAATCGCGGTTGGACATCTCAGTAATTAACATTTTTATACCATCATATCATAACATTTTTACTGAGATGTCCAACCGCGATTGGTCGTTTTAAATCCTACGTGTGGTGAGGTGTCAAAATTGTGGTGAGGTGGCAAGACATGTATGGGCGCTATCTGGTGCTCCGGCTCCAAGAGATGGTTTTGGTAAAAGTTCTTCCAACTTCCAATTTCTTTTTGAGATTACAGTTGATAATAGACTTGAGGAGATGGTTAAAAAAAGTTTTCCCTAAATTTTGTGGCGGTTGTGGAAAAATAGAAACAAGTTTTTTTTTGAAAACTTATGTTTTAGCCCTCAAGATTCGATGAGAAAATTATAGAAGATGTTGATGAATGGTTTTTGGCACAGAGTTTTTCACAGAAAGTGGAGGAAGACAGGGGAAATATTTTGATGACTAAGGAAAAGGGGTGGTCTCACCCTGTGGATGGCTGGCTCAAGTGTAACATTGCTCTTGTTTGGTCCAACAGCAATAAGATTGGTGGAGGAGCATGGGTGGTTAGAAGTGATGACTGGAAGGTGGTTGTGCATAGTAGGAAGGTTTTTTTCCGGTTTTAACAACAAGAAAGAGGATATGCTTGTGTGTCTTACTTGGGCCATGGAAAGTCTACACAACCTCAAAATGGATAAGATCATATATATTTGCTGCAGAGGCGCATGACATCTTTGGTGCTATTGCGAGACCTAAAGCATGGCCTTCTTTCACTCAACAGGTGGTTGTGATTAACCATTTTTTTGGATATGTTTAAAGACTAAAAAATTGAAGTTGAATGTGTCAACTCGAATAGAGGTACTTCTCTTATTACTAAAACGTTACTTCGGATGGAAGATTTCATGACTATATTGCTCCGGGTCATCCCTCGTGGTTGCATATGGTCTTTGAAGATGAGAGACTTGCCTCTTTTGCTCAATAACAATGGTATTCAGTGTTTTTTTTTTTTTGACTAATTTTTGATTGTTTAGAGGAGTTTATCATTTTCTCTGAGCGTTTAATATTTTGAATTATTTCAAGGTTGTGTTGTAAAAACTTTTAACCATTCTAATATATTATTCCCAGACGGAAAAAAAAAAAGATTTTCAACAGCTGCAAGGTTTCTTTAAGAGGCCTACTTTAAGATATAGTACTGCATTTTATAAGATGCATATAGTTCCACTTGTTAGTTGTTAATAGGCCTGGGCATAAAACCCGAAATCCGAAAACCGATCCGAAACCGATCCGAAAAATCCGGAACCGAATCCGAACCGAATAGTCACAAAATCCGAACGGATAATGAATTCTCCTATCCGAATTACCCGAACCGAACCCGATCCGAACCGAAAACCGAAAGGATATCCGAAAACCGAAAATAAAAATTATATATCCAAAAATATTAGTTATATTTAGTTGTAATTTTATAGCAAATAACAAAAATATCCTAAATATCCTAGATTTCGGAAATTTTTTAGTTATATTTGATAAAATTATACATATTTTTGCAAAATTTAACCAAATTTTAGTAAGATTAAACTAATTTTTATCTAAATTGAACTAGTTTTAAGTTTTTTTTCCCGAAAACCGATCCGAATCCGACACCTATCCGAACCGAAACCGAATCGATGACTCATAAAATCCGAACGGATAATAAATTCTCCTATCCAAATTATCCGAATCCGAATATATCCGAACCGAAACCGAACCGAAAAATCATAAAATCCGAACGGATAATAAACTCTCATACCCGAATTATCCGAATCCGAATATATCCGATCCGAATCCGATTTGAAATCCGAATGCCCAGGCCTAGTTGTTAATATTCGTATATGTGACCTAGACTATGAGAAAGAAAACACTCTAAGATAAAAGTAAAACTGTTTATTATTATCATCTTGTCATCACAAATCTGTGATAGTCATTAGAAAGAAGATTACATATGAGATTTAATACGTAAACTTGATCGTGGGGTGTTACAACGAGAACAAACACATTGGCTAAAAATACACTGTGTGACACGACAACCCGGACATGTATCGTGACAAGTATTGTCGTTGTTGCAAGACCCTCCACGTTGTATTGTTATATCTCCACTAATTCTTGCTTCTCCCTCCAATAAACCTATATATAACATAGTTTGAATCATTACGATCTATAATGCACTTATGTTTCATATTCGTTTCTTATTAATTACGAATATGATCATCTTGATTTGAATTGATTTGCCTTTAGATCTTCTTCTTCATCTCCATTTCACCTCCACATCTTCTTCTTCTTTAGATCCCTCATCTTTCTCTCTTTCCTCTCCTTCCTCTCATTGTTCTACTTCGTCTTTTCCTTTGTCTCTTTCTATCTCTCTCTAGCTTCCTCGTCATTTTTACTTCTCATTACCCTAATATTTCAAAGCATATCAAATGAACTGAAAGTTGCTTAGAAACTCTAATTATCCCCTTTGTTCTGAGTTCTTTCAATCTTTAATTTCATAAAACCCTAATTTTTAACCTGTTTGTTTTTTTGGAAATTTGATCTGTCTAGGTTTTGGTATTGGCTGGAAACGCAATAAAGGATAACAAGAAGACTAGGCTTGTGCCACGTCACATTCATCTTGCAGTGAGAAACGATGAGGAGCCGAGCAAGTTGCTTGGTGATGTGATGATTGTAAAGGTTTGATTTTAGCCTAATTTTGTATAGAGGAAATTCAAATCTTTTAGGAGATATTTGTTTTGAAATTGATTTTATTCACTGCATTTTACGTTCTAGCTCATAGAAAAACCATTGTAAGAAATCTTAGGGGTTCTATTTTTAGAGTTCTCTATGCACACAAGGTGTTCGACAAATTGACTGTTAAAGAAACTTAATAGGAAATGTGACTACACTTTATGGAAGGTCAGAATCGATGTGGTATGGTTTTCACTTCAAAACTTTTACCTAAAGGACCACACGTTAAACTGCAAGTACACAGTAATCAGAGTATTATTTTAGGATCGATCTCACAAAGAGTGTAGCTACGGGTTATTGAATTCAAACAAAAAGATCTAGCTAAGACAAAACTAAACTTTGGGGGTTTGGTTTTGGGTTTCCTAATGTTTAATGCAATGAAATAAGAAAGCGAATAAATGAAAGCTAAGTAAACTAATGCAAACTAAATAAACGATTGGTTATAAAATATAAGACTAAGGCGTTGAGCGCTTTGGGGTTTCTCCGGGTATCATGGTCGACTAACTAGTGTTTAGATCTCTAGGGTTTCTATGTTTTCGTTCTAGTTCATAACTACAAAAGGCGAATGAACGAGTTATCCTAGGTTATAGAATAAACCGGCAAATCTCCTCGTTACTCAACTGACGTAAGAAACGACGCATAGATCGACGCATTAGGTTTGGATTCGCTAAGTACTCTAAGTCCTGTTACTCAACTTACGCAGGCAACAACACGAAGGATTGGTAACACTATGTCCGAGATTAGGTTTACCCGATTAGAGCTCCTAACTTCTTGGATCAGCGTTTGGTGATCAATCCAAACACATGCATTAAGTAAAAGATGTCCCAAAAGAATCTAAGTATGAACGAAATAACAGATCTATGAACCTAATATGATTTGAACCACAAATCCCCTTCGAATCACCTCATAAAATCCAACGGAGAAAACTACTCGCTGATAATGCTAAGAAACGACATGGAGATGAAGTAGAAAAACATAATAAATGATCCAATAAAACAACGGGGGTTCAAAGAAGACTTCTCTAGTGTCACAGAAGATACTTGTCTCCCTAAAATTCTTGAAAGAAAGAGTAGAAGAGAAAACAATGAAGAACAAAGGAGAGAGCTTCAAAGGACGACTTCTTCGATGGCAAGAGAGCTTCGACGAGGTGGAGGTAGGAGAGCTGAGAGTCTCATCGGTGAGGCTGCTGGAGGCTGTCGAGATTAGGGTTGAGAGGCCGTAGGGTTTCAACACTTTGTCTCGGTATTTATGGGTTTCGATTAGGTCAAGGGGCAAAATCGTCATTTCCCACGAATTAGGTTAAGTTATGGCTCGAGTTTCTGGACCGGGTACGGAGGAGAGTGACTGGTGGGTCATGTGAAGGTAAGCCCAGACACGGGCTCCACGACCGAGGGCGCCAGGAGGCTTCGGACCGGCTGAGAGGTTGTTTGCCCAGTCTGGATATGTCTTCACTCCTCTGGGAATAACTTACGAATGGCTGAATTTTTTGCTTTTATTCCACTTCGAGGCGAATCTTGTCTCTTCTAGATTTTCATAGCCACCAAGATCTCTGGATTTGGTAATCAGGAAGACCTCGAACAGATGCCATACTTATGAAGTACAGAAACTGTCTTGAAACGGGATTTGATCGACTTTTATTCCTTTTTTCTTGAAAACTCATTATTCATCCTTAAAGCATAAATACTTGGAAACATCCTTGAAATCTCCAATATCTCTTATTTGTTTCATGAAAACCTAAATAAAACATAGTAAAAGTGGGCTAAAATACAATGTTATCAACTCCCCCAGACTTGACTTTGCTTGTCTTCAAGCAAACAAGAAAGCTAAACTTGTGGAGAGGTTTAAAAAACTCGGGAATTCTCTTTGTATCAGAGACCATGTCCTAAAAGATATCATGCGGACGCATAAAGACAAAGACAACACGTTAGAACACTCTCACTATAGACTCAAGACATTCACCATCCTTATCCATCCATCTCGAACCTACAAGAGAACTCCGAAATCATGTTAGTTAGCACTCTACATTCATTAATAGTGGCGTGAGCCTTTCTCATTAGAAGGTGTCATTCGGGGTAGACGGTGCTTGGTATGAAAGGGGCTTTTTGGTGTTTAGTGGTGGAGTTAAAGTGTTTAGGGTTACCGTAAATTTCGAGAATGTAGGATATGTTGCAAAACCTCAAGAGAGATCAGATCTGTTGAAGTCCACAGTTTCCAACCACTTCTTCTTGTAAACACCTCATCTCCTTACTTCTTTTTGTCCTTTAGATTCCCCAGACTTATACTTTTCTGTAGGGATCTCTGTGAATGATTCCATCTCTCATCTAGGAGACCTATGTCTTTCCTTGGGATTTCTCTGTACTTTGAGACTTTTTATTTGGTAACGGCTTCCTTTCCTTTCATTTTTTTTTTGAAGGGAAAGCGGTACTCTTTATATACACGAGTCTCATAAACACGAAATAAGTACCTTTTGAAATCGAATCCTAAGGAGGAATAAGCTCTAGACCAAATAAAATAGAGTTAACTTCAGATCAAACAAATCTCTACGGTCGAAACTTCAGGGGAAAGATCCCATTAAGAGCTTCTAGGTATTGACTGTTCTTGCAAGTCATGCAAAACTTGTCACTCAAGAAATGAGTTAGAACATATGAGTGGTCATTTTCATCATATATTAAGATCATCATTTTTGACTAAATAGTACTAAAATAAGAAAAAGACATTAAAATAACTCAAAAGAAAGAAAAAGTACGATAGTACGGATAAATACCCCCCAGACTTAAATTACACTGTCCTCAGTGTAACAAAGCGGAAGGTTGAAAATAAAAATAAAAAGAAAAACAAAAAAATGCATGAAAATTAAAGTAAAGATAGAACCGAATGACCTCTACTACACCGAGGAGGTTGGAAATCCGGTGGGTGATAGCTTAGTATCGTGGATCTCGTGTCATCCTCTGCATCTGCTCCGTGAGTGCTATCTGCTTGACTAGCCACTGCTCTAGCGCATTACGTCGCGTTCTCTCTTCGTCGAGGGAGGAAGACTCGGTCTCGTGTGAACGTGCAGCTCGTGTGGCTCTCCGGGATGCTATGGAATCAAACGCCTTCTTCTTGATGAAACCGGCAAGTGTGAAAGGAAGTCGCTCTCCGGTTTGTAGTGACAAGAACTCACTACTAGCGGGATCCCATCTCGTAGCTCCATCCCTCAAACGTGGAATGGTGGGACAAGGAAGCATGATAGTACGAATAATGCGAGGAGGAACGTGATACCTATATCCAAAACGATCAAGATTGATGCATGCGCCTTCAAGTATCTTCATCTTCCCAAGTCTCTCAAGATCCATGTAGTGCTCCTCGGCGGTGAAAGCGCGATCGGTGAGATTAAATCTGGCGGCTTCAAGTATCGTCGTGATGACTCCACCAAAGCTTAAGGAAGAGTAGTCATCGGTGCAATAGATCGCGTCATGCTTGATCTTCACCATTCGCTTCGCAAGGAGCAAGGCATAGTTAACTCTCCGGGGAAAGTCAACAAACGGTGTCTTCAAGACAAGAAGCTCGTCGCCAAATATGGAGTTTTGAGCGGTACGGGCGAAGATGGTGTTGGCGAGTAGCTTGTGAATGCATCGTATGGCTGGATGTGATATCATGGCGGACTTGGTGTTCCCGCTAGTGAAAGTACCTCTCCCGATTTGTTGCCATATATCTCCATGCTCTTCCGGTCCAAAGTCAATAGCATCTTGGTAATCAAATCCAAGTGCTCTTCCAAGGCAAGGTATCGAGATGTTGTAGTGTTCCCCTTTGATCGTGAAATAGAGGATACCGTCTCTCGCCAAAGGTGAACTCGTGCGGGTGAAGGCTAGTGAAACCGTGGCAAGAAATTGCCTCGTCTCTTCTTCGTAGATCTCTCGGCGAACGGACTCCATGAATCGGCGAAGTCCAAGTGCATTCAACATCCATTCAACATCGTCTTCAAGACCAAGTGCTTTAAAAGTCAAATAATCGATAAGCAAGACTGGTGTTAGCTTGATCTTGTTGATAGATTCTTGGTAATCAACATCGTCTCTCATCATCTGACCAACAAACTTCATTGGTAGCTCTTTTCTCTTGGAATGTTGGTGTGAAAGGCGTCTAAGCGTGACTCCGAGTCGTGGGCGTACTAAAGATGTGAGCATGAAATTGTCATCTTCCTCATGATACTCGTCGTGAGCCTCGCTAGAAGTTGTAGAGTCGGCTTCTACTTGTTTCTCCTTGCCTTTGCCTCTAGCCTTGTCCTAATACCTCTTGCTTTGTCGTTCATCATATACATCGTCGGTGACTTCGAATATGCGAACGGGCTCCTCTAGGGGTCGTGAACGGTGTGTTCTCCTCGAGGTGTTCTTAGGATCCATTGGTACCTAAGAATTGAAAAGATTTAGACAAAGTTAGCACTAGGCATGGTAAACACCAAAATTCAAATCTCTTAGTGCAATGATACTTAAATAAGTACCTAGAGATTGAATTGGCAAGTTAAAACAATAGCAAAGTATGACAATCAAGAAATCGAAATCATATAGTAGCAACATAGAATTCAATTTTCGGATTCATGGGGATTTTCACAAAATTCAACTTCAAAAGTGATAATCAAAGTCTAATCAAGTGAAAAATCAATCTAATTCCTCTTATCTATGATGAATAAAGTTTAAAGAAGTAAGATTTAAGAGTTAGCATCCTCAATTTCGTTTCCCAAAGGGTTCCGAAATTTCAACATGTCAAAAATCAAATTCTAGCTACAAGACTTCACCAAATTCCTTGGGTTAAAAACCAGTAAGCATATCTACAAGTTCTCCATCCTAATCAACTAATTAAAGCCAAAGAATCAAGAGAATTAAGATTACCTTATTTCAAGAACAAAGAGAGAATTAGAGTTTAAGAGACATACCTTTGCTTTTTGTAGAATTGGGTTAGAGAATATGAAACTCTAGAAGTAATTAATTAGGAAGCACTAATCAATTTTGAAAAACCTCAAATTTTGAAAAGAGGTTAGTTTAGGGATCTATCTCTTAAAAGCTTTGGGAGAGAAGAAGAATATGGTTTTAGATCCAAAAAGCTCAAGTTTATCTTTTAAAAAGATGTTTCTAATTAAAGGGTGGGTTTAAAAAGGGAGAGAACAAAAAAACTTATCTATTGTGGAGCCCACAGTTTCGGGTTTTCTGAAAATAGAATCTCTTGTCGGGAACGGATTGGTTTGCACGAATTGGTGAGTTGCATCCAGTGTCGGGACATCGGCTCACGATCATGCAACAGACGGATGAAGGTGGAAGACGGATCGGGTGCAAATAGTTGCGACCGGTCTAGGCTCAAGGGGACGCCCCGGTCACGAGGGGTCGTGACCGGTCTGGGCCTTCGCGGCGGCACCGGTCACGGGCCATTACGACCGGTGGCGGGCCAATTTGTTCGTTCCGATTTCGGAAGTTTCGGTTCTCTTGCTCTAACTTTCAAACTAATCTGCAAGCGGACATATTTTCTAGACCCAAAACTTTAAAATATACATATTACTTGTGAATTTTGAGTACGGTGAAGTTTCTTGACTTTAAAATCACATGTTCCAAGCACGGCACAGTGAAGAGTTGCTTTGCATAGCTTCCAATCTACCCCGAAAACTGTGGTTTTTCTCTCGGTGATTGTCTCCGGAATGGGCACATTAGTTACGGAAATTTGATCCAAAGTAGTTGCTTAAACGTTTAAACTTCAATCGGTTAGTAATAAGTAATTTACGTACTTTTATGTCGATATCTTCCAATCCACTCCGAATCATGACTTGTTTTTCTCGATCATTCTCTTCAAAATAACTAGTTTCCGGATGAATTTCTCTTCTCAAGTCAATTACACGAAGTTGGGATCGGTGGTACGATGACGGCTCTTTTGGTGTTGCAATCGTCATATCTTCCAATCTAGTCCGATATCGAGCACTTTTTTCTCGGTCATATGCTCTAGAATAAGAATATGCCGATGAATTTTGAATCTGATCATGTCGACTTTCGTCGTTCGGTACGGCTCCTATGGACTGAATAGTGATGTCTCGCAAATGGCTCCTTCTTTAAAGACTCTGTCTCGATCATTACTCATAAAATATCCAATA
Organism: Arabidopsis suecica; assembly: GCA_019202805.1. Lineage (NCBI taxonomy): Eukaryota > Viridiplantae > Streptophyta > Magnoliopsida > Brassicales > Brassicaceae > Arabidopsis > Arabidopsis suecica. The sequence goes on along the minus strand of CM032906.1, from coordinate 8,031,688 downwards.
TACCGGTAGATATTCAATAACAGATCATTTGATTGGACAGAATTATAGAACGTACGTGGAGGTGCAATGCGGTACGGTCGCGGGTCAGACGGATCATGTACCGGAAGTGTCACGGTACAGAACTGTCGGGCGGACAGGACGATCGCGGTACGTATGCGGGACGGTACGGGACAGTGAACGGGCAACACTACGAGACGACACGCGGTAGGGATGTTGTACGGGTGCGGGTCGATGCTCGGACGGGGACCGGTCACAAGGGGTCTTGACCGGTCCGACGTGTGGTGGTGGCACCGGCCACGAGGGGTTGTGCCTGGTCCGATTGACAGACCTCCTTCTTCTTTTTCTGATTTTCTGATTTTCTTCTTTCCTATTTTGTTTTTCTGATTATTATGAAAGACCTGAAATTGCAAATACGAAAAACACCAAAAGTAAAGTAAAATAAAACTAAAAATGAATTGAAAAACGTCGTTGGCTCGACGTTTGGGAAGCCGACTAGGCTTGGTGGTATGTAGCTTTGGGATTCGCCTTTCCTTTAGCATCCTCGATGTCTTGGTAGTTAGCTCCGCCTTCTATAACAATTTGTCCTTTACTTCTTTAGTAGAAGTTTCAAAAACTTTAGCTTGGAGGAAAACTTCTTTAGTGTGTCGTATCATCTCTTGGATTTGATCTTTTCTCTCCTTGCTAAGCTCCGGAGGAACAATTATCTTTATCTTTGAAATTTGAGGCGGCTCAGGCAGTTTGGATTGCGTCTTTAGGGTTCTATTATGAACTCCGCGGTTGCTTGTCTCTGCTTTATCGATATCGGTACCAATCGGATCATCAAGTAGAGGACTTACTTGAGTAGGGCTCGTCTTAGATATCGTCGGATAAGAGATTTTCTTGTTAATTTTTGCAAAGATTGTCTTCTTGCGGTTGTGGTCAATCACGGCACCAACGGTTGCAAGAAAGGGTCTTCCCAAAATAAGAGGTCTCTCGATCTTCTTATCCATCTCCAAGATGTAGAAATCGGTAGGGACTATGCAATCTCCTACGATTAGTTGCAAGTCACGAACTAATCCATCGGGAGTCTTTTGGAATGAATCTCCAAAGACTAGGTTAAAATTGGATGGAGACAAGTCTCGCAATCCAAACTTCTCTGCAACACATCTTGACATCACATTAACATTAGCACCAGAATCACAAAGAGAGTTAGGGAATTTGATGCCTGTAATGGAGCAAGAGCAGACAAAACGTCCCGGATCTTCGATTTTGATAAGTCTCTGTAATGGTAGCATTCGGGCTTGTCTTCGACAATGACTCGTGTCATACAAATCATGCCTTCGTGAGAATCAAAGAGCGGCACCAGGGTCTCGGCTTCACGGGTGTGGAGAGTTGGTAAGGCTGAGATAGCATTGTAATATCCCTTAGGATTATCTTCGGCTTTTCCAGGAAGTACACCGGTTTGTCGCTTAACGGCGTCGGAGGTTTGAGCGACTTGAGTTTCAAGTTTCTTCACATGTGTGGAAAGACTTTCGAACTTTCCATTCAATTCACCATATACGTTCTCAATCTTCACGTTGATATCTCAGGAAGTCTTATGATGAGAGGCTAGAAGTTCTTGCATCATCATCTCGAGCTTACTTCCTTGAGAAGGCGCGGCTTGGATCGGTCCGGCTTGAAAGGGCACCTTCTTGTTGAAAGGAGCTCTCGGCTGGAAGTTGTTAGGACCGTCGTTAGCGTTTTGAAAGCGGTTTTTAAACGGCTTTTGTTGCGGATAGCTTTGATCCTGAGGATTCTCCACATTCGGGTTCCGGTAAGAAAGGTTAGAAGTATTTCGAAAGTTGTTATTGAAGTAGTTGTTGTACCCTCGGTTTTGGTAGAATCGTTGGGTACCAACATAGTTTACTTCCTCTTCTTGGTTGAATGTATCATCGAACTCTTGGAAAGCTTCGGCGTTTCCATTACCAATCGTCTCACATATGTTCACGGCATGGTTTTTATTCTTTAGAAGTTGATTCATCATTCCCTTCAGCTCGGCAATTCATCATCATAAGTGACATGATTTGATATCATGTTTAACGTATATTAAGTTATAAAAATGATTAAGTATATGTATATGAGAAGAGAAAACTAAAGAGTATGGGAAGGATACTCGAGGAGATTGGACTGTAATGGACCGACGGATTTATATACAGGTCATTAACCGCTGACAATAAGGGGAAGGATCGAGTTACGGGCCGTGGTCTTCCATAAGTAGGCTTGAGTAGCCATAAATTAAAAGAGGCTCGAGTATCCATAAGTTAAAATACTTAAAAAGTAAAATATCTTGTTGTGAGCAAGACGAATGCTTCTTTGTTTGATTGATAGACATTTGAATCTATGCTAAGTAATGGTTGTTGATTATGTTTGGAACGTGATTACTGTATGTCCAGTGGGCAGAGTTGATCTCCTCATTGAGTAAACTTGTTTTACTCACCCCTTTTCCTCTTTTCTCCAGGTTAGTAAGTTTCCAAAGTTGCAGGTTGAAATTTGTTCGTTGGTAAATTATAAAGAAAAAACGTTTTGGCAAGACCAGATGAATAACATACTGTCCCATCCTTTGTGTTGGGACGGATGTTACAATTTGCTTGCAGCCGCTAATATTATGATTAAATTTCAGCTTTTTCAATAATTTTGTTTTAGTTTGGTGGCAACTGCAAGCATGTTATTGCCATATCCCAAATTTGATCCTCGAGTTAGACAAAAAAAAAAAAAATCTTTTGTCTTTTCAACAAAATATAAATAATACTCCCTCTGACCCAAATTATAGGATGTTTTAGCATTTTTTTCTTGTTCCATTTTATAAGATTTCTATGCATAATTTATGTTTATTTATTATGTTATGACCATTTGATTCTGCAGTTTTTTTTTCTATTGGCTGAATTCCTATAAAAAAAGTAAACATTAATTATTCCTTTATCTTTGTGCTTTTACACAAAACATTTTATAAAATGGGACAGAGGGAGTAGTAGATTATAGAAATATCTTAACAAAAAGTCATGAATTTTTGTTTTTTACCATATGTTTTTTAAGAAAATTACCTACTTTGACTCAAATGTAGACAATAATAACTAGATTAACTCTCTATTTGATTGGAAAACTAGATTAACCCAAATTTTGTGTATAATGACCAAAAACCTTTATTCTATTTTTTTTTCTGGAATTTTTAGCATTTAAAATAAAGAGAAATTAATTGTAAAATAAAATTAAACAAAAACATATAAAAAATAAATATAAATACGCCATATAATTTCTGAGTCGACAGATTCCATATTTCTAACGTTGATGTGTTGTGAACAGCTTGCGTTGGTTTTGCAAGCCCCCAAAAGAAAAACGTAAAGTGTCACATGTTGATACGATGGAGAAAAGAAAAAAAGGAGGCTACGTTATTTTGAACAAAACATCCTAAAAATCTTACGTCGACATTTAATGATTTTAATGTCAAATATGATAACTGATTTAAATAAGTCTGTCATAACAAGAAAAAAAAAACTGTCACCACTGTAAGTATTATTCTAGCTAAAAATCAGTTAGACCAAAAAAACAACCTGTCATCATAAGGATTCAAAATAACAAAACTGTCTGTAACATGAAAACATTGTAAAGGTCATTCCAACAAAAAAAAATTTTACCAAAAAAAAACAAAAAAAAATTTCTTTAACAAATCAGCTATCAGACGACAGATTTGTGGTAATATAATTTAATCTATCACAATATAAAACAACTCTGTCATAACATAAAACATTATATTCTCAAAAATAAATCTGCAGTTACACGACATATTTTTAGTAACATTATAAAAATCTGTCATAACATATAACAAATCTGTTACCATTAGCCATCATTCTAGTTATTAATTTTTAGTCAACAAATCTGTTACAACATAACAATTTTTTTTACGAAATTATTAATCTGCCGTTTCTTACAAAATAAATCAGTCAGATATTAAAATAAGTCTGTCACAAATTCATAGTCTTTGGTTGAATAAAAAAAATTCTGTCAAAAAAAAATTGCTACAATTTTTTTGTCTATTGTAACTATATTCTAAAAATCCTGTTAACCAAATAAGTTTACCAAAAGAAATCTGTCACCGACAAATAAGTTTGCAGTATATAAATTAATCTGTCACAAATAAACAGCAGACTTTTGTAAAATTGCTGGAATTAATTTTGAAGGATATTTTTGTATTTTTTTTTACACATGAGACAATGGTATTTTAGACATGAAAATAACTCATTTAACCCAAATTATTTTTGAGATAATCTAGTTATTAAAATCAAAATTTGGGTTAATCTAGTAACTCTTAATTTTTAAAATTGTTAAGTTTTATAAAACAAATATGAAAGATATATATGCTGGCTTTTTTTCTTTCTTTTTTGGGAAAAATGTCGAAAAATTCGCCAACTTTCAAATTTGGGACGATTAAAGCATGAACTCCCGAGACGTCTCTTTAATCACAAAGTTTCTGTTGACCTTTATGAAAATAGCTAAGTTTTAGTTGACCTGGCCAAATAAGGCACCGCGTTAAGTCTCCGTTAGAACCAAGATAACGCTGTTAACAGGCCGTTTACGGTCTCCGTTTAAGCAAAATGCTTTTGTTTTTGTTTCTGTTGAGGTTGGGGAACCGTCTCCTTCGCGACTTCAGCTGTGCTCTTTTCCGACGGTTTAGACGCAGCCTCACTCTCCGACGGGTCTCGAATTGTCTCTGAGTCTTCTGGGATCTCGATCGTCTCGGGTTCTTGATCGTTTGCTCTACCTTCTTCATCTACCGTAGCCAGCAGCCTCCGCGACCGACGAGGATTCCAATTACATCCACGAGTCTTCGCCATCGGAATCAATAGGCAAGAGCACGAGAGAGAATTTGATTTTCAATTTTTCTAGGGTTAGGGATTGAATGAAATCGATTTGGGGGTTTTCGATTTGGGGCTTTTGACTTTCATTCTCCTAGTAAAACGATGACGTTTTCGTTTTAGAGAGACGTCGTTTTGCTTAAACGGAGACCGTAAACGGCCTGTTAACAGCGTCAACTTGGTTCTAACGGAGACTTAACGCGGTGCCTTATTTGGCCAGGTCAATTAAAACTTAGCTATTTTCATAAAAGTCAACAGAAACTTTGTGATTAAAGAGACGTCTCGGGAGTTCATGCTTTAATCGTCCCAAATTTGAAAGTTGGCGAATTTTTCGACATTTTTCCCTTTGTTTTTTCGCTTGTAGCCATGTAAAACTAAAGGCCAACTCTGTCTCAAAGTCTTATCTTTGAAAAAATACTGGCAGTCCAATTTCACGGAAACATGTCACTATGAGGAATTAATTGTTTAGTTGTTGATAAGAAGAAACTTTGGTGAATTTTTGACTTTGTCTTCAAAGCCTATTGATTGAGAAGAGAAAATTCAAACACAAAGACTTGGAAGCCTATCGTTGTGTCCAAGTAAACATAAGCATTTCTCTTCTTTCTCTTCGTTATAAAAGCCTTATGCATTTTAGCAAGTAAACTACTCAGCAAAAGGAAAAAGAAGAAAAAAAAATTGTGTAGATAAACATGAGCTTTAGTAATAGTTGTTCCCTTCTTATTCTCCTCTCTTTGATACTTTTCGTGAACCTTGATTATGCAGATCTCACTATTTCCAGCTCTTGTCTTAGGCAATGTGGAGGAATCGATATTCCATACCCATTTGGAATCGGAAAGGGTTGCTATCTCGAGAAGTGGTACGAAATCGAATGTGCTAACAGCTCTATTCCGGGGATGCCCGAACCTTTTCTTTCTGTAATACGCAAGCAAGTTGTGAAGATGTAGCTGCAGTCTGATGAAGTTGTTGAATGAGTCAAGAAGTAATACAAGATTTTGTCTGATGGAGTTTCTGAATGATCCAAGAAGTATGTCAAGATGCGACTGTTTTTGTGTGAGTGTCGGTTTCTAGAAGGTTTGAGAAGATATGTTTGGAGCGTGTTTGGAGGATGAATCACAAAGGAAAAAGGACTCAAAGAGATTTGGAAGACTTGATGAAAGTGGAGTTTGATAAGAAAAAGGAAAAGTGTAAAAGGAAATTTACTTTTTCTTGTGGAAATTGGAAACTTCTCCTATGGTGATTAGGAAATCGTTTTGGCTATATAAGGAGGAGCTAAGGACGTCTTGGAGAGGCAAGAGAGCTGAGGCATAGAGACAAATCATTGAGAGCTTTCTGAGGGTGTGTGCGACATAGTTTCGCGGTGGTGTGCAACTTAGTTTTGCGGGTTTGTGCTTGTGTGATCAAGTAGTTTGTTTTGAAGTCTAGGCTCAAGGGGAGTTTAGCTCAGGGTTAGGTTATCCTGATTAAATCTAGACTTAAGAGAAGTTTAGTTAAGGGTAGAGATTATCCTTAAGGTTTCACGTTATAGAAGGGAGCGGTAAATCAAGAGGGTTGGGCTTGTTTTACGCGTTTGCGAATTGGTTGTAATTTGCTTTCTTGTTCTAGTGAAATCGAAATCTGGACGTGGTCCCGGGGAGTAGGAAAAACCGAACCTCGTTAACAAATTTCTTGTCTCATTTACTTTCTACAATTTATCGTACCTCATCCGCACTTACAATTGGTATCAGAGCGGGTTCTCGATAGAGATTTAGTCTTGTTTCGGGTAGATCAAGGGTGAGGTCAGAAAATCGTTCAGGAAGTAAGATAGAGTTTGATATCAAGATTGATGGAGATATTGAGTTTGCCATTCAAGAAGCGGTTCTCATGGAATGAGGGAAACAGATCTCTTCACGGGCTTAGGGCTAATGGAAAAAGAGAAGAGTTGGGCACTTCATCAAAGGACATACAATGTTTTGAGTGCAAAGGTTTTGGACATGTGCGTTTGGAATGTGCGAATTTGCTGAAGCCAAAGAAGAAGAAAATTATTATGAATAACTCTGAAACTGATTCAGATGATGGGGAAGAGTTGAAGAGTTTTGTGGCGTTTACAACCTTTGAGTCAACTTCTGTTGTAGGAGATATATCAACATCTGTGTCAGGGTCTGTATCAGCGTCTGCATCAGGAGCTGCACTTAAAAGTGAAAAAGATGAATGTGATAGTGATGCAGAGAGTATTGATGATGAAGAGTTTCATGAGAATTACAAAGCCTTATATGAGCATTGGCTTAAAATGGTTAAGGAGAAACTCAAGTTAGAGGCTAAAGTCCTTGAAGCACAGAAATATGCAGCAGAAAAAGAAGAAGAAGCATCACAAGCTAAAGTACAACTTGAAGAAACTCAAAAGAATTTGAGGATGCTTAATAATGGTACAAAGAAGTTGGATCATATTCTGAATATTGGCAAGACTGATAAGTGTGGCCTTGGATTTGAAGGAAAACTACCAAAATCAGATCCGGTGTTTGTTTATGGTGGAAAAATCACGTCTGGTTCAGGAAGTGTGTCAGAAACTGCAACTGTAGCAGAGACTGCATCAGCTTTAAGGAAAAATCCAGAATTGAAGAATGCACCTCAACGAATTTTTCGACCTGTTTGTCATCATTGTGGTGTTGTTGGGCATATTAGGCCAAGGTGTTTCAGATTGTTGAGGGAGAGAAATCGAATGGAGAATGCTTATGATGTGAGATTTCATGGTCCCACATGTTATCATTGTGGAGTTCAAGGGCATATTAAGAGGAATTGTTTCAGATTCATTCGAGAATCCAGTCATGAAGGCTTAAGGCGCAGGAAGATTTGGGTTAGGAAAGATGATTTCTATGGAGGTGGTGTACTAGGCTATCAACCTCGTATTGCAAAACGGGGAGAACTTTCCAAGTAGTTTTGACCATGTTGTGACTCATTCAGGGGGAGAATGATGATGTGTTTCGTGATGATGTTTTGGAGTTAGAACTGTTGAGTTCACAAACATAGTCAAAAAGGGGGAGAATGAAGATGTAGCTGCAGTCTGATGAAGTTGTTGAATGAGTCAAGAAGTAATACAAGATTTTGTCTGATGGAGTTTCTGAATGATCCAAGAAGTATGTCAAGATGCGACTGTTTTTGTGTGAGTGTCGGTTTCTAGAAGGTTTGAGAAGATATGTTTGGAGCGTGTTTGGAGGATGAATCACAAAGGAAAAAGGACTCAAAGAGATTTGGAAGACTTGATGAAAGTGGAGTTTGATAAGAAAAAGGAAAAGTGTAAAAGGAAATTTACTTTTTCTTGTGGAAATTGGAAACTTCTCCTATGGTGATTAGGAAATCGTTTTGGCTATATAAGGAGGAGCTAAGGACGTCTTGGAGAGGCAAGAGAGCTGAGGCATAGAGACAAATCATTGAGAGCTTTCTGAGGGTGTGTGCGACATAGTTTCGCGGTGGTGTGCAACTTAGTTTTGCGGGTTTGTGCTTGTGTGATCAAGTAGTTTGTTTTGAAGTCTAGGCTCAAGGGGAGTTTAGCTCAGGGTTAGGTTATCCTGATTAAATCTAGACTTAAGAGAAGTTTAGTTAAGGGTAGAGATTATCCTTAAGGTTTCACGTTATAGAAGGGAGCGGTAAATCAAGAGGGTTGGGCTTGTTTTACGCGTTTGCGAATTGGTTGTAATTTGCTTTCTTGTTCTAGTGAAATCGAAATCTGGACGTGGTCCCGGGGAGTAGGAAAAACCGAACCTCGTTAACAAATTTCTTGTCTCATTTACTTTCTACAATTTATCGTACCTCATCCGCACTTACAAGTTGTGAGTATTACTCTTCCAAGGAAACTCCCAAATCAGTTCAATACTCTGCCATACGGGTCAATTCTCATTAAAAACCCAATGACTTCAAAAGGATGCTCCACCGATGAAGAAAAGATCGATTCACTTTTGAATTTGACCGGTACCCCTTTTTATGTTGGCTTCAGTAATACACTTATAGCGGCTGGTTGCAACAACACAGCATCCTTAACGAATGTCGAACCAAGCGTGGTGGGTTGCAAATCAAGTTGTGGCGAGAAAAACCGTACATCTTCAGATGATTACTTTGCAAGAATCAATTGCTATAACAAGGCAGCGGTTGCGAATCAGATACTCCAAGTTTGTGATGTATTCAGTTCAACAAGTTGCGATGGTATTGGATGCTGCAAGGCAAGCATGCCTGATGGGGTTCAACGTGTTGTTGATGTCAAAATAGAAGATAGTAACACAACAACTAAAGGGTGCAAAGTTGCTTTCTTAACAGACGAATCATATAATATGTTAAGTGGATACAGTCCACAGCAGATCCATGCTCTACGATATTCTCACGTTGAGCTAGGATGGTTCATTCACACTACGAGTATTTCGTTCATAGACTCTTTGGGATGCCAGAATTTAACAGAGTACAATAAGAAGGAATTTGTTGATCCAACAACAAGGTGTGTATGTGATTATAATGTGGATTTAAGATATGCAAGTTGTTCATGCAGTAGCGGTTACAAAGGCAACCCATATGTCGGATGCCAAGGTCAGTAATTGTATTTAAAGTTTTTGTCATATTTTGTGAAAAATTTCCGTATTTTAATTATTTTAAAAAATTCTCCTTTTATAATTTAATTGTAAATTTTTTTAAATCTTACATCAAAATTTATTATAATATAGTAATTGTTTATACTTTCATTTATTAATGTTTAATTTCAAAGTAACTTTTAGAAATTTATAATCTTCTGGAATTATTTTTCTCATTTTGTGGAATTTTAATATAATTTATCATTTAAATATTTTTTAAAAAATGATAGTTAACAACCGTTAATATATCATGTTAAGTCGATTGTATCATATGTGTATAATTTTTAAACTAGATCATAACCCGTGCTGGAACAGCACGGGCGAAATTTTAATTTTTAAATATTTATATAAAGTTGGATTATTGTTTGTTTTATAGTACAATTTTAATAATTCTTTACATAATACAATGACATATAAGGATTTTTTATTTTATTTTGTTTGATGAGAAAATATTAGGGGTGGGGTACGGTTTTTCGGTTTAGTATCGTTTTTTTCGTTTTGTAGAAAGTGCAACCATATAGAAACCGTATGTAATTCGGTTTAGTTACAGTTCGATTTTTACGGTTTTTTTACGTTTTTTGGTTAAAAATAAAACGTATGTATTTGATATATGCTAGTAGTAAGTAAAAAAAATTGCGTATATAATAAACATATTTTGGTATATAATAAGATTAAATTCAACCCGTGCATACCTATATTTTTATTTTAGAATCCCAATAAAAAAATTGTGTGCACAATCAATCATTCATTATTTTCATATATACTTATAGAATCAAAATTTTAATTATTTAGAGGTGTCAAACCTTATTTAACTCATCTCATCATATAATCTTAACATGGTTTCGGTTATAAAGATCATAACTCTTTTTATCATATAATACATTACATTTAACCTGCTATTTGCTATAAATATTTATGCTTTGAAAAATGAAATTAGAGTATTTATAACTTTTATCTTTTGATTTATTAAATATTTATGATATTCTTTAAAATATTATATTAAACTATTTTTAAATTTTTCCAAATTAAAATATTTTTTTATTTTTTATTGTAGAATATAAAATTAAGAATTTTTTAAAAATAATTGTATGAACTTAAATATAAATATTCAAATAGTTATAAGGATCATAACTCATTTCATCATATAATACATTATATTTAACCCACCGTCTATTATAAATATTTTTTAAATATATATGTTTTAAGAAAACCAAATTAGTGTATGTATAATTTTTCATTTTTTATTTATTAAGTATTGATGATATTTGTTTTTAAATATCAAGTAAAACTATTTTTAAATATTCCAAATTAAAATATTTAAAATTTTATCGTAGTATCTAAAATTATATATTTTTAAAAAATATATGAAATTGAATATAATTACTCAAATTCTGACCCGTTATTCATGCGGAATTTTTGTTGAATTTATTTTTGTTGAAAAGAAATATATTATCCAAGTCTAAATTTTTGACTCGTTAAAATTTTTTTTCATAAATTGAATAATTTATATTCGTTTTTAAAAATTCAAATTATGGCATATGCGGAAAAAAAATCTATTTTTTATTATTATACGGATGATAAGATGATTTATTTGTTTCACAATAATAGAATCATATAAAGATGAGAGGTGAAATATATGATTAATAACAAATTAATAAGGTAAGTTAGATATCAAATCTTATATATTCATTTTGATTGGTCATTTAAAAATAATAATAATAATGTATTTTTCGTTTTTATAATTAAATTAAATTAATTAAATTGTATAAATTGACTTTTTTATCCTTAATAAGATGAATTAATTTACTCTTTGAAATTTTATCTCTAATGGCATTCTTAAGTAAATTTTTACAAAAGGGAAAGTTAGTTAAGGGTATCTTATAATGTGTACTCCCCAAATAATAGTATAGGATTCTGTTAACATAATAGAAAACTTATTGGTTAGCATATAAGTATGGGAATCAAAAGTATCATGTATTTAAATAATAATAAAACAATTGATGTATTTTTACAAATAAATTATTCATTTTTAATACAAGAAAGTCAAGGTCAATAAAGTTATGAGAGCATAGTTTTGATTATAATTTTCTTCTTCTTCTTTATCCAGATATTGATGAATGCCTTGGTCTAGACTCTTATGGAAACTTCAAAGACTATTGTGAGAGGGGAAGAACATGTGTCAATTTGCAGGGACACTTTGAATGTGTGTACCCAAAGACTCGACTAATTGCTATAGGTAAGTCATGGTATTTTTTCTTCATCCATTTAAAGCTTTCGGACAAATTGCGATTTTTTTTCTAAGAGACAAAATTGTTATTCATCAATAGGGATGTCAATTTGAATTTGAAATCCATTTAATAAAATAGATACAATATGTTATACTAAAATATATATATATATATATATAGACCTTTTATTACATAAGTTTTAACAAGAATAAATGAGTAACTTAGACCATCTCCATCAGTGTTTCTACACTAGAAACTTAATATTAAAATAATAATTGAAAAGAGAAAAAGTAGGAGAGAGGAGAGAAACTATGAGAAACCTTTCTCAACCAAAATCACCACTTGTCAATTATCTATTGACTTAATATATTTAAAATCAATTAAAATATATAATATAATTAAAATAATAATTTTTTTTTTTTTGAGATTCTAAGAGGAATGTCTCCCGTTGGAGATGCTCTTAGAGACCGATTGATAACAACTGTTACATTTGGTTGTAGAAACTTTTGTTGTAAAGACTTTTACTATATAGACTTTTGCTATAGAAAATTTATATGTTTAGACTTTGAAACAAATTAATAAAAATTGTAAGCTCAAAACTTCTAATTTTAAATAATATAAATGACTAGATTAGGATATGTACCAAAAATTTAGGCTTTTAAATGTTTTTTTTAAATGAGAGTCCTCAAAGTCTAAAGCAATCACCTCTTAATTAAATCAGTTTATGTTTTAACACTAGGATTTAATCCGCGGTACACTGCGGGGCAAAATTGTATTTTATATAATAATTTATAGTTTATTAGATTTTATTTTGTATCTAAAAATTTTACCCCGCGGTACATTGCGGATAGATTTTTTTAACTAAAAACTTTAAATTTAGTGTTTAAGATTATATAATTATATTTTTCTTTTAATTTTAGGATTTCACCCGTGGTATACCGTCCTGTATTAATATCGCCCCAAACCCGTCCCACCATATAACTCCGTCCCGTGAAACTAAACAACATTTTGTTATTTTTCTTTTTAATAATATTTTTATTTAAAAGACATAAAATTCGAGGCGATTTAAAAGTTTGCATTAAATGATTCCCATATTAATTTTTATAAATTTCAAATATTATAAAAATTTTATAGTACTTAAATATTATCACATATTCTTTCTTCATCGATTGAGTAAGATATGTGCGTTTTTAAAATTTTGAATCACATTATATGCAGAAAAAATCTATTATTTTATTAATTATATGTATTTTATATAAATTCAAAATAAATTAAATATAGGATCATAGAAAATTAAAGAAAAATTATATATTAATGTTTAAATTAGGTAGAGAGATTTTAGGAAATTAGCAATTAATCGAATTTAGAAATAGAATCAATTTGTTACCATATTTGGAAGCCACGGTTTCTAAAACAAATTCGAAAATAATTTTTAATATTAATTATAGATAAATATTTATGACAATGACATTCTCTTGTAAATAAGTGTCAACTCTAGGATATATTTCATATTTGTACTTCAAAAATGTATATATGAATTTCTCTTTAAGAATTAAAGTTATATTTATAACCAAATAATATAAAATTTCAGGAAAATAATTAATTTTGACTTTTTATTTATAAATGGTCAACAAATTTAAATTTTGTTTCCCAAATCTCCTTTATTATGAAAGAACTAGAAATGGACCCACGCGTTGCGTGGGTTTAGTATTATATACTCAATTTTTTTATAGTTTTGTAAATTATATTATTTTAAATATTTTTTTTATTACAATACTATTTGAAAACTATATGTAATTCTAATGGTAAAAAAACGGTTATATAAATATAATAGAAATGTTATAGTGATAATTGTATAGATTTACACGTCTGTTTATAATATACTACATATATTAAACGTTTTTTCTTTCTTTTGTATTTGACTTAGATCCTATGACCGTTCATTATATATATTCTCTTTTAGTACATGAATTCTTATGCATAACATTTTCTTTATAATTCTAGAAACTCAAGTGCGAAATTTTAAATGTGGTTTATCTTTTCCAAATTTATATCTATTGTATTTAGAAGCAAAAATAAAAGAATATATATATTTTATATATTTGCTTTCTCTTTAGGAATTTAGCTTTTTGAGACTAATTTTGTCACTCAGTTCTAATATTTTCATATTCTATTTTTTTTTCATCTTATTAAATCCAATGTTGCAATTGTGCTTTTTCTACCTATTTTTGATCATTTTAAAATAATCTTTTATATTTTAAATAAGTGCATGTATTACTATCAAATGCATTTATACATTTACTTATAAAATTTTTTATATTATATTTATGATAAGATAAAAATTAAAAGTACACAGAATTATATTTTAGATTTGTTTTCAATTATTATACTCGATACTATTTAGCTATATTTTAACATTTTGTTTACTGTCATTTATAAACTAATCAACTATTATTTTAATTAGTAATATGTCATAACTCATAAGATTCATCACTAATTCACTATATATTTTTTGAAAACTAAAAAATGTATGTCTTTTCAACTTTTATACAATTTTTAGAAATACCCAATATATTGATTTTTAAATATGTCATGATTCATTACTATATTTGTTTTTTGAAAGCTAATAAATATATGATCTTTCAACTTTCATACAATTTTAGAAATATCCATCATATTGATTTTTAATATATCAATTTTAAAACTGAAATGTTTATAAAATTTTAAATATGATTAATCATAAACATTTTCTTGCTAAAATTAAAATTATATTATTATGTATAAATTTATATTTCTTTGTTTTGTACTTATAATATATATTCATTTGTATTTAACTTAAATATTTTATAATCATAAATAACAATAAATAATAATAAGTATGTATTGAATGAATATTTTAAATAGATTATATTTTTTAATTTTTAATTAAATGATGCTTAGGTGGATGATGATGTGGATAGCTTAGATGGAGAGAAGACTCTCCCATTATATATATAGATTGTTTTTTGAAAGCTAATAAATATATGATCTTTCAACTTTCATACAATTTTAGAAATATCCATCATATTGATTTTTAATATATCAATTTTAAAACTGAAATGTTTATAAAATTTTAAATATGATTAATCATAAACATTTTCTTGCTAAAATTAAAATTATATTATTATGTATAAATTTATATTTCTTTGTTTTGTACTTATAATATATATTCATTTGTATTTAACTTAAATATTTTATAATCATAAATAACAATAAATAATAATAAGTATGTATTGAATGAATATTTTAAATAGATTATATTTTTTAATTTTTAATTAAATGATGCTTAGGTGGATGATGATGTGGATAGCTTAGATGGAGAGAAGACTCTCCCATTATATATATAGATTTAATTAATTTAATACAATAGAATAGGCCTGGGCCGGATCCGGATATCCGGCTTTTTTAGGGTATCCGGATCCGGCTGGATCCGCCTTTTCATTATCCGGATCCGGATCCGTTCCATCCGGATATCCGGATATCGGATATCCGTAAAAATAGCCGGATATCCGGATCCAGGTTTTTTTTATAATTTTTTTTATTAATATAAAAATTGAAGAAAAATATTAAAAAACAAATAATTTAATATTAATAATTAAAAATATTATTTTTATATAAAATAATAAAATTTAATAATCAAATTTAAATAATAGTTATAAAATATTAAAATTATTATTATAATATAAAATATCCCGGATCCGGATATCCGGCTTTAAATTTTCTATTATCCGGATCCGGCCAGATCCGCTTTTTCATTATCCGGATCTGGATCCGCCCCACCCGGATATCCTATTTTTCGGAGCGGATCCTGGATCGGATCTCGGATCCCGGATAATTGGTCTCAGGGCTACAATAGAAGTCACATTTTTCTGTCATAATTGGTGGAAAACCATGATTTTGCAGTTGTTGTGAGAAATACATGATTTGCTAGTTTTGTGGGAATACGAGATTCCAAAATTTTGGCGGAAATCATACTTTTTTCTAGCTTTACATAATGCAATTTCGAAATTTGACATAAATATGATTTTATAGTTTTGGTAGGAAAATGCAATTTAGGGGGAAAACATGGTTTGTCATTGGGCAAGAAACCATAATTTTGCAATTTTGTTAAAAAAATATGATTCCACAATTTTGACAGGAAACACAATTATGATTTAATGGTATTAAATAGCCAGATAATGAATAATTAATATATATAAATCACACATAGCTTAAATTGGTCTAAAATAGGTCTATATGGATCAAAGTAATTTTGATGGATCTAAAATGGAAAAAACATTTATGGATTAAAATAGTTTACATTTAAATAAATGCGAATTTAGCCAAATTAACATCCCTAGATTCATTAATATTTATAGATCATCCAACCAAGCAATAGAAAAAAAATAGATAATTTTAATATATTTTTTTTGTGGGTTTGCAGTGATCGGTGCATGTTTTGGCTTGTTGATCTTTATTGGTGGAATATATTGGTTATACAAATTTAGTAGAAAACAAATGAAGCTAAACCAAAAAAAAAAGTTCTTTAAACGTAATGGGGGTTTATTGTTGCAACAACAATTGAGTTCAACAGAAGGCAACGTCGAGAACACAAGAGTGTTCAGCTCGAGAGAGTTAGAGAAAGCTACCGAAAACTTCAGCTTAAATAGAATACTTGGTCAGGGTGGTCAAGGTACTGTGTACAAGGGAATGCTTGTCGATGGTAGAATTGTAGCAGTAAAGAAATCCAAAGTTGTGGATGAAGACAAGCTAGAAGAGTTCATCAATGAGGTTGTAATTCTTTCGCAGATTAACCATAGAAACATCGTGAAACTTTTAGGTTGTTGCCTTGAGACAAATGTCCCTCTTCTCGTCTACGAGTTTATTCCCAATGGAAACCTTTTCGAGCATCTTCACGATGAGCTTGATGATTACACGATGGTTACTTGGGACGTGCGCCTCCGCATAGCAGTAGATATTGCAGGAGCTCTTTCATACTTGCACTCGGCTGCATCATCTCCAATCTATCACAGAGACGTCAAGTCTACAAACATCATGTTAGATGAGAAATATCGAGCCAAAGTTTCTGATTTTGGAACTTCAAGATCGGTGACATTGGATCATACTCACTTGACAACGGTAGTTTCAGGTACGATGGGATATATGGATCCTGAGTACTTTCAGTCAAGCCAATTCACAGCAAAAAGTGATGTCTACAGCTTTGGGGTTGTGCTGGCAGAGTTAGTCACTGGAGAAAAGTCTATTTCTTTTATGCGGTCTCAAGAAAATAGAACATTAGCAACTTACTTCATTCTTGCTATGAAGGAAAACAAACTCATTGACATTATTGATGCACGAATCAGAGATGGCTGCAAGTTGGATCAAGTTACTAAAGTGGCAAAAATTGCAAGGAGGTGTCTCCATTTGAAAGGAAAGAAACGACCAAACATGAGAGAAGTATCGATGGAATTAGAAAGGATTCGTATGTATCTTGAAGATATGCAACCACATGAGTATGTTAGTGAAAGTGAGGAAGAAAAGGAGGAAAACATCGTGGAAGTTAGCATGGGGTTAGATTCTTGGACCAATGTGGCTGTTACTGCTCCAGCTTCTCAATACAACATCAGTTCATCGTCTTTATCATGCTTAGAGGTTGAACCATTGTTTCCTCTTCAGACAAAGTAGTACTTCAAGCTCATGTACCACCGTATAGTCAGTCACAAGGTTCTGCTTCTACGTTCGATTGCAATATTTTTTGTGTGTAAAAGTAACTATTTTCTTAATGTATCCAAATGTGTAATAATAACAAATATCATTTAAAAGAACTTAATATATATATATGCTTATCAAAGTTGTATTACTAGACTAATATAGATCTTTAGAAATTACGTAATAGAATATTTATGCTTCTAATTATATCCTTATTGGCTTTGTTAAAAAAATTATTACCAAAATGTCAATACTATTTTAATCCATATATGCAAAATTTTAAATTATTTACGAAAAAATTGCCATGCTTTTTTGGATACATGAAAATAATTCTGAGCTGTGTCTGACGATTTAAAACTAATTAGTTTACGGGAGTCGGTAGTGGACTTCTAGTGTAAAATTTGCAGCAAAGTAGACATAGCAAAAAAAAAAAAAAAAAAAAAAGTAGACTTGTCAGACATTTGTAAAAATGACCTAGACTATGAGAAAAAAAACACTCTAATACGAAGATAAAAGTAAAACTGCTGATTATTATCATCTTGTCACCACAAATCTGGATAGTCATTAGAAAGAAGATTACATATGAGATTTAATACGTAAACTTGATCGTGGGGTGTTACAACGAGAACAAACACATTGGCTAAAAATACATTGTGTGACACGACAACCCGGACATGTATCGTGACAAGTATTGTCGTTGTTGCAAGATCCTCCACGTTGTATTGTTATATCTCGACTAATTTTTGCTTCTCCCTCCAATAA
This sequence comes from Arabidopsis suecica, assembly GCA_019202805.1. Taxonomy (NCBI): domain Eukaryota; kingdom Viridiplantae; phylum Streptophyta; class Magnoliopsida; order Brassicales; family Brassicaceae; genus Arabidopsis; species Arabidopsis suecica. Next base: position 8,013,514 of record CM032906.1, on the reverse strand, counting down.
ACCTATATATAATAGTAAAAAGGAAGAAGACATTAAGATATATATACACGTAACATAGATTGAATCATTACGATTATATGATGCACTTATGTTTCATATTCGTTTCTTATTAATTACGAATATGATCATCTTGATTTGAATTGATTTGCCTTTTTTTTTTTTACAAAACAAATATTTTTTTTTCTTTGGCTTTGTTGTTAAAGATGACGAACTATATTTAAGAAAACAGTTAACTTGCATGTGGACAATAACTATCATGAAAAATAAATAAAGAACACTATGAAATTGCGATGAAAGTAAATTTAGAGTTGAAAGATGGACTCACATGAAAGGGACAATAAGAAGGCAATAAACACAATTTTCCTGAACACCATTTTCTCCATTTCTGATAGTATCGATTCTCATTATACAAACGTGTATATATATACATTAGCTAAGCTGATTTGTTGCCACGAACATTATTGATCCTCATAAATTTCTGATTTGTTTAATATATTGCAATGGCAAGTTTAAGGCAGGAGATTTGGAAGATTCTCATAGATGTTGGACATAAATCTCTATAGTTATGACTTTTGAAAGAAAAAATCTCGGATTATGACAATATTTATTAAGATATTCTAATCATGATTTTTTAACGTAAATATATAGTGTTGTACTTATGTTTTAAAAACTTTCTAAAATTATTATAGAAAATGTGTTTATTCTCAAGATTCGGACAATCGCTACATTGAATATTTTGGTTAGAGAAAACAACCATTATGGGGGATGTGCCTTTAGTCAAGTGGTTAAGTCCACTTGACTCCGCCTTCCCCACCGGAGTTTGACTCCGCCTTCTCCACCGGAGTTCGACTCCACTAAATCGCGTTACCTCGTGTAGTAGGGATTGGCTATGGATCGGGCCTTGTCGATCCAAAGATGTTAAAAAAAGAAAACAACCATTATTAAGTAACCCACAAGAGAGAATAAGATTCAGCTTCAATGAAAGTTTCATTTAGCAATAAAAAGATTTACTATGAGACTGAATTGTATGTGTAAACATGTCATGTAGGTCTACTGAATTAATATTGGGTTCATAGCAAAAAGTTAGGCCCAACATTAGTACTGTTCTAAAATTTAAACACAGTTTAAAAAAAAAATAGTTTTCTTTTACATGTTTTTTTTGTTTCTAAATTTTAATAATCTTATTATATAATTTAAAAATATTATTATAAATAAAAAGAAATACTTCGTGGAAAAGGAAATGAAAAGTGGTTTTGAAGAGATGTTTGGATCTTCTTAAGTTCTTTGGCAACTTCCACCATCGTTGGAATTTCTTCACTTGGACCGATGCATCTCAGTGAGAGCATTCGGAAAGCTTCCATTTGACAAAGCTCTTGTTCTGAAATTTGACCCATCTTTTCTATCATTTTTGGATCTGCAAGCTCTAAGGGCATGGGCAGTGGAGCATCTTCACGGATGTAAGTGGTAATAAAAAAAGCAAAAAATTGTCTTTCTCTTCACACCCGGGTGTAAGTTTACACTCGGGTGTAACACTCACTCTCTCTCTCTCTCTCTTCTTTCTCTCTCTCTCTTTTCTCTTTTTTAGACCACTTTTGCATTAAATTAGTTTTTTTTTAATACTTACACCCCCCCAAACAAATGCCCCACTGCCCTTGGTCTAAGGGTGAGATCTGACAATATATTAGAATCAAAAGTAAACGTAGTACTATTTATAAATACAACAAGTAAACAAAATGAAACTTGATAATGTTGTAATACGGACATGAATCGAACTTACTTTCAGCACATTCTTCGATTTTTTTTTATGAAAAAAAAACAAAACTAGCTCAACATAACCCATTGAAACATTTTATGAAATACCTGGCAGGCACTTGTTTGCAATGCATTTGTGTTTTTAAGTTTAGTTTGAGAGGACGACTGAGTTTACACCGGGTGTAAGTGGAGCATCTTCACGGGTGTAAGTGGTAATAAAAAAAGCAAAAAATTGTCTCTCTCTTCACATCCGGGTGTAAGTTTACACCCGGGTGTAACACTCACTGTCTCTCTCTCTCTCTTTCTTTCTCTCTCTTTTCTCTTTTTTAGACAATTTTTGCATTAAATCAGTTTTTTTTAATACTTACACCCTCACCAAACGAATGCCCCACTGCCCTTGGTCAATGTCTTGGGCAGAGTCGAAATGGGTTTCACCTGAAGGAGAAGCAGAGTCGTTTTGAAGAGATCTTTGAATCTTCTTTAGTTCTTTGGCAACTTCCACCATCGTTGGAACTTCCCCTTTAACACCGACGCATCTCAGTGAGAGCATTCGGAAAGCATTCATTTGACAAAGCTCTTGTTCTGAAATTTGACCCATCTTTTCTATCATTTTTGGATCTGCAATCTCTTCCATTCGTCGGTCTTCCTTTAATTTTGATGACATAACATTTCGAGCACGTTTTTTCTTGTATCTGACATAATCAGTATAAGAACCTCCACCTTCAACCTTCACAATACTTTGTTTTCCTAATAGAAGCGTTAGACCCATAAACATTCCAAAGGCAAAGACATCTGTTTTCTCCGAGACTACATCCACATAAGTATATATTCCCACTTCTCTTTCAACCCGGACAAATGTTTCTCCTTCTGGGATTGAGACGCACCTAGAGAAATCAATCAGCTTGGCGACCCCATCTTCATCCAATAAGATATTCCAAAGATGAATATTCCTATATACGAAGGGCCTTGGGAACGCAGTGTGAAGATAAGCAAAAGCAGTAGCGATATCTTCAGCTATCTTCATTCTCCTTTTCCACGGCTGCTCATCTATATCTAATCGATAATGTTTCTTTACACCGTTATAAACCAAGACTGGCTTTTCCAACTCAAGACAACATCCAACCAGTTTCAAGAAGTTTTTGTGACCACTCACCATCGATGAAACTGCTATGTCCCGGCACAAAAGATCTACTATCAAGCTAGAAAAGCCACGATCTTTCTTGATGAGTATCATGGGATGGTTCTCGTTCTTACCTGAATACCAATCGTTGAAATAATCGGATATAGAAACACAATTAGAGCTGCTGAAATAGTTGGTGGCTTTGAGGATCTCATCATCAGAGAAGAATTTGATGGGATTGGATTGGCCATGGCCGAATTCGATCAGATCTTTCAACAACTTGGCTCCTCTCTCCAATGTTTGCTTCTCCAATGTTGGCTTCTTATTCCTCTTCCTCCACCACCAACCCATCTCTAAACCTAAATTGTTTTTTCTAAAAAAAAAGAGACTTTACTTAGAAATAAAATGACCAGAGAAGGTTAAAGACCTCACACAATGAGTTGAAATCAAGATGGATATTTAGATCAGATTTTTAAGGTTCTCAATTCTTGTTGAATTTTCAACACTCACGTCCTCCCGTCGAAATGGGATATAAGGCCTGGACAAATAAACCGAACCGAATGTACCGAACCGAAACCGAAGTAAAAAAAAACCGAACCAAACCGAACCGAAAATTTGAAAATAACCGAATGGATATTAAATTCTATAACCGAAATAACCGTAACCGAATCGGTACCGAACCGAAATATTTCGGATAACCGAAATACAATTAAATTTTCAAAATAATTAGTTATTTATAGACCAAATAATCAAAAATACTTGAAAAATATATAAAAATAGTAAAAATACTCGAAAATAACGGAAATATATCCAAAAATATCCGAAAATACTCAAAAATAACAGAAATATCCGAAAATATCCTAAGCAAAATAACCGAATGGATACAAAATTTTAAAACCGAAAGAACCGGAACCGAACCGAAACCGAACCGAAATTTCAAAATATCCGAATGGATACTAAATTTTGAAACCGAAAGAACCGAAACCGAATGGACCCAACCGATAACCGAACGGTTAACCGAAAGCCCAGGCCTAGATATAACTCTGGCCGTTGTTGGGTTTTTTCTTACTTCGCCCAAGACTTGAACCATGAGAAACCCAGCCCACAAAAAACCTTGAAGTTTGATTAAAGATTCTTTTTCTTTTTTTTTTTGTTAAAATTTTGTTGATTAAAGATGTCATTTGTTATAAAATTATATTGTTGTTTGTTTAAACAACTAATGAAAATCATTTTTTTCTCCAAATAAACTCACTTTCACATAATTAATTCAGATACGCTGGGATCATAAATAAACATCCAAATAAAAACTTTGTAATACCATCATTGTAGATATAAAATACAAAGCTAAAAATGTCCACCATCGATGCTCTCAAATAAATAATTGTTATAAAATTACCAAAAGTAGTTTTTAAAGATAGAGAGCGGGAGAAAGCTAAATCACATCTAGAGAAGCTTGTCTACTTTCGATGTTTCAAATACAAAAACGTTTTCAAGTTAAACCACTTATTTTGTTCTGTTTGTTTGCAGATCAAATATAATCTTGTAATATAAAGATATTAAGTCTAGGTCGATTATATTTTCTAAAAGTTTTCATCAAAAGCCATTGATTTTTTGGTTACTTTTGGTTGAATTCAAGAATGTTTTTAACAGACTCAGCTTGGCTTTTTCGATTCAGACAAGAACAAGTATTTTACAGAAATTTTTAAAATGTAGTCAACATGAAAGTTTCTCAAAAGTGTTTTAGACAGTGAATAAGGAAAAATAAGATTTGGAGAAATTTTTCGGCAAACCTACAGCAATTTCTTTGGTTCACGTAGATTGCGCAATCTACGCCTTTGTTTTAGATTCACTCGTCTTGTTGTAGAAACTCCCTACTCGAGAAACGTAGAAGAAAAAATTAGGTATTAGAATTGTTAAACGCCTTGTGTTATTGACATGGTATATATATTATTTACACGAGATTCATATATCTTCTTGACAACGGGTTTGAATGGTAACCCCGTACCGATGCGGTATGGAGTGTACCGTTTTGATAATTACCAATCACCAGAGCCGGCTCAACGTTTATGAGGGCCACAATCAAAGGAAAAAAAAAGGCTGCCTCATATTTATATTAAAAAAAAAAAGCAAAAAAAATTTAAAATAGTCTAAATGTTAAACAAAAGCTCTAATTTGTAGACATTGTAAAACACAAAAAAAATAAGCATACTATTCTTCAAATCTAACAATTCTCAATGCATTTCTTCCTGCAAACTCATTCATCAAGCTTTTATAATCAAGTTTTTCAGCCATACGCCTTTCAATCGATATTATCGCCAATCCATTCAGTCTATCTTGCGTCATAGTTGACCGAAGATAAGATTTTATGAGTTTCAACTTCGAAAAACTTCTTTCTGCAGAGGCAACCGAAACTGGAATCGTCATCATTATGCGGTATGCAGTCCATATATTCGGATAACAGCTTTCCATCTTTTTCAGAAAATCCAAAACCTCGACAGGCTTCTTCATCTCTTTTGGTAAAACCTCTTTGAAAAGCTTTAGCTCTAAATACAAATCATTACCATCTAGATCAGAATGAATACCATGCTTCAAGAAAACTTCAAGGTTGGTACAAGAAGCCATCAAGTCGTCATCGTTTGCTAACTTTGGTTTCTTCAAGTCAAATAAAAATCCAAAAGTCTTTTCATAACTTTGAAGTTGATCAAATCTTGTCTCAAGAGAAACCAAACCTTGATCCACGATTTTGATGAAGTAGTTGATCCTAAAGTTTTCTTCCGCTGATAATATCACATCTTCCCCAACCTTTTCAGCTTCTTCGTCACGATATCGTTTCCTTTTACATACGCGTTTTGCCTTCACAGAAAATACATGCTCAATATCCATACTAATAGCAATCCGCTCAGCTTCTACTTTTGCTGCTTGAAAGCCTGTTTCTCTGTAGTTTCTAAAAAAAGAAACAAGTCCTTTTAGTTGAGCGATAGCAATATCAATATCCATATCTTCTGACTGCAAGATCTTACTCACTTTGTTGACAACAAACAAAAGTTCATACCAAATTACCATTCCAAACAAAAACTCAAAACTCCCAATTCCATGGATTTCACTCATTGCAAGAGACTCGGCTTCACTTTTTGTTTTCGGATTATCACTGTTTTCTGCCAAGTAAAACAAAGCATCTCGTATTTGAGGACCTTGAAATCGTATTGCTTTAACACTTTTAACGCGGCTCTCCCAACGAGTTTGTGACAAAGGCTTGACTGTAATACCATTCACAATCTCTCTGAAAACTTCACAATTATTTGTAGAAGATGCAAACAAGCAGTAGATACGTTGAATAATTCCAAAAAATGACACTGCTATCGTCGACGAGGAAGCGATATCAGAAAGTGCAAGATTCAAACTATGACAACCACATGGTGTGTAAACTGCCCTTGGATTAACTTCAAGCAATCTAGATTGCACTCCTTTATTTTTCCCTTTCATGTTTGATCCATTATCATAACCTTGCCCTCTAATGTCATCAATACTCAACCCAAGATCAAGCAATACATCTTGCAAAGTGTCAAAAAGTCCTTCTCCAGTTTTGTCTTTGACTTCCAAAAATGTCAAAAAAAATTCTTCAATCTTTGGTGACATCTCAGAAATATCCACACAACGGATAACTAATGACATTTGTTCCCGGTGACTGATATCAGGAGTAGTATCAAGAATAACTGAAAAATACTTTGCACATCGAATCTTCTTCAAGATCATCTGTTGGACCTCATTACCAAACATCAGTATCAACTCATTTTGAATATCATGACTCAGATAATGATGATGCGTTTCACGTTTTTCAAAACGTCTAATGTGTTCTTGCATCACAGGATCAAAATCTCCAAATACCTCAATCATGCCCAAAAAATTTCCATTATCATCCTCATGAATCTTATCACTCCTTCCACGAAATGCTATATTCTTTTTAGCAAGACCTTTTACCAAAGCAATTATCCTCAACAACACATCTCTCCAGTGCTTTTTCTCTTTATTAATCTCTTCCTGCATATGCTTATCAATTGTTTGCTTCTTTTGCAGCCTCACCTCTAGCTCCATCCAATTAATCATGCATCTTATATGCTTATGACCTCTTTCATGCTCTCTTAGCATTCTTGAAACATTTTTCCAGTCATTGTACCCAATAGTTGCCAACTGGTTGGTATTTTTGTCTTGTGTAAATATTTTACAACAAAAACAAAAGATCTTATCTTTTACTTTTGAGTAAACTAGCCATCGTCTATCTTGCTTCTCTCCATTCCTTATTTCTCTTGTATAAGACGAATGAGAAAAACATCTGCCAATAGAATCTCTTGGAAAATGAAAATCAACGGGAAGTCGTGCCATTGGACCTTGAACAACAAGAAAATCTCTCATTCTATTGTCAATTGTCCTCCAATTTCCAGGATCATTGAGATCTCCATCTAGATGATATTTCTTAACATCATATGTTTTCTCTTCTGCACTCTCCTTCTCATCATTCCCATTATCACTCTCAATCTCAGTTTCAATCTCCATATCACTCTCATTCGCATTCTCATTCTTTTTCTCTCCACACTCATGTTCATCACCATGTTCACCAATTTCATCTTCACAAGTTTCTGAAATACCAGCTTCTTCACTACTCATATTGATCTCTTTTTCTAAAGGCTCATCAGTTTTAGAAGTTTCAGATTTTTTTACATACCTCAACATCGAGTTTTCCATTGATTTTGTTAATTTCTCTTGTCTCTTCTTTTTTCTTACTTTTGATGCTCCTCCTGGCTGGTGTCTTATTCGATTCGAAGTCATCTTCCTGCAATCATTGAACAAATCAATAGTTAGTAATAGTATGACTTTCTGTACAAGGAAGAGATAGAGTCGTAGAGAGAAAGTTGTTTGTCTAATGTTTAAACGCATATAAAAAATCAATTGACAAACCTGAATTGATTCAAAACTCAAGTCGGAGCAAAGTGAAAAAAAGAGAAAGATGAATCTGATATTGTTGCTTTGATGGAGATTGATGAGGTCGAAGGGAAGAACGATTCACGATTGCAAATTTGCAAGACCAAGGAGGAAGAAGAAGAGCAAACGACGTCTTAATCTAGGAAGCACGGAATCTTCGTCGGAGGTCCGCTTCCCGCTTCGGAATCTTAATCGGAATCGGAAGCTCTTGGAAGCTTTCGGAATCTCGCTTCCATCGCGTTTCCAAAAATTCCACTTTGGAAGCTCGTTGGAAGCTTACGATTCCGGTTTGGAAGCTTGCGCTTCCATTTTATAAATTCAATTTTACAAATAAAACATGAAATTATTATTTTTATACAAACAAACTCAAACTAAAAATTTTGCATACTAATCTTTGTATTTTATTTTTAACAAAATCATGTTTAGAAAATAGCAATGACATGAATCTAATATGTGAGAGATATTATAAATGATTAATTAATTTAGATTAATTTCGAGAGACTTGAGTTTGATAATATTTTTACCTATAATATACATAATTTGAAATGATTTTGTTTGATGTTATTTAAAAAAGAATGAATATAGTGTTATAATTTTTTTCTTGAATTATTTGATTTTGTTTGTTGTAAAAATTGGTTTAATTATTAAATTTAGTTTTTAAAATTTATTTATTAGATTTGTGGGGTTAATATAACTTGTAATATGATATAATGTTTAATATTTAGTTATATATATACATATATATATATTCTTTATATATACTATACGCTTCCATCGCGTACCGCTTCCGTAAAATTTTCTAAAAAATCGCTTCAGCGCTTCTAAACGATTCCGCTTCCGCGTACCCGCTCCCGTTTCCATGCAACATAGGTCTTAATTAGGTTTTAAGGTTTATTGCTTTTTTTGATTAATATTTGTTTTATAATTTTTGTTTAAGAAAATTAAATTTCGTTTTATTTTTAATCACAAAGCTTTTTAATATTATTTTTCGTTTTATTTCTAAAAAACGGAAAAAAAAAAAAAAAAAAAGGGCTATTACCAAGACTTGAACCCGAGACATGGGACATTATACACATGAGAGCAGACCACTAGACTAAAGGAACTTCTCAAAAATATGGGGCCGCAAATTAACTATAATATTTGAGGCCACAAGCCACTGCCTCATGGGCCTGTGCCATGGGCCCTTGTGACTCACAAGGTTCTGCTTCTACGTTCGATTGCAATATTTTTTGTGTGTAAAAGTAACTATTTTCTTAATGTATCCAAATGTGTAATAATAACTAGGGATTGACCCGCGGTACACCGCGGAACTATATTTTTATTTTTAAAAAATAATATATGTTTTTTGAGAAAAATCAATATAAATTTTAAATATAATAAGTCTTTTTTTTTTTTTTTTGTAAACCAATATAATAAGTCTTTATATAACCTATTTACATGTGTGATTAGAATGTATATAGAAATCTATATAGTGTTAATTGTACGATTAGTATGTTGTATGTTTGAATATTTATAAAAAAAAATGAGATTACTATTTTAGTAAGCGGCGATGTACCGCGGCGTGTGCAAATAACGTATCATCTTATTGTGTTTGTTTTATAACCATATTTATATGTGCAAATATCTGTGTTAGTTTATAACTTTTGTTTATGGTACGGTAAACCGAGGGACGATATTTAAAAAAAAAATTAAATTTTAATTTCATTTATTTTGTTAATATTGTTTGGTTTGTTTAGTATTTAAGATTGTATAATTGTATTTTGATTGTTAATTCTAAAATTTCACCCGTGGTATACCATCTCGTCTCCCCATATAACCACGTCATGTGAAAATAAACATCATTTTGTTATTTTTCTTTTTATCAATACTTTTATTTAAAAGACATATAATTTAAGCCAATTTAACAGTTTGTTTTTAAATAGTTTCATAATAAATATATTTTTATTTTATGGAATTCAAATATTATTAATATTATCAACTTTTTTAATTTTGTGTATATCAAAACTATATTATTCTATATATGTATATGTAAATTCTAACCCGCTCCATCATATGATCTATGATCATTAAAAAATTTAGCAAGTTAAAAATATTTATAATCAAAAAGTTATAAAAGGTATTATTCACAATAAAACAAAAAGCGTAAAATAATCAAAAGCTAAAAATTTGATTATTCTAAAGCGACAAACCGTATAAAGCTTCTTCATCTCACATCTTCTTTATCAAGACAATCTCTTATAATATATCACATGAATCCTAAGAAGTTTTATCAAATCCAAATTATGATCAAATTTAAAAATCAATATACAAACCAAATATTGAAAAAGGGTAACTTGATATGTAATTACAATCAACCACAGCACCACAACACTCACGTTATCGGAGGTCGGTCTTGCTAGAGCCAACTTCGTTAATAGCAACGAAGCATCAGAGCAAGCATTGTGTGTCGCTGCTGCAACGGAATCATCACCATCCGCTCTACCAGCACCTCGAGGGCACATGCAAGCCATGCCATAACGCCGTCTCATTTGGTACAACATCCCATAGTCCATCACTCGCCAATATCAAACACTCGTCGTCGTCGGTTCAATCTGTCACTGTTACTTTCGGATCCGTCATCGTCGTCATATGGTTTCAAATAAATATGGCCTATGTAAACAAAAACAAAAATCAACAGTTTTAATTCAAACATGTTATTAAAATAGCTTTACGAATTCGAATCACAAAGAGAGATTCACTCACCAATTGCTCTAGACATGGCAAGAACTCTAAAAACCCTAGCTACATACCAATAATAACCCGTCCACCTGCTTGCTGGATCCAAATCAATTCATCGGGTTGATCCGGCTGTTCATCACTTTACAAAACCATAAAAACTCTTAGAATCATATGATCTTGATTGATACTAACCAATTCTTGATTATATAGAGTTTTGTTTTTAAAACCTTGTGATCCACAGAGAGGGGACTGCCTACGCCGTTACGGCAAAGCACATCACGTGAATCGCCGCATTTGGAAACAATGATCTTCTCCGGCGTGACAACAGAGACGACAAAAGCAAAGAAAAACAAAAACTTTGTCACTGAGACATGAACCACCAGAGATAAAGACCCGAATGGCAAAGCAAGCATGTCGACAAAAAAAATAGATTTGACCGAGAGAGCAAAGAAAGACGATAAAAACAGAGGCAATTTTAGCTAGCCCACATCGTTAGTCATATAGATTCGGCTTTAGAAACTCTCACAATCTGAATCTCGAAAACCAAAAGCTTGGTAACCATCGAGATTATTCATAAAAAACAACAACTGTATCGGCCAAAGAAGCCGAAATCAAAGCGGCAAGTAAAGGCCGATAGCAAACCAATCATCGTGGCTACGTGAGCTAAACGATATTGGACGAAAGCCGACCAAACACCACAATAGAGTCGGTGGCTGTCGGAAGAGAAGCCCGACTAATCGGGATCTAAAGCCGGTAGAGAAACTGGACGTCAAATTTCTTGGAAAATGAAAATCAACGGGAAGTCGTGCCATTGGACCTTGAACAACAAGAAAATCTCTCATTCTATTGTCAATTGTCCTCCAATTTCCAGGATCATTGAGATCTCCATCTAGATGATATTTCTTAACATCATATGTTTTCTCTTCTGCACTCTCCTTCTCATCATTCCCATTATCACTCTCAATCTCAGTTTCAATCTCCATATCACTCTCATTCGCATTCTCATTCTTTTTCTCTCCACACTCATGTTCATCACCATGTTCACCAATTTCATCTTCACAAGTTTCTGAAATACCAGCTTCTTCACTACTCATATTGATCTCTTTTTCTAAAGGCTCATCAGTTTTAGAAGTTTCAGATTTTTTTACATACCTCAACATCGAGTTTTCCATTGATTTTGTTAATTTCTCTTGTCTCTTCTTTTTTCTTACTTTTGATGCTCCTCCTGGCTGGTGTCTTATTCGATTCGAAGTCATCTTCCTGCAATCATTGAACAAATCAATAGTTAGTAATAGTATGACTTTCTGTACAAGGAAGAGATAGAGTCGTAGAGAGAAAGTTGTTTGTCTAATGTTTAAACGCATATAAAAAATCAATTGACAAACCTGAATTGATTCAAAACTCAAGTCGGAGCAAAGTGAAAAAAAGAGAAAGATGAATCTGATATTGTTGCTTTGATGGAGATTGATGAGGTCGAAGGGAAGAACGATTCACGATTGCAAATTTGCAAGACCAAGGAGGAAGAAGAAGAGCAAACGACGTCTTAATTAGGTTTTAAGGTTTATTGCTTTTTTTGATTAATATTTGTTTTATAATTTTTGTTTAAGTAAATCAAATTTCGTTTTATTTTTAATCACAAAGCTTTTTAATATTATTTTTCGTTTTATTTCTAAAAAACGGAAAAAAAAAAAAAAAAAAAGGCTATTACCAAGACTTGAACCCGAGACATTGGACATTATACACATGAGAGCAGACCACTAGACTAAAGGAACTTCTCAGAAATATGGGGTCGCAAATTAACTATAATATTTGAGGCCACAAGCTACTGCCTCATGGGCCTGTGCCATGGGCCCTTGTGACTCACAAGGTTCTGCTTCTACGTTCGATTACAATATTTTTTGTGTGTAAAAGTAACTATTTTCTTAATGTATTCAAATGTGTAATAATAACAAATATCATTTGAAGGAACTTAATATATATATATATATATATATATATATATATGCTTATCAAAGTTGTATTACTAGACTAATATAGATCTTTAGAAATTACGTAATAGAATATTTATGCTTCTAATTATATCCTTATTGGCTTTGCTAAAAAAATTATTACCAAAATGTCAATACTATTTTAATCCATATATGCAAAATTTTAAATTATTTACGAAAAAATTGCCATGCTTTTTTGGATACATGAAAATAATTCTGAGCTGTGTCTGACGATTTAAAACTAATTAGTTTACGGGAGTCGGTAGTGGACTTCTAGTGTAAAATTTGCGGCAAAGTAGACATAGCAAAAAAAAAAAAAAAAAAAAAAGTAGACTTGTCAGACATTTGTAAAAATGACCTAGACTATGAGAAAAAAAAACACTCTAATACGAAGATAAAAGTAAAACTGCTTATTATTATCATCTTGTCACCACAAATCTGGATAGTCATTAGAAAGAATTATTATCATCTTGTCATCACAAATCTGGATAGTCCTTAGAAAGAAGATTACATATGAGATTTAATACGTAAACTTGATCGTGGGGTGTTACAACGAGAACAAACACATTGGCTAAAAATACATTGTGTGACACGACAACCCGGACATGTATCGTGACAAGTATTGTCGTTGTTGCAAGATCCTCCACGTTGTATTGTTATATCTCCACTAATTTTTGCTTCTCCCTCCAATAAACCTATATATAATAGTAAAAAGGAAGAAGACATTAAGATATATATACACGTAACATAGATTGAATCATTACGAATATATGATGCACTTATGTTTCATATTCGTTTCTTATTAATTACGAATATGATCATCTTGATTTGAATTGATTTGCCTTTTTTTTTTTTACAAAACAAATATTTTTTTTTCTTTGGCTTTGTTGTTAAAGATGACGAACTATATTTAAGAAAACAGTTAACTTGCATGTGGACAATAACTATCATGAAAAATAAATAAAGAACACTATGAAATTGCGATGAAAGTAAATTTAGAGTTGAAAGATGGACTCACATGAAAGGGACAATAAGAAGGCAATAAACACAATTTTCCTGAACACCATTTTCTCCATTTCTGATAGTATCGATTCTCATTATACAAACGTGTATATATATACATTAGCTAAGCTGATTTGTTGCCACGAACATTATTGATCCTCATAAATTTCTGATTTGTTTAATATATTGCAATGGCAAGTTTAAGGCAGGAGATTTGGAAGATTCTCATAGATTTTGGACATAAATCTCTATAGTTATGACTTTTGAAAGAAAAAATCTCGGATTATGACAATATTTATTAAGATATTCTAATCATGATTTTTTAACGTAAATATATAGTGTTGTACTTATGTTTTAAAAACTTTCTAAAATTATTATAGAAAATGTGTTTATTCTCAAGATTCGGACAATCGCTACATTGAATATTTTGGTTAGAGAAAACAACCATTATGGGGGATGTGCCTTTAGTCAAGTGGTTAAGTCCACTTGACTCCGCCTTCCCCACCGGAGTTTGACTCCGCCTTCTCCACCGGAGTTCGACTCCACTAAATCGCGTTACCTCGTGTAGTAGGGATTGGCTATGGATCGGGCCTTGTCGATCCAAAGATGTTAAAAAAAGAAAACAACCATTATTAAGTAACCCACAAGAGAGAATAAGATTCAGCTTCAATGAAAGTTTCATTTAGCAATAAAAAGATTTACTATGAGACTGAATTGTATGTGTAAACATGTCATGTAGGTCTACTGAATTAATATTGGGTTCATAGCAAAAAGTTAGGCCCAACATTAGTACTGTTCTAAAATTTAAACACAGTTTAAAAAAAAAATAGTTTTCTTTTACATTTTTTTTTTGTTTCTAAATTTTAATAATCTTATTATATAATTTAAAAATATTATTATAAATAAAAAGAAATACTTCGTGGAAAAGGAAATGAAAAGTGGTTTTGAAGAGATGTTTGGATCTTCTTAAGTTCTTTGGCAACTTCCACCATCGTTGGAATTTCTTCACTTGGACCGATGCATCTCAGTGAGAGCATTCGGAAAGCTTCCATTTGACAAAGCTCTTGTTCTGAAATTTGACCCATCTTTTCTATCATTTTTGGATCTGCAAGCTCTAAGGGCATGGGCAGTGGAGCATCTTCACGGATGTAAGTGGTAATAAAAAAAGCAAAAAATTGTCTTTTTCTTCACACCCGGGTGTAAGTTTACACTCGGGTGTAACACTCACTCTCTCTCTCTCTCTTCTTTCTCTCTCTCTCTTTTCTCTTTTTTAGACCACTTTTGCATTAAATTAGTTTTTTTTTAATACTTACACCCCCCCAAACAAATGCCCCACTGCCCTTGGTCTAAGGGTGAGATCTGACAATATATTAGAATCAAAAGTAAACGTAGCACTATTTATAAATACAACAAGTCAACAAAATGAAACTTGATAATGTTGTAATACGGACATGAATCGAACTTACTTTCAGCACATTCTTCGATTTTTTTTATGAAAAAAAAACAAAACTAGCTCAACATAACCCATTGAAACATTTTATGAAATACCTGGCAGGCACTTGTTTGCAATGCATTTGTGTTTTTAAGTTTAGTTTGAGAGGACGACTGAGTTTACACCGGGTGTAAGTGGAGCATCTTCACGGGTGCAAGTGGTAATAAAAAAAGCAAAAAATTGTCTCTCTCTTCACATCCGGGTGTAAGTTTACACCCGGGTGTAACACTCACTGTCTCTCTCTCTCTCTTTCTTTCTCTCTCTTTTCTCTTTTTTAGACAATTTTTGCATTAAATCAGTTTTTTTTAATACTTACACCCTCACCAAACGAATGCCCCACTGCCCTTGGTCAATGTCTTGGGCAGAGTCGAAATGGGTTTCACCTGAAGGAGAAGCAGAGTCGTTTTGAAGAGATCTTTGAATCTTCTTTAGTTCTTTGGCAACTTCCACCATCGTTGGAACTTCCCCTTTAACACCGACGCATCTCAGTGAGAGCATTCGGAAAGCATTCATTTGACAAAGCTCTTGTTCTGAAATTTGACCCATCTTTTCTATCATTTTTGGATCTGCAATCTCTTCCATTCGTCGGTCTTCCTTTAATTTTGATGACATAACATTTCGAGCACGTTTTTTCTTGTATCTGACATAATCAGTATAAGAACCTCCACCTTCAACCTTCACAATACTTTGTTTTCCTAATAGAAGCGTTAGACCCATAAACATTCCAAAGGCAAAGACATCTGTTTTCTCCGAGACTACATCCACATAAGTATATATTCCCACTTCTCTTTCAACCCGGACAAATGTTTCTCCTTCTGGGATTGAGACGCACCTAGAGAAATCAATCAGCTTGGCGACCCCATCTTCATCCAATAAGATATTCCAAAGATGAATATTCCTATATACGAAGGGCCTTGGGAACGCAGTGTGAAGATAAGCAAAAGCAGTAGCGATATCTTCAGCTATCTTCATTCTCCTTTTCCACGGCTGCTCATCTATATCTAATCGATAATGTTTCTTTACACCGTTATAAACCAAGACTGGCTTTTCCAACTCAAGACAACATCCAACCAGTTTCAAGAAGTTTTTGTGACCACTCACCATCGATGAAACTGCTATGTCCCGGCACAAAAGATCTACTATCAAGCTAGAAAAGCCACGATCTTTCTTGATGAGTATCATGGGATGGTTCTCGTTCTTACCTGAATACCAATCGTTGAAATAATCGGATATAGAAACACAATTAGAGCTGCTGAAATAGTTGGTGGCTTTGAGGATCTCATCATCAGAGAAGAATTTGATGGGATTGGATTGGCCATGGCCGAATTCGATCAGATCTTTCAACAACTTGGCTCCTCTCTCCAATGTTTGCTTCTCCAATGTTGGCTTCTTATTCCTCTTCCTCCACCACCAACCCATCTCTAAACCTAAATTGTTTTTTCTAAAAAAAAAGAGACTTTACTTAGAAATAAAATGACCAGAGAAGGTTAAAGACCTCACACAATGAGTTGAAATCAAGATGGATATTTAGATCAGATTTTTAAGGTTCTCAATTCTTGTTGAATTTTCAACACTCACGTCCTCCCGTCGAAATGGGATATAAGGCCTGGACAAATAAACCGAACCGAATGTACCGAACCGAAACCGAAGTAAAAAAAAACCGAACCAAACCGAACCGAAAATTTGAAAATAACCGAATGGATATTAAATTCTATAACCGAAATAACCGTAACCGAATCGGTACCGAACCGAAATATTTCGGATAACCGAAATACAATTAAATTTTCAAAATAATTAGTTATTTATAGACCAAATAATCAAAAATACTTGAAAAATATATAAAAATAGTAAAAATACTCGAAAATAACGGAAATATATCCAAAAATATCCGAAAATACTCAAAAATAACAGAAATATCCGAAAATATCCTAAGCAAAATAACCGAATGGATACAAAATTTTAAAACCGAAAGAACCGGAACCGAACCGAAACCGAACCGAAATTTCAAAATATCCGAATGGATACTAAATTTTGAAACCGAAAGAACCGAAACCGAATGGACCCAACCGATAACCGAACGGTTAACCGAAAGCCCAGGCCTAGATATAACTCTGGCCGTTGTTGGGTTTTTTCTTACTTCGCCCAAGACTTGAACCATGAGAAACCCAGCCCACAAAAAACCTTGAAGTTTGATTAAAGATTCTTTTTCTTTTTTTTTTTGTTAAAATTTTGTTGATTAAAGATGTCATTTGTTATAAAATTATATTGTTGTTTGTTTAAACAACTAATGAAAATCATTTTTTTCTCCAAATAAACTCACTTTCACATAATTAATTCAGATACGCTGGGATCATAAATAAACATCCAAATAAAAACTTTGTAATACCATCATTGTAGATATAAAATACAAAGCTAAAAATGTCCACCATCGATGCTCTCAAATAAATAATTGTTATAAAATTACCAAAAGTAGTTTTTAAAGATAGAGAGCGGGAGAAAGCTAAATCACATCTAGAGAAGCTTGTCTACTTTCGATGTTTCAAATACAAAAACGTTTTCAAGTTAAACCACTTATTTTGTTCTGTTTGTTTGCAGATCAAATATAATCTTGTAATATAAAGATATTAAGTCTAGGTCGATTATATTTTCTAAAAGTTTTCATCAAAAGCCATTGATTTTTTGGTTACTTTTGGTTGAATTCAAGAATGTTTTTAACAGACTCAGCTTGGCTTTTTCGATTCAGACAAGAACAAGTATTTTACAGAAATTTTTAAAATGTAGTCAACATGAAAGTTTCTCAAAAGTGTTTTAGACAGTGAATAAGGAAAAATAAGATTTGGAGAAATTTTTCGGCAAACCTACAGCAATTTCTTTGGTTCACGTAGATTGCGCAATCTACGCCTTTGTTTCAGATTCACTCGTCTTGTTGTAGAAACTCCCTACTCGAGAAACGTAGAAGAAAAAATTAGGTATTAGAATTGTTAAACGCCTTGTGTTATTGACATGGTATATATATTATTTACACGAGATTCATATATCTTCTTGACAACGGGTTTGAATGGTAACCCCGTACCGATGCGGTATGGAGTGTACCGTTTTGATAATTACCAATCACCAGAGCCGGCTCAACGTTTATGAGGGCCACAATCAAAGGAAAAAAAAAGGCTGCCTCATATTTATATTAAAAAAAAAAAGCAAAAAAAATTTAAAATAGTCTAAATGTTAAACAAAAGCTCTAATTTGTAGACATTGTAAAACACAAAAAAAATAAGCATACTATTTTTCAAATCTAACAATTCTCAATGCATTTCTTCCTGCAAACTCATTCATCAAGCTTTTATAATCAAGTTTTTCAGCCATACGCCTTTCAATCGATATTATCGCCAATCCATTCAGTCTATCTTGCGTCATAGTTGACCGAAGATAAGATTTTATGAGTTTCAACTTCGAAAAACTTCTTTCTGCAGAGGCAACCGAAACTGGAATCGTCATCATTATGCGGTATGCAGTCCATATATTCGGATAACAGCTTTCCATCTTTTTCAGAAAATCCAAAACCTCGACAGGCTTCTTCATCTCTTTTGGTAAAACCTCTTTGAAAAGCTTTAGCTCTAAATACAAATCATTACCATCTAGATCAGAATGAATACCATGCTTCAAGAAAACTTCAAGGTTGGTACAAGAAGCCATCAAGTCGTCATCGTTTGCTAACTTTGGTTTCTTCAAGTCAAATAAAAATCCAAAAGTCTTTTCATAACTTTGAAGTTGATCAAATCTTGTCTCAAGAGAAACCAAACCTTGATCCACGATTTTGATGAAGTAGTTGATCCTAAAGTTTTCTTCCGCTGATAATATCACATCTTCCCCAACCTTTTCAGCTTCTTCGTCACGATATCGTTTCCTTTTACATACGCGTTTTGCCTTCACAGAAAATACATGCTCAATATCCATACTAATAGCAATCCGCTCAGCTTCTACTTTTGCTGCTTGAAAGCCTGTTTCTCTGTAGTTTCTAAAAAAAGAAACAAGTCCTTTTAGTTGAGCGATAGCAATATCAATATCCATATCTTCTGACTGCAAGATCTTACTCACTTTGTTGACAACAAACAAAAGTTCATACCAAATTACCATTCCAAACAAAAACTCAAAACTCCCAATTCCATGGATTTCACTCATTGCAAGAGACTCGGCTTCACTTTTTGTTTTCGGATTATCACTGTTTTCTGCCAAGTAAAACAAAGCATCTCGTATTTGAGGACCTTGAAATCGTATTGCTTTAACACTTTTAACGCGGCTCTCCCAACGAGTTTGTGACAAAGGCTTGACTGTAATACCATTCACAATCTCTCTGAAAACTTCACAATTATTTGTAGAAGATGCAAACAAGCAGTAGATACGTTGAATAATTCCAAAAAATGACACTGCTATCGTCGACGAGGAAGCGATATCAGAAAGTGCAAGATTCAAACTATGACAACCACATGGTGTGTAAACTGCCCTTGGATTAACTTCAAGCAATCTAGATTGCACTCCTTTATTTTTCCCTTTCATGTTTGATCCATTATCATAACCTTGCCCTCTAATGTCATCAATACTCAACCCAAGATCAAGCAATACATCTTGCAAAGTGTCAAAAAGTCCTTCTCCAGTTTTGTCTTTGACTTCCAAAAATGTCAAAAAAAATTCTTCAATCTTTGGTGACATCTCAGAAATATCCACACAACGGATAACTAATGACATTTGTTCCCGGTGACTGATATCAGGAGTAGTATCAAGAATAACTGAAAAATACTTTGCACATCGAATCTTCTTCAAGATCATCTGTTGGACCTCATTACCAAACATCAGTATCAACTCATTTTGAATATCATGACTCAGATAATGATGATGCGTTTCACGTTTTTCAAAACGTCTAATGTGTTCTTGCATCACAGGATCAAAATCTCCAAATACCTCAATCATGCCCAAAAAATTTCCATTATCATCCTCATGAATCTTATCACTCCTTCCACGAAATGCTATATTCTTTTTAGCAAGACCTTTTACCAAAGCAATTATCCTCAACAACACATCTCTCCAGTGCTTTTTCTCTTTATTAATCTCTTCCTGCATATGCTTATCAATTGTTTGCTTCTTTTGCAGCCTCACCTCTAGCTCCATCCAATTAATCATGCATCTTATATGCTTATGACCTCTTTCATGCTCTCTTAGCATTCTTGAAACATTTTTCCAGTCATTGTACCCAATAGTTGCCAACTGGTTGGTATTTTTGTCTTGTGTAAATAATTTACAACAAAAACAAAAGATCTTATCTTTTACTTTTGAGTAAACTAGCCATCGTCTATCTTGCTTCTCTCCATTCCTTATTTCTCTTGTATAAGACGAATGAGAAAAACATCTGCCAATAGAATCTCTTGGAAAATGAAAATCAACGGGAAGTCGTGCCATTGGACCTTGAACAACAAGAAAATCTCTCATTCTATTGTCAATTGTCCTCCAATTTCCAGGATCATTGAGATCTCCATCTAGATGATATTTCTTAACATCATATGTTTTCTCTTCTGCACTCTCCTTCTCATCATTCCCATTATCACTCTCAATCTCAGTTTCAATCTCCATATCACTCTCATTCGCATTCTCATTCTTTTTCTCTCCACACTCATGTTCATCACCATGTTCACCAATTTCATCTTCACAAGTTTCTGAAATACCAGCTTCTTCACTACTCATATTGATCTCTTTTTCTAAAGGCTCATCAGTTTTAGAAGTTTCAGATTTTTTTACATACCTCAACATCGAGTTTTCCATTGATTTTGTTAATTTCTCTTGTCTCTTCTTTTTTCTTACTTTTGATGCTCCTCCTGGCTGGTGTCTTATTCGATTCGAAGTCATCTTCCTGCAATCATTGAACAAATCAATAGTTAGTAATAGTATGACTTTCTGTACAAGGAAGAGATAGAGTCGTAGAGAGAAAGTTGTTTGTCTAATGTTTAAACGCATATAAAAAATCAATTGACAAACCTGAATTGATTCAAAACTCAAGTCGGAGCAAAGTGAAAAAAAGAGAAAGATGAATCTGATATTGTTGCTTTGATGGAGATTGATGAGGTCGAAGGGAAGAACGATTCACGATTGCAAATTTGCAAGACCAAGGAGGAAGAAGAAGAGCAAACGACGTCTTAATTAGGTTTTAAGGTTTATTGCTTTTTTTGATTAATATTTGTTTTATAATTTTTGTTTAAGTAAATTAAATTTCGTTTTATTTTTAATCACAAAGCTTTTTAATATTATTTTTCGTTTTATTTCTAAAAAACGGAAAAAAAAAAAAAAAAAGGCTATTACCAAGACTTGAACCCGAGACATGGGACATTATACACATGAGAGCAGACCACTAGACTAAAGGAACTTCTCAGAAATATGGGGCCGCAAATTAACTATAATATTTGAGGCCACAAGCCACTGCCTCATGGGCCTGTGCCATGGGCCCTTGTGACTCACAAGGTTCTGCTTCTACGTTCGATTGCAATATTTTTTGTGTGTAAAAGTAACTATTTTCTTAATGTATCCAAATGTGTAATAATAACTAGGGATTGACCCGCGGTACACCGCGGAACTATATTTTTATTTTTAAAAAATAATATATGTTTTTTGAGAAAAATCAATATAAATTTTAAATATAATAAGTCTTTTTTTTTTTTTTTTGTAAACCAATATAATAAGTCTTTATATAACCTATTTACATGTGTGATTAGAATGTATATAGAAATCTATATAGTGTTAATTGTACGATTAGTATGTTGTATGTTTGAATATTTATAAAAAAAAATGAGATTACTATTTTAGTAAGCGGCGATGTACCGCGGCGTGTGCAAATAATGTATCATCTTATTGTGTTTGTTTTATAACCATATTTATATGTGCAAATATCTGTGTTAGTTTATAACTTTTGTTTATGGTACGGTAAACCGAGGGACGATATTTAAAAAAAAAATTAAATTTTAATTTCATTTATTTTGTTAATATTGTTTGTTTTGTTTAGTATTTAAGATTGTATAATTGTATTTTGATTGTTAATTCTAAAATTTCACCCGTGGTATACCATCTCATCTCCCCATATAACCACGTCATGTGAAAATAAACATCATTTTGTTATTTTTCTTTTTATCAATACTTTTATTTAAAAGACATATAATTTAAGCCAATTTAACAGTTTGTTTTTAAATAGTTTCATAATAAATATATTTTTATTTTATGGAATTCAAATATTATTAATATTATCAACTTTTTTAATTTTGTGTATATCAAAACTATATTATTCTATATATGTATATGTAAATTCTAACCCGCTCCATCATATGATCTATGATCATTAAAAAATTTAGCAAGTTAAAAATATTTATAATCAAAAAGTTATAAAAGGTATTATTCACAATAAAACAAAAAGCGTAAAATAATCAAAAGCTAAAAATTTGATTATTCTAAAGTGACAAACCGTATAAAGCTTCTTCATCTCACATCTTCTTTATCAAGACAATCTCTTATAATATATCACATGAATCCTAAGAAGTTTTATCAAATCCAAATTATGATCAAATTTAAAAACCAATATACAAACCAAATATTGAAAAAGGGTAACTTGATATGTAATTACAATCAACCACAGCACCACAACACTCACGTTATCGGAGGTCGGTCTTGCTAGAGCCAACTTCGTTAATAGCAACGAAGCATCAGAGCAAGCATTGTGTGTCGCTGCTGCAACGGAATCATCACCATCCGCTCTACCAGCACCTCGAGGGCACATGCAAGCCATGCCATAACGCCGTCTCATTTGGTACAACATCCCATAGTCCATCACTCGCCAATATCAAACACTCGTCGTCGTCGGTTCAATCTGTCACTGTTACTTTCGGATCCGTCATCGTCGTCATATGGTTTCAAATAAATATGGCCTATGTAAACAAAAACAAAAATCAACAGTTTTAATTCAAACATGTTATTAAAATAGCTTTACGAATTTGAATCACAAAGAGAGATTCACTCACCAATTGCTCTAGACATGGCAAGAACTCTAAGAACCCTAGCTACATACCAATAATAACCCGTCCACCTGCTTGCTGGATCCAAATCAATTCATCGGGTTGATCCGGCTGTTCATCACTTTACAAAACCACAAAAACTTTTAGAATCATATGATCTTGATTGATACTAACCAATTCTTGATTATATAGAGTTTTGTTTTTAAAACCTTGTGATCCACAGAGAGGGGACTGCCTACGCCGTTACGGCAAAGCACATCACGTGAATCGCCGCATTTGGAAACAATGATCTTCTCCGGCGTGACAACAGAGACGACAAAAGCAAAGAAAAACAAAAACTTTGTCACTGAGACATGAACCACCAGAGATAAAGACCCGAATGGCAAAGCAAGCATGTCGACAAAAAAAATAGATTTGACCGAGAGAGCAAAGAAAGACGATAAAAACAGAGGCAATTTTAGCTAGCCCACATCGTTAGTCATATAGATTCGGCTTTAGAAACTCTCACAATCTGAATCTCGAAAACCAAAAGCTTGGTAACCATCGAGATTATTCATAAAAAACAACAACTGTATCGGCCAAAGAAGCCGAAATCAAAGCGGCAAGTAAAGGCCGATAGCAAACCAATCATCGTGGCTACGTGAGCTAAACGATATTGGACGAAAGCCGACCAAACACCACAATAGAGTCGGTGGCTGTCGGAAGAGAAGCCCGACTAATCGGGATCTAAAGCCGGTAGAGAAACTGGACGTCAAATTTCTTGGAAAATGAAAATCAACGGGAAGTCGTGCCATTGGACCTTGAACAACAAGAAAATCTCTCATTCTATTGTCAATTGTCCTCCAATTTCCAGGATCATTGAGATCTCCATCTAGATGATATTTCTTAACATCATATGTTTTCTCTTCTGCACTCTCCTTCTCATCATTCCCATTATCACTCTCAATCTCAGTTTCAATCTCCATATCACTCTCATTCGCATTCTCATTCTTTTTCTCTCCACACTCATGTTCATCACCATGTTCACCAATTTCATCTTCACAAGTTTCTGAAATACCAGCTTCTTCACTACTCATATTGATCTCTTTTTCTAAAGGCTCATCAGTTTTAGAAGTTTCAGATTTTTTTACATACCTCAACATCGAGTTTTCCATTGATTTTGTTAATTTCTCTTGTCTCTTCTTTTTTCTTACTTTTGATGCTCCTCCTGGCTGGTGTCTTATTCGATTCGAAGTCATCTTCCTGCAATCATTGAACAAATCAATAGTTAGTAATAGTATGACTTTCTGTACAAGGAAGAGATAGAGTCGTAGAGAGAAAGTTGTTTGTCTAATGTTTAAACGCATATAAAAAATCAATTGACAAACCTGAATTGATTCAAAACTCAAGTCGGAGCAAAGTGAAAAAAAGAGAAAGATGAATCTGATATTGTTGCTTTGATGGAGATTGATGAGGTCGAAGGGAAGAACGATTCACGATTGCAAATTTGCAAGACCAAGGAGGAAGAAGAAGAGCAAACGACGTCTTAATTAGGTTTTAAGGTTTATTGCTTTTTTTGATTAATATTTGTTTTATAATTTTTGTTTAAGTAAATCAAATTTCGTTTTATTTTTAATCACAAAGCTTTTTAATATTATTTTTCGTTTTATTTCTAAAAAACGGAAAAAAAAAAAAAAAAAAAGGCTATTACCAAGACTTGAACCCGAGACATTGGACATTATACACATGAGAGCAGACCACTAGACTAAAGGAACTTCTCAGAAATATGGGGTCGCAAATTAACTATAATATTTGAGGCCACAAGCTACTGCCTCATGGGCCTGTGCCATGGGCCCTTGTGACTCACAAGGTTCTGCTTCTACGTTCGATTACAATATTTTTTGTGTGTAAAAGTAACTATTTTCTTAATGTATTCAAATGTGTAATAATAACAAATATCATTTGAAGGAACTTAATATATATATATATATATATATATATGCTTATCAAAGTTGTATTACTAGACTAATATAGATCTTTAGAAATTACGTAATAGAATATTTATGCTTCTAATTATATCCTTATTGGCTTTGCTAAAAAAATTATTACCAAAATGTCAATACTATTTTAATCCATATATGCAAAATTTTAAATTATTTACGAAAAAATTGCCATGCTTTTTTGGATACATGAAAATAATTCTGAGCTGTGTCTGACGATTTAAAACTAATTAGTTTACGGGAGTCGGTAGTGGACTTCTAGTGTAAAATTTGCGGCAAAGTAGACATAGCAAAAAAAAAAAAAAAAAAAAAAAGTAGACTTGTCAGACATTTGTAAAAATGACCTAGACTATGAGAAAAAAAAACACTCTAATACGAAGATAAAAGTAAAACTGCTTATTATTATCATCTTGTCACCACAAATCTGGATAGTCATTAGAAAGAATTATTATCATCTTGTCATCACAAATCTGGATAGTCCTTAGAAAGAAGATTACATATGAGATTTAATACGTAAACTTGATCGTGGGGTGTTACAACGAGAACAAACACATTGGCTAAAAATACATTGTGTGACACGACAACCCGGACATGTATCGTGACAAGTATTGTCGTTGTTGCAAGATCCTCCACGTTGTATTGTTATATCTCCACTAATTTTTGCTTCTCCCTCCAATAAACCTATATATAATAGTAAAAAGGAAGAAGACATTAAGATATATATACACGTAACATAGATTGAATCATTACGAATATATGATGCACTTATGTTTCATATTCGTTTCTTATTAATTACGAATATGATCATCTTGATTTGAATTGATTTGCCTTTTTTTTTTTTACAAAACAAATATTTTTTTTTCTTTGGCTTTGTTGTTAAAGATGACGAACTATATTTAAGAAAACAGTTAACTTGCATGTGGACAATAACTATCATGAAAAATAAATAAAGAACACTATGAAATTGCGATGAAAGTAAATTTAGAGTTGAAAGATGGACTCACATGAAAGGGACAATAAGAAGGCAATAAACACAATTTTCCTGAACACCATTTTCTCCATTTCTGATAGTATCGATTCTCATTATACAAACGTGTATATATATACATTAGCTAAGCTGATTTGTTGCCACGAACATTATTGATCCTCATAAATTTCTGATTTGTTTAATATATTGCAATGGCAAGTTTAAGGCAGGAGATTTGGAAGATTCTCATAGATTTTGGACATAAATCTCTATAGTTATGACTTTTGAAAGAAAAAATCTCGGATTATGACAATATTTATTAAGATATTCTAATCATGATTTTTTAACGTAAATATATAGTGTTGTACTTATGTTTTAAAAACTTTCTAAAATTATTATAGAAAATGTGTTTATTCTCAAGATTCGGACAATCGCTACATTGAATATTTTGGTTAGAGAAAACAACCATTATGGGGGATGTGCCTTTAGTCAAGTGGTTAAGTCCACTTGACTCCGCCTTCCCCACCGGAGTTTGACTCCGCCTTCTCCACCGGAGTTCGACTCCACTAAATCGCGTTACCTCGTGTAGTAGGGATTGGCTATGGATCGGGCCTTGTCGATCCAAAGATGTTAAAAAAAGAAAACAACCATTATTAAGTAACCCACAAGAGAGAATAAGATTCAGCTTCAATGAAAGTTTCATTTAGCAATAAAAAGATTTACTATGAGACTGAATTGTATGTGTAAACATGTCATGTAGGTCTACTGAATTAATATTGGGTTCATAGCAAAAAGTTAGGCCCAACATTAGTACTGTTCTAAAATTTAAACACAGTTTAAAAAAAAAATAGTTTTCTTTTACATTTTTTTTTTGTTTCTAAATTTTAATAATCTTATTATATAATTTAAAAATATTATTATAAATAAAAAGAAATACTTCGTGGAAAAGGAAATGAAAAGTGGTTTTGAAGAGATGTTTGGATCTTCTTAAGTTCTTTGGCAACTTCCACCATCGTTGGAATTTCTTCACTTGGACCGATGCATCTCAGTGAGAGCATTCGGAAAGCTTCCATTTGACAAAGCTCTTGTTCTGAAATTTGACCCATCTTTTCTATCATTTTTGGATCTGCAAGCTCTAAGGGCATGGGCAGTGGAGCATCTTCACGGATGTAAGTGGTAATAAAAAAAGCAAAAAATTGTCTTTTTCTTCACACCCGGGTGTAAGTTTACACTCGGGTGTAACACTCACTCTCTCTCTCTCTCTTCTTTCTCTCTCTCTCTTTTCTCTTTTTTAGACCACTTTTGCATTAAATTAGTTTTTTTTTAATACTTACACCCCCCCAAACAAATGCCCCACTGCCCTTGGTCTAAGGGTGAGATCTGACAATATATTAGAATCAAAAGTAAACGTAGCACTATTTATAAATACAACAAGTAAACAAAATGAAACTTGATAATGTTGTAATACGGACATGAATCGAACTTACTTTCAGCACATTCTTCGATTTTTTTTTATGAAAAAAAAACAAAACTAGCTCAACATAACCCATTGAAACATTTTATGAAATACCTGGCAGGCACTTGTTTGCAATGCATTTGTGTTTTTAAGTTTAGTTTGAGAGGACGACTGAGTTTACACCGGGTGTAAGTGGAGCATCTTCACGGGTGCAAGTGGTAATAAAAAAAGCAAAAAATTGTCTCTCTCTTCACATCCGGGTGTAAGTTTACACCCGGGTGTAACACTCACTGTCTCTCTCTCTCTCTTTCTTTCTCTCTCTTTTCTCTTTTTTAGACAATTTTTGCATTAAATCAGTTTTTTTTAATACTTACACCCTCACCAAACGAATGCCCCACTGCCCTTGGTCAATGTCTTGGGCAGAGTCGAAATGGGTTTCACCTGAAGGAGAAGCAGAGTCGTTTTGAAGAGATCTTTGAATCTTCTTTAGTTCTTTGGCAACTTCCACCATCGTTGGAACTTCCCCTTTAACACCGACGCATCTCAGTGAGAGCATTCGGAAAGCATTCATTTGACAAAGCTCTTGTTCTGAAATTTGACCCATCTTTTCTATCATTTTTGGATCTGCAATCTCTTCCATTCGTCGGTCTTCCTTTAATTTTGATGACATAACATTTCGAGCACGTTTTTTCTTGTATCTGACATAATCAGTATAAGAACCTCCACCTTCAACCTTCACAATACTTTGTTTTCCTAATAGAAGCGTTAGACCCATAAACATTCCAAAGGCAAAGACATCTGTTTTCTCCGAGACTACATCCACATAAGTATATATTCCCACTTCTCTTTCAACCCGGACAAATGTTTCTCCTTCTGGGATTGAGACGCACCTAGAGAAATCAATCAGCTTGGCGACCCCATCTTCATCCAATAAGATATTCCAAAGATGAATATTCCTATATACGAAGGGCCTTGGGAACGCAGTGTGAAGATAAGCAAAAGCAGTAGCGATATCTTCAGCTATCTTCATTCTCCTTTTCCACGGCTGCTCATCTATATCTAATCGATAATGTTTCTTTACACCGTTATAAACCAAGACTGGCTTTTCCAACTCAAGACAACATCCAACCAGTTTCAAGAAGTTTTTGTGACCACTCACCATCGATGAAACTGCTATGTCCCGGCACAAAAGATCTACTATCAAGCTAGAAAAGCCACGATCTTTCTTGATGAGTATCATGGGATGGTTCTCGTTCTTACCTGAATACCAATCGTTGAAATAATCGGATATAGAAACACAATTAGAGCTGCTGAAATAGTTGGTGGCTTTGAGGATCTCATCATCAGAGAAGAATTTGATGGGATTGGATTGGCCATGGCCGAATTCGATCAGATCTTTCAACAACTTGGCTCCTCTCTCCAATGTTTGCTTCTCCAATGTTGGCTTCTTATTCCTCTTCCTCCACCACCAACCCATCTCTAAACCTAAATTGTTTTTTCTAAAAAAAAAGAGACTTTACTTAGAAATAAAATGACCAGAGAAGGTTAAAGACCTCACACAATGAGTTGAAATCAAGATGGATATTTAGATCAGATTTTTAAGGTTCTCAATTCTTGTTGAATTTTCAACACTCACGTCCTCCCGTCGAAATGGGATATAAGGCCTGGACAAATAAACCGAACCGAATGTACCGAACCGAAACCGAAGTAAAAAAAAACCGAACCAAACCGAACCGAAAATTTGAAAATAACCGAATGGATATTAAATTCTATAACCGAAATAACCGTAACCGAATCGGTACCGAACCGAAATATTTCGGATAACCGAAATACAATTAAATTTTCAAAATAATTAGTTATTTATAGACCAAATAATCAAAAATACTTGAAAAATATATAAAAATAGTAAAAATACTCGAAAATAACGGAAATATATCCAAAAATATCCGAAAATACTCAAAAATAACAGAAATATCCGAAAATATCCTAAGCAAAATAACCGAATGGATACAAAATTTTAAAACCGAAAGAACCGGAACCGAACCGAAACCGAACCGAAATTTCAAAATATCCGAATGGATACTAAATTTTGAAACCGAAAGAACCGAAACCGAATGGACCCAACCGATAACCGAACGGTTAACCGAAAGCCCAGGCCTAGATATAACTCTGGCCGTTGTTGGGTTTTTTCTTACTTCGCCCAAGACTTGAACCATGAGAAACCCAGCCCACAAAAAACCTTGAAGTTTGATTAAAGATTCTTTTTCTTTTTTTTTTTGTTAAAATTTTGTTGATTAAAGATGTCATTTGTTATAAAATTATATTGTTGTTTGTTTAAACAACTAATGAAAATCATTTTTTTCTCCAAATAAACTCACTTTCACATAATTAATTCAGATACGCTGGGATCATAAATAAACATCCAAATAAAAACTTTGTAATACCATCATTGTAGATATAAAATACAAAGCTAAAAATGTCCACCATCGATGCTCTCAAATAAATAATTGTTATAAAATTACCAAAAGTAGTTTTTAAAGATAGAGAGCGGGAGAAAGCTAAATCACATCTAGAGAAGCTTGTCTACTTTCGATGTTTCAAATACAAAAACGTTTTCAAGTTAAACCACTTATTTTGTTCTGTTTGTTTGCAGATCAAATATAATCTTGTAATATAAAGATATTAAGTCTAGGTCGATTATATTTTCTAAAAGTTTTCAAAGATATTAAGTCTAGGTCGATTATATTTTCTAAAAGTTTTCATCAAAAGCCATTGATTTTTGGGAGACTCACAAAAATGCCCCTTTTTCAATACCCCTTTTCAAAAATGTCTCCTTTGGCTGTCCATTTTTAAAAATACCCCCTTTTATGTACAAAATGACTAAATTACCCTTTTTTTAATAAAAGATATCACAAATATATAAAGAAATGTAACAAAATTAGGTCCACAAAATACAAAATATTTTTTGGCGGGAAAATTTATCCCGCAATTTTTCCCACCAAAACACTTGTAAAAACTTGTAAAACCTTTAAAATACCTTGTAAAATTTTCCCGTAAAATTTTTTCCCGCCAAAAAATTTTCCCGCCAAAAAATTTTTTTTACGGGAAAAGTGATTCCGCAATTTTTTTGGCGTTAAATTTTTGGCGGGAAAAATTTACAAGGTATTTTAAAGGTTTTTTACGGGGTATTTTAAGGTTTTACAATGTATTTTAAAAGGTTTTACAACGTATTTATAAGTTATTATAAGATTTTACAAGCTATTTTATAAGGTTTTACAAGTTCTAAGGTTTTACAAGTTTTTTATAAGGTTTTACAAGTTATAAATACCTTATAAAACCTTATAAGTACCTTGTAAAATTTTTTAAAATACATTGTAAAACCTTACAAAACACTTGTAAATACTCTGTAAAACCTTTAAAATACCTTGTAAATTTTTCCCGCCAAAAAATTTCCCGCCAAAAAAATTTCGCCAAAAAAATTGCGGAATCACTTTTCCCGCAAAAAAAAATTTTGGCGGGAAAATTTTTTGGCGGGAAAAATTTGTACGGGAAAATTTTACAAGGTATTTTAAAGGTTTTTACAAGTGTTTTGGCGGGAAAATTGCGGGATCACTTTTCCCGCCAAAAAATATTTTGTATTTTGTGGACCTAATTTTGTTTCAAATAAGGGTAAAATGGTCATTAAAAATTAAAAGAGGGCAAACTTAAAAATGGACTCTCAAAGGGGGCATTTTTGAAAAGGGGTATTGAAAAAGGGGCATTTTTAACAATTTCTCTTGATTTTTTGGTTACTTTTGGTTGAATTCAACAATGTTTTTAACAGACTCAGCTTGGCTTTTTCGATTCAGACAAGAACAAGTATTTTACAGAAATTTTTAAAATGTAGTCAACATGAAAGTTTCTCAAAAGTGTTTTAGACAGTGAATAAGGAAAAATAAGATTTGGAGAAATTTTTCGGCAAACCTACAGCAATTTCTTTGGTTCACGTAGATTGCGCAATCTATGCCTTTGTTTCAGATTCACTCGTCTTGTTGTAGAAACTCCCTACTCGAGAAACGTAGAAGAAAAAATTAGGTATTAGAATTGTTAAACGCCTTGTGTTATTGACATGGTATATATATTATTTACACGAGATTCATATATCTTCTTGACAACGGGTTTGAATGGTAACCCCGTACCGATGCGGTATGGAGTGTACCGTTTTGATAATTACCAATCACCAGAGCCGGCTAAACGTTTATGAGGGCCACAATCAAAGGAAAAAAAAAGGCTGCCTAATATTTATATTAAAAAAAAAAGCAAAAAAAAATTAAAATAGTCTAAATGTTAAACAAAAGCTCTAATTTGTAGACATTGTAAAACACAAAAAAAATAAGCATACTATTCTTCAAATCTAACAATTCTCAATGCATTTCTTCCTGCAAACTCATTCATCAAGCTTTTATAATCAAGTTTTTCAGCCATACGCCTTTCAATCGATATTATCGCCAATCCATTCAGTCTATCTTGCGTCATAGTTGACCGAAGATAAGATTTTATGAGTTTCAACTTCGAAAAACTTCTTTCTGCACAGGCAACCGAAACTGGAATCGTCATCATTATGCGGTATGCAGTCCATATATTCGGATAACAGCTTTCCATCTTTTTCAGAAAATCCAAAACCTCGACAGGCTTCTTCATCTCTTTTGGTAAAACCTCTTTGAAAAGCTTTAGCTCTAAATACAAATCATTACCATCTAGATCAGAATGAATATCATGCTTCAAGAAAACTTCAAGGTTGGTACAAGAAGCCATCAAGTCGTCATCGTTTGCTAACTTTAGTTTCTTCAAGTCAAATAAAAATCCAAAAGTCTTTTCATAACTTTGAAGTTGATCAAATCTTGTCTCAAGAGAAACCAAACCTTGATCCACGATTTTGATGAAGTAGTTGATCCTAAAGTTTTCTTCCGCTGATAATATCACATCTTCCCCAACCTTTTCAGCTTCTTCGTCACGATATCGTTTCCTTTTACATACGCGTTTTGCCTTCACAGAAAATACATGCTCAATATCCATACTAATAGTAATCCGCTCAGCTTCTACTTTTGCTGCTTGAAAGCCTGTTTCTCTGTAGTTTCTAAAAAAAGAAACAAGTCCTTTTAGTTGAGCGATAGCAATATCAATATCCATATCTTCTGACTGCAAGATCTTACTCACTTTGTTGACAACAAACAAAAGTTCATACCAAATTACCATTCCAAACAAAAACTCAAAACTCCCAATTCCATGGATTTCACTCATTGCAAGAGACTCGGCTTCACTTTTTGTTTTCGGATTATCACTGTTTTCTGCCAAGTAAAACAAAGCATCTCGTATTTGAGGAGCTTGAAATCGTATTGCTTTAACACTTTTAACGCGGCTCTCCCAACGAGTTTGTGACAAAGGCTTGACTGTAATACCATTCACAATCTCTCTGAAAACTTCACAATTATTTGTAGAAGATGCAAACAAGCAGTAGATACGTTGAATAATTCCAAAAAATGACACTGCTATCGTCGACGAGGAAGCGATATCAGAAAGTGCAAGATTCAAACTATGACAACCACATGGTGTGTAAACTGCCCTTGGATTAACTTCAAGCAATCTAGATTGCACTCCTTTATTTTTCCCTTTCATGTTTGATCCATTATCATAACCTTGCCCTCTAATGTCATCAATACTCAACCCAAGATCAAGCAATACATCTTGCAAAGTGTCAAAAAGTCCTTCTCCAGTTTTGTCTTTGACTTCCAAAAATGTCAAAAAAAATTCTTCAATCTTTGGTGACATCTCAGAAATATCCACACAACGGATAACTAATGACATTTGTTCCCGGTGACTGATATCAGGAGTAGTATCAAGAATAACTGAAAAATACTTTGCACATCGAATCTTCTTCAAGATCATCTGTTGGACCTCATTACCAAGCATCAGTATCAACTCATTTTGAATATCATGACTCAGATAATGATGATGCGTTTCACGTTTTTCAAAACGTCTAATGTGTTCTTGCATCACAGGATCAAAATCTCCAAATACGTCAATCATGCCCAAAAAATTTCCATTATCATCCTCATGAATCTTATCACTCCTTCCACGAAATGCTATATTCTTTTTAGCAAGACCTTTTACCAAAGCAATTATCCTCAACAACACATCTCTCCAGTGCTTTTTCTCTTTCTTAATCTCTTCCTGCATATGCTTATCAATTGTTTGCTTCTTTTGCAGCCTCACTTCTAGCTCCATCCAATTAATCATGCATCTTATATGCTTATGACCTCTTTCATGCTCTCTTAGCATTCTTGAAACATTTTTCCAGTCATTGTACCCAATAGTTGCCAACTGGTTGGTATTTTTGTCTTGTGTAAATAATTTACAACAAAAACAAAAGATCTTATCTTTTACTTTTGAGTAAACTAGCCATCGTCTATCTTGCTTCTCTCCATTCCTTATTTCTCTTGTATAAGACGAATGAGAAAAACATCTGCCAATAGAATCTCTTGGAAAATGAAAATCAACGGGAAGTCGTGCCATTGGACCTTGAACAACAAGAAAATCTCTCATTCTATTGTCAATTGTCCTCCAATTTCCAGGATCATTGAGATCTCCATCTAGATGATATTTCTTAACATCATATGTTTTCTCTTCTGCACTCTCCTTCTCATCATTCCCATTATCACTCTCAATCTCAGTTTCAATCTCCATATCACTCTCATTCGCATTCTCATTCTTTTTCTCTCCACACTCGTGTTCATCACCATGTTCACCAATTTCATCTTCACAAGTTTCTGAAATACCAGCTTCTTCACTACTCATATTGATCTCTTTTTCTAAAGGCTCATCAGTTTTAGAAGTTTCAGATTTTTTTACATACCTCAACATCGAGTTTTCCATTGATTTTGTTAATTTCTCTTGTCTCTTCTTTTTTCTTACTTTTGATGCTCCTCCTGGCTGGTGTC
This sequence comes from Arabidopsis suecica, assembly GCA_019202805.1. Lineage (NCBI taxonomy): Eukaryota > Viridiplantae > Streptophyta > Magnoliopsida > Brassicales > Brassicaceae > Arabidopsis > Arabidopsis suecica. Next base: position 7,979,047 of record CM032906.1, on the reverse strand, counting down.
TTATTCGATTCGAAGTCATCTTCCTGCAATCATTGAACAAATCAATAGTTAGTAATAGTATGACTTTCTGTACAAGGAAGAGATAGAGTCGTAGAGAGAAAGTTGTTTGTCTAATGTTTAAACGCATATAAAAAATCAATTGACAAACCTGAATTGATTCAAAACTCAAGTCTGAGCAAAGTGAAAAAAAGAGAAAGATGAATCTGATATTGTTGCTTTGATGGAGATTGATGAGGTCGAAGGGAAGAACGATTCACGATTGCAAATTTGCAAGACCAAGGAGGAAGAAGAAGAGCAAACGACGTCTTAATTAGGTTTTAAGGTTTATTGCTTTTTTTGATTAATATTTATTTTATAATTTTTGTTTAAGTAAATTAAATTTCGTTTTATTTTTAATCACAAAGCTTTTTAATATTATTTTTCGTTTTATTTCTAAAAAACGGAAAAAAAAAAAGGCTATTACCAAGACTTGAACACGAGACATGGGACATTATACACATGAGAGCAGACCACTAGACTAAAGGAACTTCTCAGAAATATGGGGCCGCAAATTAACTATAATATTTGAGGCCACAAGCCACTGCCTCATGGGCCTGTGCAATGGGCCCTTGTGACTCACAAGGTTCTGCTTCTACGTTCGATTGCAATATTTTTTGTGTGTAAAAGTAACTATTTTCTTAATGTATCCAAATGTGTAATAATAACTAGGGATTGACCCGCGGTACACCGCGGGACTATATTTTTATTTTTAAAAAATAATATATGTTTTTTGAGAAAAATCAATATAAATTTTAAATATAATAAGTCTTTTTTTTTTTTTTTTGTAAACCAATATAATAAGTCTTTATATAACCTATTTACATGTGTGATTAGAATGTATATAGAAATCTATATAGTGTTAATTGTACGATTAGTATGTTGTATGTTTGAATATTTATAAAAAAAAATGAGATTACTATTTTAGTAAGCGGCGATGTACCGCGGCGTGTGCAAATAACGTATCATCTTATTGTGTTTGTTGTATAACCATATTTATATGTGCAAATATATGTGTTAGTTTATAACTTTTGTTTATGGTACGGTAAACCGAGGGACGATATTTAAAAAAAAAAATTAAATTTTAATTTCATTTATTTTGTTAATATTGTTTGTTTTGTTTAGTATTTAAGATTGTATAATTGTATTTTGATTGTTAATTCTAAAATTTCACCCGTGGTATACCGTCTCGTCTCCCCATATAACCACGTCATGTGAAAATAAACATCATTTTGTTATTTTTCTTTTTATCAATACTTTTATTTAAAAGACATATAATTTAAGCCAATTTAACAGTTTGTTTTTAAATAGTTTCATAATAAATATATTTTTATTTTATGGAATTCAAATATTATTAATATTATCAACTTTTTTAATTTTGTGTATATCAAAACTATATTATTCTATATATGTATATGTAAATTCTAACCCGCTCCATCATATGATCTATGATCATTAAAAAATTTAGCAAGTTAAAAATATTTATAATCAAAAAGTTATAAAAGGTATTATTCACAATAAAACAAAAAGCGTAAAATAATCAAAAGCTAAAAATTTGATTATTCTAAAGCGACAAACCGTATAAAGCTTCTTCATCTCACATCTTCTTTATCAAGACAATCTCTTATAATATATCACATGAATCCTAAGAAGTTTTATCAAATCCAAATTATGATCAAATTTAAAAATCAATATACAAACCAAATATTGAAAAAGGGTAACTTGATATGTAATTACAATCAACCACAGCACCACAACACTCACGTTATCGGAGGTCGGTCTTGCTAGAGCCAACTTCGTTAATAGCAACGAAGCATCAGAGCAAGCATTGTGTGTCGCTGCTGCAACGGAATCATCACCATCCGCTCTACCAGCACCTCGAGGGCACATGCAAGCCATGCCATAACGCCGTCTCATTTGGTACAACATCCCATAGTCCATCACTCGCCAATATCAAACACTCGTCGTCGTCGGTTCAATCTGTCACTGTTACTTTCGGATCCGTCATCGTCGTCATATGGTTTCAAATAAATATGGCCTATGTAAACAAAAACAAAAATCAACAGTTTTAATTCAAACATGTTATTAAAATAGCTTTACGAATTCGAATCACAAAGAGAGATTCACTCACCAATTGCTCTAGACATGGCAAGAACTCTAAAAACCCTAGCTACATACCAATAATAACCCGTCCACCTGCTTGCTGGATCCAAATCAATTCATCGGGTTGATCCGGCTGTTCATCACTTTACAAAACCATAAAAACTCTTAGAATCATATGATCTTGATTGATACTAACCAATTCTTGATTATATAGAGTTTTGTTTTTAAAACCTTGTGATCCACAGAGAGGGGACTGCCTACGCCGTTACGGCAAAGCACATCACGTGAATCGCCGCATTTGGAAACAATGGTCTTCTCCGGCGTGACAACAGAGACGACAAAAGCAAAGAAAAGCAAAAACTTTGTCACTGAGACATGAACCACCAGAGATAAAGACCCGAATGGCAAAGCAAGCATGTCGACAAAAAAAATAGATTTGACCGAGAGAGCAAAGAAAGACGATAAAAACAGAGGCAATTTTAGCTAGCCCACATCGTTAGTCATATAGATTCGGCTTTAGAAACTCTCACAATCTGAATCTCGAAAATCAAAAGCTTGGTAACCATCGAGATTATTCATAAAAAACAACAACTGTATCGGCCAAAGAAGCCGAAATCAAAGCGGCAAGTAAAGGCCGATAGCAAACCAATCATCGTGGCTACGTGAGCTAAACGATATTGGACGAAAGCCGACCAAACACCACAATAGAGTCGGTGGCTGTCGGAAGAGAAGCCCGACTAATCGGGATCTAAAGCCGGTAGAGAAACTGGACGTCAAATTTCTTGGAAAATGAAAATCAACGGGAAGTCGTGCCATTGGACCTTGAACAACAAGAAAATCTCTCATTCTATTGTCAATTGTCCTCCAATTTCCAGGATCATTGAGATCTCCATCTAGATGATATTTCTTAACATCATATGTTTTCTCTTCTGCACTCTCCTTCTCATCATTCCCATTATCACTCTCAATCTCAGTTTCAATCTCCATATCACTCTCATTCGCATTCTCATTCTTTTTCTCTCCACACTCGTGTTCATCGCCATGTTCACCAATTTCATCTTCACAAGTTTCTGAAATACCAGCTTCTTCACTACTCATATTGATCTCTTTTTCTAAAGGCTCATCAGTTTTAGAAGTTTCAGATTTTTTTACATACCTCAACATCGAGTTTTCCATTGATTTTGTTAATTTCTCTTGTTTCTTCTTTTTTCTTACTTTTGATGCTCCTCCTGGCTGGTGTCTTATTCGATTCGAAGTCATCTTCCTGCAATCATTGAACAAATCAATAGTTAGTAATAGTATGACTTTCTGTACAAGGAAGAGATAGAGTCGTAGAGAGAAAGTTGTTTGTCTAATGTTTAAACGCATATAAAAAATCAATTGACAAACCTGAATTGATTCAAAACTCAAGTCGGAGCAAAGTGAAAAAAAGAGAAAGATGAATCTGATATTGTTGCTTTGATGGAGATTGATGAGGTCGAAGGGAAGAACGATTCACGATTGCAAATTTGCAAGACCAAGGAGGAAGAAGAAGAGCAAACGACGTCTTAATTAGGTTTTAAGGTTTATTGCTTTTTTTGATTAATATTTGTTTTATAATTTTTGTTTAAGTAAATTAAATTTCGTTTTATTTTTAATCACAAAGCTTTTTAATATTATTTTTCGTTTTATTTCTAAAAAACGGAAAAAAAAAGGCTATTACCAAGACTTGAACCCGAGACATGGGACATTATACACATGAGAGCAGACCACTAGACTAAAGGAACTTCTCAGAAATATGGGGCCGCAAATTAACTATAATATTTGAGGCCACAAGCCACTGCCTCATGGGCCTGTGCCATGGGCCCTTGTGACTCACAAGGTTCTGCTTCTACGTTCGATTGCAATATTTTTTGTGTGTAAAAGTAACTATTTTCTTAATGTATCCAAATATGTAATAATAACAAATATCATTTGAAAGAACTTAATATATATATATATATATATATATGCTTATCAAAGTTGTATTACTAGACTAATATAGATCTTTAGAAATTACGTAATAGAATATTTATGCTTCTAATTATATCCTTATTGGCTTTGTTAAAAAAATTATTACCAAAATGTCAATACTATTTTAATCCATATATGCAAAATTTTAAATTATTTACGAAAAAATTGCCATGCTTTTTTGGATACATGAAAATAATTCTGAGCTCTGTCTGACGATTTAAAACTAATTAGTTTACGGGAGTCGGTAGTGGACTTCTAGTGTAAAATTTGCAGCAAAGTAGACATAGCAAAAAAAAAAAAAAAAAAAAAAGTAGACTTGTTAGACATTTGTAAAAATGACCTAGACTATGAGAAAAAAAACACTCTAATACGAAGATAAAAGTAAAACTGCTGATTATTATCATCTTGTCACCACAAATCTGGATAGTCATTAGAAAATACGTAAACTTGATCGTGGGGTGTTACAACGAGAACAAACACATTGGCTAAAAATACATTGTGTGACACGACAACCCGGACATGTATCGTGACAAGTATTGTCGTTGTTGCAAGATCCTCCACGTTGTATTGTTATATCTCCACTAATTTTTGCTTCTCCCTCCAATAAACCTATATATAATAGTAAAAAGGAAGAAGACATTAAGATATATATACACGTAACATAGATTGAATCATTACGAATATATGATGCACTTATGTTTCATATTCGTTTCTTATTAATTACGAATATGATCATCTTGATTTGAATTGATTTGCCTTTTTTTTTTTTACAAAACAAATATTTTTTTTTCTTTGGCTTTGTTGTTAAAGATGACGAACTATATTTAAGAAAACAGTTAACTTGCATGTGGACAATAACTATCATGAAAAATAAATAAAGAACACTATGAAATTGCGATGAAAGTAAATTTAGAGTTGAAAGATGGACTCACATGAAAGGGACAATAAGAAAGCAATAAACACAATTTTCCTGAACATCATTTTCTCCATTATTGATAGTATTGATTCTCATTATACAAACGTGTATATATATATACATAAGTTACGCTGATTTGTTGCCATATACATTATTGATTCTCATAAATTTTTGATTTGTTTAATATTTTGCAACGGCAAGTTTAAGGCAGGAGATTTGGAAGATTCTCATAGATTTTGGACATGAAATCTCTATAGTTACGACTTTTGAAAGAAAAAATATCGGATTAACAAGTTTGACAATAGTTATTATTCTAATCATGATTTTTTACGTAAATATATAGTCTTGTACTTATGTTTTAAAAACTTTCTAGAATTATTATAGAAAATGTGTTTATTCTCAAGATTCGGACAACCGCTACATTCAATACTTTGGTTAGAGAAAACAACTATTAAGTAACCCACAAGAGACCATAAGATTCAGCTTCAATGAAAGTTTCATTTAGCATTAGCAATAAAAATATGTTTTTGATCCCTTTAGTCCTTTAGTCCTTTAGTCCTTTACTATGAGACTGAATTGTATGCGTAAACATGTCATGTAGGTCTACTGAATTAATATTGGGTTCATATAGGGGTGTCAATCGGGCTAGCCCGGCCCGGCCCGGCCCGAAGCCCGCACATATTTGAGCCCGGCCCTGCCCGGCCCGTAAAAATTCCGAGCCTATATTTCCAGGCCCGGCCCGGCCCTAACAGGGCTACAGGGCTTTTTCGGGTTTTTTTGGGCTTTTCTTTCGACAATGCTTGTAGCTCCTGTCAGCCCTTCCTAGAAGGGGGAAAGCTCGACGGTATTTCATTGCACTACCAAGCATCAAGTATGTAGAATTCCATCTCGTGGAAACATCCATCTTTAAACCAGCTGTATACTTAATACCAACATCTATAACACATTCTTTGAACAAGTCTTTTCTTCCTTCTGACCACTTAATCCATTTCACTGTCTCTCTAATCTTATGCACAGCACCCTCAACAACTTTTAAACCAGCTTGGACTATAAGGTTGAGGACATGTGCAGAACATCTGATATGAAAGAATTCACCATCACAAAGCAAACCATGACGTGATAAGAGTTGATCTTTAAGTATGCTTTGCATATTATCATTGGCGGACGCATTGTCAAGCGTAAGAGAAAATATCTTCTTCTCTATTCCCCAATCTTCCAAACAACTAAGAACCTTTTTAGCCAACTCAAATCCTGAATGCGGCGGAGGCATAGCACAAAACGAGAGTATTTTACTTTTTAGCTTCCAACTCTCATCCACATAGTGAGCTGTCAAGCATATATATCCCTCGATACTAATTGATCTCCACACATCGCATGTCAAAGATATCCTATTACTAACTCCGGCTAGCTCTTGCTTCATTTGCTCTTTCCGAATCCCATGAAATTTAACCACATCGGCCACCGCAGTATTTCTACTAATGGTTCTATACTCAGGATTCAGATACTTCAAGAGTTCCCTAACCCGTGGATACTCTACAAAAGAAAACGGCAAGTCATGGCATATGATGATCAATGTTATCAAGTCACGAACAACAGAGTGATCGATCTTTCTTGATGCTAATTTTCCTTCTGCAGAAATCAATGTTTGCCTCACATCACCATTTCGTGAATTTCATCGTGAATATCATGATCATCCGTATCCATTTTACAATTCCTGTAATAAAAAAAAAAAAAAACTGTTTCAAAATGTCATCAAAACAAGACAATGATTTCATAGAAAAAGCATCGAAAAAAGCATAGTCAAGTACCTATAGCAAACATATATAATATATTATATATAATAGTTCAAAAGAATAATTCTGTATAATATAATACTATTGTTACTGGTGATCTAAATAGAAACTATTGTTGTTACTGGTTTGACGTAAAGCTAAACAATACATGTATACATAGACATATTTATCGTTCATCGTAAAGCATAAACAGCATGGTAACATGATTCAAACAAAAGATTTGACTTATATGACTTGTTTAAGATATTGGACTTACAGTGTTGAAACTTGAAAGACGGCGACGAAGGTTGATCAGCGTTGATATTCAGTTTGCTTCTAAATTTATAGTGAAAGTACAATTAGAAAAATTAGGTTTAGTGTTTTCAAAAAAATTTAAGGGCTTTTCGGGCCGGTCCGAGCCCGGCCGGGCTAAACCCTAAAAACCCTTTAGCCCAAACGGGTTTAGGCCGAAAAGCCCGATATTTTTTGGACATATATATTAAAGTCCGAGCCCGGAGTTTTTCAGGGCCGGGCCGGGCTAGCCCGCGGACTTTGGCCCTAATTGACATGTCTAGGTTCATAGCAAAAAATTAGGCCCAACATTGGTACTGGTCAAAAGAAAAAAACGTAACTAAATCCTATAGTACAGTTTTAATTGTATTTAAACGGATATATCTATCCCAATGTACCATATATATTGATATAATCAAATTAGTGTGTTTATTTATTTTATCTATATATATCGTATTGAACGGTCAAGTTTTTAACTTTTTTATCGGTTTTATATAGTTTGAGTTTGTTGAAGTTTTTTTTTTTTTTTTAATCATTCTTTATCTAATAAAAAATAAACTATCATAATCAATATAGTTCTTAAAATAAAAAAGAAGATGAATTGTAGTATTGTAATCTCCATATATTATGATTTGATTATCTTATTATAGTCTTAATGTAAAGAAATAAAGAATATTATTATAAAAGAAATAAAGAATATTATTATAAATAAAAAGAAATACTTCGAGGAAAAGGTAATGAAAAATAAAATAAAAATAGAAACAATAATTTTGTGTCTGTCACTGATGACCTAATCCATCGACCCCCACCCATAGGATGATTCTAGAATTCTTGTTGAGTCGGTCAATAAAAAACGAACGGTAACAAAACTTACACGTGTCGAATAGATCTTCCAACTGATAATTTCACATTTTTATTGTTCCTTTTCTCGCCAAGGATTATATATTGTTCCTTTTGTGAAGAATTCTTTCTATATATCGTTCAAAGCTTTTCTCCGTTACTTCTTCATCTTTTTCCAAACCCTAAATCGCTCTTCCAAAAGTTCTTACGATTCTCTCTTTCAAGGTACTTGTTTCTTCTTTTTTTTTTTTTGTCATCAGGTACTTGTTTCTTCTGATCCGTTTTCTTTTGATTTTGCCTCTAATCTCCGATTCTGGTTCCTTGAATCTTTGTTTAATTGATCCGAAAAATTATATGTTCGTTTCGTCAAATCCAACCTTTTGATCCGAATCTCTTCGCTTACATCTGTTCAATTTCGTGTTTGATTGTCCAATTGTCATAGAAATTTAGGGTTTTTTTGAGAACGATCATCAATTTAGTTTTTGTGTGTGTTTTCATCGTGTTAGGTTTAATTTGTTGCCGCTTCTTAAGTGATATTGCGTTTTACTGTTTTGGATCTGTTCAAATTCTTGATTGATTTTGCGATTCTCATAGAAAATTAGGGTTTTTTTAGGACGATAATGTGCGATTGTTCTTTGTGTTGTGATCAATTTAGTTTTGTTTGCTGATCGATTTTTCTACTTTGCCCTCTTTTGTTTTTTTCCAGATGCAAATTTTCGTGAAAACACTCACTGGCAAGACCATTACTCTCGAGGTTGAGAGCTCTGACACCATTGACAATGTTAAGGCAAAGATTCAGGATAAGGAAGGTATTCCTCCGGACCAGCAGAGATTGATCTTCGCTGGTAAACAGCTGGAGGATGGTCGTACCTTGGCCGATTACAATATCCAGAAGGAATCAACGCTACATTTGGTTCTCAGGTTAAGAGGTGGTATGCAGATTTTTGTGAAGACGTTGACTGGAAAAACCATCACTTTGGAGGTTGAAAGTTCAGATACTATTGATAATGTTAAAGCTAAGATTCAGGATAAGGAAGGAATCCCTCCGGATCAGCAGAGGCTTATCTTTGCTGGTAAGCAGCTTGAAGACGGTCGCACACTCGCTGATTACAATATCCAGAAAGAGTCTACCCTCCATTTGGTGCTTCGTCTCAGAGGTGGTATGCAGATTTTTGTGAAGACCCTCACTGGAAAGACCATTACTTTGGAGGTTGAGAGCTCAGACACTATCGATAATGTTAAAGCTAAGATCCAGGACAAGGAAGGGATCCCACCAGACCAACAGAGACTCATCTTCGCTGGGAAACAGCTTGAGGATGGTCGGACTTTGGCTGATTACAACATCCAGAAGGAATCTACCCTTCACCTTGTGTTGCGTCTTCGTGGTGGTATGCAAATATTTGTGAAAACTTTGACAGGCAAGACCATAACGTTGGAGGTTGAGAGCTCAGACACAATCGATAACGTCAAGGCTAAGATTCAGGACAAGGAGGGAATCCCACCAGACCAACAGAGGCTCATCTTCGCTGGTAAACAGCTCGAGGATGGTCGGACTTTGGCTGACTACAACATCCAGAAGGAATCTACCCTTCACCTTGTGTTGCGTCTTCGTGGTGGTATGCAAATATTTGTGAAAACTTTGACAGGCAAGACCATTACGTTGGAGGTTGAGAGCTCAGACACAATCGATAACGTCAAGGCTAAGATTCAGGACAAGGAGGGGATCCCACCAGACCAACAGAGACTCATCTTCGCTGGTAAACAGCTCGAGGATGGTCGGACTTTAGCTGATTACAACATCCAGAAGGAGTCGACTCTTCACTTGGTTCTTCGTCTTCGTGGTGGAAGCTTCTGAGCTTTGTGATCTGTGGTCAAAACTGGTGTTGTTCGATTGAGCCTCGTGCACTTGTGTGGTGATGTCTGCAAAAGAAGAAGACTTTCTCTATCGTATGGAATGTTAGATGTTTCATTTACTGTTTTCCTTATGTTCTTTTTGTTGTGAACCTTTCGGTTGGGCTTTTAATGGGCCTTTATGTTTCAAATTTCAATAATAATCCAAGTGCACTTTAGAAAATCTGTTTTGTGCTTTCAAGTAACAAGTTTATTAGTTCCCCGAGTCTATTGCATCCTACTATTGTGGTATGTGTAACTCGTCAAAATATGGGATTGGGTCTATGGGAGGGTATTTTGGCTAAGAATATGAACTTTTTTTGGTGTAGTAAAAATGTTCTTGTTATTTTTTTGAACCATTTTTTCTCATGTCTTGAATCTTGATTGTATTTTTTTTTTGGTGAAGTCCCCCTGTTTTATTAAGAAAAATTAAAAGAAATTACAATCTAACATGTCTCGGGCACGAAGACCCTCGAGCATCGTCCAGCATAATCGAATTAACACAATCGAGCTCATGTCTTGATTGTATTATCTGCGATACTGTGTATATGTCATAAGTTAATATATATACTGTATGTTTATTCTATAACCAAAAACACACTTTAGATTTAATTTTTCTGTTTTGTTTTATTTATTTAATATTTCTGTTTTTAACATAAACATCAGGTTTAAGTAGTATACACGCCACAAAATATCAGGATCTTGTAGAATACTTAAGTACATATATATAACTTTGAATATCACAACATATACAAACATTGTGTTAGCCATTAGAGAGATCACTAGATTTGTGGATTGGGGAAAATTTTGAAGGAGCAGAGACCAGAGAGTTATAAAAGAGAGTGAAGAAAGACGAGAAGAAGGTTAAGGCCGGTGATGTGATCGGAGAAGGATCAAGAGTATTCACCATTGAATTCCTATGAATTAAAAAAAAAAAAAAAATCCGATGAATTGTTTTTTATGTCTCTTTATGAAACTGATCAGATTTTGTAGATAGAGATTGATTTTGTGTCCGTATAATTTGTGAAAGTAAGAAAAATAAATCATAACACGATGGAAAAAAACCAGAAACATATGTTGGGCGTATCTTATGTACTTTGGATCTTGCTTAATAAATTGACAAAAAATTAAAAAGTTAGAAAATAGGTAACGAGTGTTTGACCAAAAAAATAGGAAACGGTTTTGGTGAAATTACATTAAATTGAAAAAGAGTTTACAAAAGAAAACATCCATTATATTGAAAAAGAGTTTACAATGTCATGATACAAAGTCAATAAAAGGGTTTACATGATACATGCAAGTATCAAACGCTAAAGCAACCAAATCAAAGGCCTAGACTTGCAGAAGAAGAAACGGCAAACTCTCGGATATATTATTGACTCAGTGACTTGGCCTTTCCTTGCATACGAGCGTCCAATTACCTCGACCCCTTTAACCCTAACATAAGGCCATGGGGGGAGCGGCATATCCTCATCAAATTTAGAATCATAGGCCTCCTCTATCGTTTTAAACAAGAAACTGAGACGTGCCTTGTCCGCTCTCTCAATCTCATCAAGTGTCCGGTGGTGAACAAGATCTCGACCTTCTTGTAGACCGATGCGTACAGAAGAAGCAAGAGCTGACTGATTGATAAAGAGCAAGAGAATCATGGAGTTTATGAAGCTGATTCTACAAGTATTCACCATTGTCGAATAGAATCTGGAGCTTTTAGGGTTTTCTTTGTTACTTGAATTCGAGAATCTTTGTTTAGAGTTGCTTTGGATGTTTCAGAGCTTCCATGTGTGGGTGTTCATATATATAGAGGATATACCTTAGTTTTGTTTTTCCTATTTTAATTCGAAGATAAGTGTGTTACGTGTATAATTTGGAATCGGAATATCAATTTCTCTTTTCTCTAAAACCAAAAATATAATTATATTTTCTTTAGATTATTGATAGATTTAATTAAGATTTTCCGACGTTAGTTAAGATTTTATTTTACCTTTGTAATTTACCAGTTTTTAATTTTTAAGGCTTTATCTAAATTAAGAGCCGCACATACAACTACAAGAGTTTAAATAATAACATTTAAAGTTTAATGGCATATATTTGGTCAAATTTAGTGATCAAAATAATTTCTTGTTTACTAATTTGTTTCGGTTTTAGTTTTTAAATCCTTTTTAATTGTATCAAAATTTATAGGAAACACATTAGAATTTATTTAATAACAAAACTATGGCCATGATCACGATAAATGTTTTAAAAAATAAATTCATACTCAAACTAAATAGTTTTCTTATATTTTATTATTATTTAATGTAAAATGCTCTGTACAATTCTATTTAAATGAATTTAGTATCTATAATAAATGATAATAATAATAATTACTCAAGAACATGTGACCAATAATATTGTACCAAACAACTGATCTTAAGGGATTCATATTCAAAGAAATTTCGCATTAAAACTATAAACCGCCAGTGTACATGCAACTTAAAATACTTATGGGTACGAGTTTATGTTTTGGACATCAATGTAAACTTTCATAATTTGCAGGAATCTTACAAAATTCACTTGTGGCATTTATCACAAAATATGGATCCGACTCTGCGCAGACACTATACATAAACTTGGAAAAGCGTTTAACGGATAATATGATTTAATGTCGTTACACATCCCAATGCAACGGATCAAAATAAAATATAATGTATGTGTATACATTTAATTTCGTACATGTTATATATCGTAAGCGAGTTTATATCCTCACTAACAAGCAGGGCCGGCCCTGACCTAAAGCCCAACAAGCAAGGGCTTTAGGTGCCAAATATTATATAAGAATTTAAGGGCATCAAAATATAAAACTTCCCTTTAGTCCAGTGGCTGGCTCCTTCTTTAACAAAAAAATTTGCTTTAGGCACCCAACAGTGTCGGGCCGGCCCTGCTAACAAGAAACAAACAATTTCTTGACCAAAAGAAAAAAAGAAACGGTTTGTGTTACTATTATGGCGATAGTTGTAGGCTTACTTGAAATCTTCATAGCATTTGTTTTCTTTATTTTGTTCCAATGTGTATTGCTCCACAAGAAAACTCCCAAGCCTTTGCTCACGAACTGGCCGGTCCTTGGGATGCTTCCGGGTCTACTCCTTCAAGTGCCTCGTATCTAGAACTGGATCACCGAGGTTCTTGAGGCAACCGATATGACGTTTTGTTTCAAAGGTCCATATCTTAGTGGAATGGACATCTTGCTCACTGTTGATCCAATGAATATCCACTACATTCTAAGCTCAAATTTCGCTAATTACCCCAAAGGAATGGAGTTTAAGAAGATCTTTGAAGTCGTGGGTAATTCCATTTTCAACGTTGACTCGGGTTTGTGGGAGGATATGAGGAACTCATCTCATGCCATTTTTAGCCATCAAGATTCCCAAAGGTTTTGGGTGAGTACAAGTGTAAACAAATTAAGGCAAGGGATTGTTCCTATTCTTGAAAACGCTGCTGATAAAAATATCCTTGTCGACTTGCAAGATTTATTCCAGAGATTCTTGTTTGATACATCTTTGATTTTGATGACCGGGTATGATCCAAAATGAAATTCCTAAGGTTGAGTTCGTTGACGCGGTAGATGGTGTTTCAGACGGGGTTTTCTATAGGCATGTATTGGGTTTTATAAAACCATTCCAACTCCCCATTAGTATGATATTGTCCGCTTTGGGCCTACATGCTCAAGTCCGCACGGATTTGTTATTGGACTCCTTCCCAAAAGGCCTCATACTAATTGGAGTTGGACTTTACTTATATATTAGAAACTTATTTTCTAAACTTCCGATGTGGGACGTTGGTTTGTACCCAACAATCTCCCCTTCAAACCACGGACCACGAACATTGGGCCTCCTCTTCAGCGAAACCTTAGCACCCTAACTCGGCACCTTCTTATTCGTGAAAGTTCTTAAGGAACCTTCTTATCATGTCACATGAGGGCTTCTCCCACACCAAACTTTAGCCCACACCCCTAGGTCCATATTTTTCAACCTAGGCTCTGATACCATTTATTGGGCTTTCCAAGCCCAATCCAACTTCCTTATTAGTATGATATTGTCCGCTTTGGGCCTACATGCTCAAGCCCGCACGGATTTGTTATTAGGCTCCTTCCCAAAAGGCCTCATACTAATTGGAGTTGGACTTTACTTATATATTAGAAACTTATTTTCTAAACTTCCGATGTGGGACGTTGGTTTGTACCCAACAATCTCCCCTTCAAACCACGGACCACGAACATTGGGCCTCCTCTTCAGCGAAACCTTAGCACCCTAACTCGGCACCTTCTTATTCGTGAAAGTTCTTAAGGCACCTTCTTATCATGTCACATGAGGGCTTCTCCCACACCAAACTTTAGCCCACACCCCTAGGTCCACATTTGTCAACCTAGGCTCTGATACCATTTATTGGGCTTTCCAAGCCCAATCCAACTTCCTTATTAGTATGATATTGTCCGCTTTGGGCCTAAATGCTCAAGCCTGCACGGATTTGTTATTAGGCTCCTTCCCAAAAGGCCTCATACTAATTGGAGTTGGACTTTACTTATATATTAGAATCTTCTTTTCTAAACTTCCGATGTGGAACGTTGGTTTGTACCCAACAGCATGTTAAGCCGGTTTTCTTGTGGAGGCTCCAATATTGGATTGGTGTAGGAGTCGAGAAAAGATTGAAAAGAGGTCTAGCGGTTTTCGATGAACTTCTCGAGAAGATCATAACGGCTAAAAGAGAGGAGTTCAAAAGTCATGGGACTCAACATCACTCAAGAGGAGAGGCCTTAGACGTTTTGACATACTACATGACTATAGACACGACCGAATATAAGTACTTGAAACCGAGTGATGATAAATTCATTAAAGACACTATTTTGGGGTTCTTGATAGCGGCAAGAGACACAACAAGTTCAGTTCTCACTTGGTTCTTCTGGCTTCTGTCCAAGAACCCTGAAGCAATGAACAAGATTCGACAAGAGGTTAACAAGAAGATGCCGAGGTTTGATCAGGGCCGGCTCAACAATTTCAGGGGCCCTAGGGCAAAAAAAAATTTTGGACTCTTAGAATTTTTTTTTTAATGCTTTTTTGCTGAAAAAAATTTTGATCCCGCGGATTTAGACAAGCTCGTGTATCTACACGGTGCTGTGTGTGAGACGCTAAGGTTATACCCACCAGTTCCATTTAACCACAAGTCACCGGCAAAGCCAGACATGCTTCCAAGATTTCAGACCAGAGAGATGGATTTCATACAGTGGAAGGTTAAAACATGAACCTTAATATAATTAAGTTCTTGGCGTTTAACGCTGGTCCAAGAGCTTGCTTGGGAAAAAAGTTAACGTTCTTGCAGATGAAGACAGTGGCTGCGGAAATCATACGAAACTATAAAATCAAGGTCGTTGAAGGGCACAAAACCGAACCTATTCCTTCTGTTCTTTTTCGCATGCAACATGGTCTCAAAGTTAATATCACTAAGATCTAGTGATAGTTTCATTTTTATTTTGCTGTTAAAGATTTCAATAAAAGATGCATGTTCACTCATGCTTAGACTTATTTTGCAAACACGTCTTTGTATCAGTCATTTGCAAACAGCAGCTCGTATTTCATAATTATATCATGGTTTCACAATAACATGTGCTCACATTTTGTGGTCTTAAGAAATCTGATGTTATGTTTTTTTTTTTTTGATAACTCAGGGGAATCCCAGACCTATGGAGGGGCCCAGACTAATCCCCTGGGGGAGGTGCAGCCCACAGATAGACTCTCTCTCCGGGTATGCAAATGGGCCGAAAGCAAGGGCCCATATCCATGTGGCCAAGTGGAGATCTAACAATTGCGCGCTTGCGGGGAATCGATCCCTGGCCTAGACCAACAGGGCAACTCCTCCACAAGTGGCAACCACTAGACCAAGAACACTTGGTTAAATCTGATGTTATGTTACCATTTTTGTTTTTTGCAAGCTATGGTTTGTTACCACTATGTGACCCTTCCCCACAGTTAAATCACCCAAAATCGAGAAAACACGTTTGGCGGAAAAAAAAAAAAAAAAACGTTCATAGTAACATGTGTCTTGACGAAAACATAAAAATAACTAAACTTGTTATCTTTTCTTTTTTTTTGTTCTGACAACTTTTACTTCTTTTTTTGGTTAACGTATACATCAAGAGCAAACTAAATAAGATACGTCCAACATATATATGTTTCCAAACTTTTTCATCCTGTTCAGTAGGAAAATAATAAGTTACGAGATCGTGATATAAATCAATTAATTGATTGGATTTTAAAAGGGAAATATTACAAAGTAGCCAAAAAAAACACATGAATTAAGGAAGTAACCATGCGTCAGAAACTTTTGGTAACTAACTCTTTTTCTTGTGGGGTAGGGGTAGGATAAATACGAAATTATCCTTGTAAGTTATAGTAATTACAAGAACTTTGTCGCCGGATATAAAAAAATAAGACAGTTTCGTGAAATTTTTGAAAATAGCATGTAACATTTAAATTTCGCACGTTATATTTAACTAAAAGACATGATATTTTAAAAAACATAATGAATTTTTAAGAAAAAACATTGTTACGTAGTGTTATTTTAAGAAAAAACATTGACATGGAAAATTTAATCTGAATAGTAACTTTTTAAAAAGAAATCACATGTAATCTTAAAAAAAATCGTGTATTACTAAAAAATAATCATCTTTTTAAAAAAAAAATCACATGTGATCTTAATAAAACACGCGTATTATTACAAAATAACATGATAAAGACAGATATTACACTGACTATAATGTTTTTTTCGAGAAATACTATGTGTTCTTTATAAATAACATGTAGTACGAGAAAAATACATGATAAAAAGAGATATATTATGCTATCACATGTAATTCGAAAAAAAAGCGTGTTACAAAGGACATATACGTAATTACACAGCCATTCCGACATGTTACAGACAGGATACTGTAGCTCATGGTTAGTTTGTGAATTCTTTTTGAATTCAAGGTTAGTTTCTATAAATTCTCATTTTAAAATGTATAGCAAGTACTAAATTTTTATTTTTGGTTTCCAATCAACCGTTTACCACATGTTTCCAAATTTTAATTTCATGTTTCTATTTATCGTATAATTCATGTTAAAGTAAGTTTTATTTATTTTTATTTAGTTTCACTTACTTATATTTATTTCAAAACTTTATCGAGATGATTATCCAAGATCTTTTTTTTATTACTATATTTGATATTTTTTGTTCTGATAAGTAGAAAGCCATAACACTGCATGAAAATATTCTAAATTGGTAGATTGCAAAGGCATATTTTATTCATTTATTTGAGAAATTTCATATTGGTGGGATTTGAAGAAAACAATTTTTAAGTATCGATTGATCTTGTTTAAAAACCCTCAACTAAATTATAAATAGAAAACTTCTCAAGTAAGAGATTTTAATGAAAAATCATTCACATATTAATTGGTTCATTTAGAAGCCCACAACTAAATCATTAATAAAAAAGCCCTCACATACGACATTTTAGTGAAAAACCTTTTGATTTATCATTCCGTCTAAACATATATAGTCGATACTTTACATTATTTGTTTAAATTATATTTGTAATATTCGATGGTTTTTTTTTTGTCAGTAACTTTTTTTTTGTTAAAGGTTTTTGTCAATAACTTAGTTAAGGGGTTTTAAATGAACCGACTAGTACTTATGAGATTTTTCATTTAAATCTCTTAGTTAAGTTTTTTTTCATTAATAATGTAGTTGGCGGTTTCAAAATGAATTGGTAGATACTTCATGATTTGTTTTCAAAAAAATCTCCATATTGAAATTCAAACTAATTGGTTGAATATATTGTAAAACCATATTCACAACTAAAGTATTTTTTAACATTGGACATATCGTCTTATTTATAATCTAATATAATCAAATTAAAAGTCCCGTAATCTAATCTAGCGAGTTTATATATTTTAACATGTTAAAAGAGATTATAAGTTGAAGAATGAGTTCTAAATCATCACTTTAGATTTTTCTTTTAAACTTTTTAAGTGTGAATAAAATTAAATATTCGATTTAAGTGTTATATTTGAAAAACACACAAAACTCTTATCTTCATGTTTTTTTTTTCCTTAATTTACAAAATTTCGCCTCATATTATGTTATATTTTTATTCAAGAAAAAAGGATAAACAAAAGAGATAGTCATAATGTTAGAACTTTAGATACGCAACGTGATTGCATGTGATGTAAAATTGTTAAAAAGATAAAATTAAGTACACCCATTCCAAATTTTTCACGCAAAACTTACTCGAAGCAAACTTAATCGAGAAGATTGGAGAAAGCGGGCCAATTCTCAGGGGACTCCACAATTGAAACTAACTTTGCAAGTCTAGGACTTTGATTTGGTTGTTTTAGGGTTTGATACTTCGATGAATCATATAAATCCTCTTTTTTAGTTAACTCTTCTCCAATTTAATGAAAATTCACCAAAACTGTTATACGTACACAAAATCTGATCAAAGTCTCATAAAGACATAAAGCAATTCACAAATTATACGTATACAAACTTGATCTCTATCCACAAAATCTGATCAAAGTATTATAAAGACATAAACCAATTCTCCTTCTCCCATCACCCATCACCAACCTTCACCTCCTCCTCGTCTTACTGCACTCTCTTTTATAACTTTGATAATTTATCCATCGTGGGCACATGCTGAATTAGGGTTATAAATTGCATGAAAACCAGAACTGATCCTGAAAATTTGAAGAGTACTGGAAGCAATGACATATATATTTTTTTAATTTGTTACTCTTTATAGAGATATACATATATCCTCTAGATACTTGGCCTACTGTATTTTGAGCCCTTGTATTTTGAGTTATATCTATTTAGGGTATCTATAAGACATGACCATACAAAACTATATAATTAAGTATCTAACTATGGATTTTGTTTAATTAGGTAGCTAAGAGAGAGAATGGTGTTTATACATTTTTGTCCTTCTTCTTTTACACATATAACTATTTGTCTTCTCCTTTCTTCTTCTATGAGATTTCTTCGACATTGTTTCCGGTGATTTTTCGGCGTTATCTCCGATCACCGTCTCTCTTCCAATTTCTCCTATTTTTTCGCCTTTACCTCCATTTCTTCACAAACAGAAACATGAAAAGGAAAAAGGAATAAGGAATGTCTAAACGAGTTTGGGAGGAACTAAATTTTAAATTGAAAAATTTGGGGATGAAAATTATGGTTTTGTAATTTAGGGTGAAGATGGAAAGAAATGAGAGAAAGAAGTGGGAAAAATAGAAGAAGAAAAGGTGACGAAGTGAAATTGGGAGTTCGAGTTGCAGGTAACAACGGAAGAAGAAAAAATTTGAGAGACGTGACGGCGGAGGAAAATACTCAAGAAGAGAAGAAGATTTTTTTTTGTTCGCGACATTTATAAAATAAGATAACGTCAAAGTTAACCATTAACACTTAAATTATCATGATAAATAAATATGATAAAGTATAAGTTAACGATAGTAAATAAATTATCAAAGTAAATAAAGAGGTTAATAAATAAGTTAGCTGATACCAATCATATAATAAATAATTTAACACGATAAATATAATTTTACCATATAATTGTTACGTTATCGTGATACAATATGCTTTATATTGTTAATCAAATAAATAATCACGAAGAATACAATCTTGTTATTTCCTCTGGTGATGAATAGTATTTTCGATGTTAGCTGAACAAAGTTTTTACTAAAAATTAGTAAAATACAATAAGATTTACACTGTAAACAAAATAAATAATCACAAAATCAATGTTTATCAATTAAATTATTATGATAAATAAATATGATAATGTATAAGTTAACAGTAATAAATAAATTATTAAATTAAATAAACAAGTTAATATATAAGTTAGTTGATATCAATCATCTAATTATTGATTTAACCCGATAACTATGAGTTTACCACATAACTTATAAATTTATCGCGATAAACTTGGATTTACAGTACTAATCAAATAAACAACCACAAAAATCATTGTTTTTTATTGATTCTGATGATGAACAGTGTTCCCGATGATAGATGAACAGTGTTTATTTTTTCTGTTAGCTTTAATTTTCTTACCTTGATATTTTTTCTGTTAGCGCGCATACATAATCAAGGATACTTTAGGCATTAATTAATCTAGAGGAGAGAGAACTAATAAAAAAAATAACGAAGGTTACTTTCTTTATTATTCAATCGTCTGGGGTTTTTAATTAAAATAACCCATATATTTACTTGAAAATTATAAGATCCTGATATTTGTTGTGGATACTACGTAAAAAGTTAATGTTTATATATTTAAACTTAACAGTTTTTGGTTTTAGAATAAACAGAGAAATATGGTATATAGAGTTAAACTCATGAGTCATGTAAGCGCTAACGCAAAGAAAACAATCAAGGCATGAGAAAACAGTGGTTCAAAATAACAAGATTAATTCACTTAGGTTTATAAAAACACACAAATTAGGCAAGTTTCAGTGTAAGTAAACAAATCTCTAGACTAGGTTGTTAAGCTAGGTCTAGAACCAAGTCTTCTGGAATATGGAATCAGCTGGATACTACATTGATTGAGAAGACTCAGAAAACCCTAAAAGATCCGGATTCTCTTCGAAAAATAGTGAATACTTGTAGGATCAGCGTCATAAGCTTCACGGTATAACCATAACATTATTTTCTATCCAACTAAGATTACCTATAATTTAAATTATTTATTAATTATATTTATATAAAACTAATAACAAATAGAAAAATTTAGAGAGTGAAGAAATATCTTAAATTACCTTTGATGTAATTTGGTTTCCTTTAAATGGACATCCTAAATGAAGGATAAATCTAATTACATATGTGATACAATTATTTTCCTAAATGTCTTGTTTTTACGCCCCCCCTCCCCCACCCCCAAAAGGTAAAATATATGTATGGGCTGTCTCTAAAACTAAATAATTATCACTTTACCCTCAATCACATGTCTACACGTAAGGGTGAAAACTACTACTTATCCTGAAAATTTAGTAAAATTGAAAATTAATTAGTCCAGCAAAAAAAAAACCTATTGAGTCGAAAAATCTTTTATTTACTATATAAAAAATCCTCCTCATTCTAACAAAACAAAACAAGACACACATAACACAGATAATAGATATGAGGGGGAAGGTAAAGTTATCGTTCATAGAAAATGATACAATGAGGAAAAAAACATTCACCAAAAGGAAGAAAGGGATGATGAAGAAACTCAACGAGCTTGTGACTCTATGTGGTGTTGAAGCATGTGCGGTCATCAATAGCCCGTACAACTCGATCCCGGAGGCTTGGCCATCAAAAGAAGGTGTTGAAGAAGTGGTGTCGAATTTTATGGAGTTTTCGGTGATAGACCGGACCAAGAAGATGGTGGATCAAGAGACTTTTATACGTCAAAGGATCGCCAAAGAAACAGAAAAACTGCAGAAGCTACGTGATGAGAACCGAGATTCTCAAATTCGAGATTTAATGTTCAGTTGTCTCAAAGGGGAAATAGATGTGTATCGTCTTGACGGAAGAGATCTTCTAGATTTGAGTTTCTTTATTGACAAGTATCTCAATGGTCTTATTCGTAGGGTTGAGATCCTTACGGAGAACGGTGAGTCTTCTTCTTCTTTACCTCCTCCTATTGGGGCAGCTCCTATTGGTGTGGATGCATCTGCTCCAATCGGATTTGATTCAATATCAAGCTCAATATCAAAATCAGCAAAATCATACGATTCAATATCAAAATCAAGATCAGCAAAAGCCGGTTAAGTTCCAATATCAAGCTCTTTTTGATTTTTATAATCAGATTCCAAAGAAAATCCATGATTTTAACATGAAAATGAATATAGATTCGAATCAAAGTATGATTTTGGATTTGAATCAAAATCTTAATGTTGGAGAGGACGAGGGCATTCCTTGCAAGGATATCAACAACTACCAACCTGAAATCAACTGTCTCGCTACCGTCACCACTGTCTCCACTTATGTTTGTGCCCCTAACATCACCAATGATCTCTAGTCTAAAGGATGTATTTCGAGTGAAGTGTTTGATCATATGCATGTTTTGTTTTTTCCATTTCAGAAAACAAAATTTATATGTGATGTTTTTTTTAATTGTTGTAATGCTTAGAGGTTTTTTTTATTTAAGTTCATTTCCATTGATGTATTTGCCTCAAAACGTTTAGTTTGATTTGAAGAAGTTTAATCATTACGAAAAAAATAGTTTTAACTATCTTTTTTTTTTTTAACAAATCTTTAGATATGTTTCGTTTATTTACCTTTTTTTGAGGAAATCCCCATTAAAACCCCTATACCTTTTTACAGTTTTCAAATAAAATCTCTAACTATTTGAATGCTTACGACAAACTTCAAATTTATTAATTTATCTAATACTAACCTCCAAGTAAACATAAGTGTGCACATTATTTTTAAAACATGTTATTCGTTTGCTTTTATTCTTTGCTTTGTAATTATTTAAAATATAAAAGTATCTAAAATTGTTTTGATTAAGTCAATTTCTTTTCTCTGTCTATATATATATATTTATTGCTATGTCATGTTTTCTTCTTTCTTAGAATTTAACTAAAAAGATTATGAATGCCATTGCCATATTTTGTTGGATTCAAATGCTTATAACAAAAAAAAAAAAAAGGATTTCAACTTTATGTGCCATACTATTTTAAGATGTTTCTAGCAAATTCTCAACTACGTAGTTTAGGTGACCACCTCTGAGATCTTCACATACTTTGACACACCTAATTTTCAAATGCATATCTCATCTATGGAGTCGAGAAGGCGTCCCGTGGGATGCCAAAAATCAAAGACAAATGATGTATAGTAGTGCTGACAATTGCGGATCTCCTGATGTACATACTCAACCATAATTTACCTTAATTTCAGTAGCTTCCGCCATGTCTCGGAACCTAAATTAGAATCCTTACTGTCCTATAAAGTATCCTAACGGTTGATATATTGTCGTAACCACCAATAATAAACCTGATAAAGTTAGTAGT
The DNA here is from genome assembly GCA_019202805.1 of Arabidopsis suecica. Lineage (NCBI taxonomy): Eukaryota > Viridiplantae > Streptophyta > Magnoliopsida > Brassicales > Brassicaceae > Arabidopsis > Arabidopsis suecica. The sequence continues at coordinate 7,956,146 of CM032906.1, read as the reverse complement.
TTCCAAATTAAAACTTAACCTGAACGTCTCTTTCCCCTTCTTCTCGCTCTCTCTTATTCCCCGTTTATGTAATGTTAAACCGTACTGCTTAGTCCGTTCTTTTAGACTTTTATTTTCTAAAGTTTCTTTTGTAGACACTTATCCTCCTAATTGGGCAACCAATCAAAGAGTTCTTTATTAATTAATGTGAGGTTGGCAAAAAAAAAAAAAAAAAAACTTAACCTGAACACCCGTGACACATGGATGCGTTGGATATCAAGGCCTCATTCCTTCTTAGGAATACACAATTCTTTCCACATATTGGCACGCTTTCGGAAAAAACATATAATAGTAGAAAATCTAGCAAGATACGACATCATAAGAAATTAAGGAATCTTAAAAGTTTATTCTTTCACTTTGTTTCCATACTTCCCCAGCTTTGTTGTTTCAGAATTGAGACACACTGGATAAGATTTCCGGGATCAAGAGAGTCGCAAATAAATTAAATTTTATGCATTGGGCCTAAATATATGTAGTCGATACTTTACATTCTTGCCGGTTAAAAATGACTTGTGTGTATTTTCTTAAACTTGAAATAATGCTGTGTTTGTTCATAAATAATATAAAATTTTAAAAGTCACTAATGTCGATAAAAGGTTTTCCAAAATTGTGTAAAATAGAAACCGTCATCCATTCTCGTGGTTATCTTCTATTTCTGATTCGTTTAACTACTAAAGTTATACATGTATTCATTTTTTTTACATTGTTTTACGCAACAATGGATGGGATAGCTTAGTTATATATACTCATCGTTTCAGATTCTCAATATATTTCATTACATGTTTAATGATATGTAAGGGTTAAAGGGGTCAAGGTAATTAGAAGCTCGGATGCTACAAAAAACAAAGTCACTAAACCAATAAGATATCCGAGAGTTTGCACTTTCTTTTTGTGCAAGTCTAGGGATTGGATTTGGTTGCTTTAGGGTTTGATACTTTGATGAATCATATAAACCCGCTTCTTTTTAATGACTTTGTAAACTCTTCTTCAATGTAGTCATAATGTTAGAACTTTAGATACGCATTGAGATTGCATGTGATGTAAAATTGTTAAAAAAAGATAAAATTAAGTACACCCATTCCAAATTTTTCACGCAAAACTTACTCGAAGCAAACATAATCGAGAAGATTGGAGAAAGCGGGCCAATTCTCAGGGGACTCCACCATTGAAACTAAGTCTGCAAGTCTAGGACTTTGATTTGGTTGTTTTAGGGTGTGATACTTCGATGAGTCATATAAATCCTCTTTTTTTAGTAAACTCTTCTCCAATTTAATGAAAATTCACCAAAACTGTTATACGTACACAAAATCTGATCAAAGTCTCATAAAGCCATAAAGCAATTCACAAATTATACGTACACAAACTTGATCTCTATCCACAAAATATGGTCAAAGTCTCATAAAGCCATAAAGCAATTCTCCTTCTCCCATCACCCATCACCAACCTTCACCTCCTCCTCGTCTTACTGCACTCTCTTTTATAACTTTGATAATTTATCCATCGTGGGCACATGCTGAATTAGGGTTATAAATTGCATGAAAACCAGAACTGATCCTAAAAATTTGAAGAGTAGTGGAAGCAATTACATATATATATATATATATATATATATATATATATATATATATATATATTTTAATTTGTTACTCTTTATATAGATATAAATATATCCTCTAGATACTTGGCCTACTGTAACATGCAGCTCTTGTATTTTGAGTTATATTTACTTGAAAATTATAAGATCCTAATATTTGTTGTGGATACTACGTAAAAACTTAATGTTTATATATATATATATATTTTTTGTCATCCGAAATTAATTAAAGTTCAAAAGAGTCATTCCTGAGGAATGTTGTTTACATATGTGATATGAAGCGGTTCTGTACGAGCTTGTCGTGCCAGATTATCCGCTTTTAAAATGTTTATATATTTAAACTTAAAATTTTTTGGTTTTAGAATAAACAGAGAAATATGGTATATAGAGTTAAAACTCATGAGTCATGACATGTAAGCACTAACGCAAAGAAAACAATCAAGGCATGAGAAAACAGTGGTTCAAAATAACAAGATTAATTCACTTAGGTTTATAAAAACACACAAATTATGCAAGTTTCAGTGTAAGTAAACAAATCTCTAGACTAGGTTGTTAAGCGAGGTCTAGAACCAAGTCTTCTGGAATCTGGAATCTGAAATCTGGATACTCCATTGATTGAGAAGACTCAGAAAACCCTAAAAGATCCGGATTCTCTTCGAAAAATAGTGAATACTTGTAGGATCAGCTTCATAAGCTTCACGGTTTAGCCATAACATCATTTCTATCCAACTAATATTACCTGTAATTATTAATTATATTGATATAAAATTAATAATAAATAGAATAATTTAGAGATTGAAGAAATATCTTAAATTACCTTTGATGTAATTTTTTTTCCTTTAAATGGACATCCTAAATGAAGGATAAATCTCATTACATATGTGATACAATTTTTTTCCTAAATGTCTTGTTTTTATGCCCCCCCAAAAGGTAAAATATACGTATGGGTTGTCTCTAAAACTAAATGTTTATCACTTTACCCTCAATATATCACATGCCTACACGTAAGGGTGAAACTAATACCTATCCTGAAAATTTAGTAAAATTGAAAATTTATTAGTCCAGCAAAGAAATAAGAAAAACCTATTGAGTTGAAAACCTTTTATTTACTATATAAACAATCCTCCTCATTCTAACAAAACAAAACAAAACACACATAACAAAGATTATAGATATGAGGGGGAAGATTAAGTTATCGTTCATAGAAAATGATACAGTGAGGAAAACAACATTCACCAAAAGGAAGAAAGGGATCATGAAGAAACTCAACGAGCTAGTGACTCTATGTGATGTTGAAGCATGTGCGGTCATCAATAGCCCGTTCAACTCGATCCCGGAGGCTTGGCCATCAAAGGAAGGCGTTGAAGAAGTGGTGTCTAATTTTATGAAGTTTTCGGTGATAGACCGGACCAAGAAGATGGTGGATCAAGAGACTTTTATACGTCAAAGGATCGCCAAAGAAACAGAAAAACTGCAGAAGCTACGTGATGAGAACCGAGATTCTCAAATTCGAGATTTAATGTTCAGTTGTCTCAAAGGGGAAATAGATGTGTATCGTCTTGACGGAAGAGATCTTCTAGATTTGAGTTTCTTTATTGACAAGTATCTCAATGGTCTTATTCGTAGGGTTGAGATCCTTATGGAGAACGGTGAGTCTTCTTCTTCTTTACCTCCTCCTATTGGGGCAGCTCCTATTGGTGTGGATGCATCTGCTCCAATCGAATTTGATGGTCATACGATTCAATATCAAAATCAAGATCAGCAAACGCCGGTTAAGTTCCAATATCAGGCTCTTTTTGATTTTTATGATCAGATTCCAAAGAAAATCCATGATTTTAACATGAAAATGAATATAGATTCGAATCAAAGTATGATTTTGGATTTGGATCAAAATCTTAATGTTGGAGAGAAGGAGGGCCTTCCTGGCATGGACATAACCAACTACCAACATGAAATCAATTGTCTCACTACCATCACCACTGCCCTCACTGATGTTTGTGCTCCTAACATCACCAATGATCTCTAGGCTAAAGGATGTATTTCGAGTGAAGTGTTTGATCAGATGCATTTTTTGTTTTTTTCTATTTCAGAAAACAAAATTTATATGTGATGTTTTTTTTAATTGTTGTAATGCTTAAAGGTTTTTTTTTTATTTAAGTTCATTTCCATTGATGTATTTGCCTCAAAAAGTTTAGTTTGATTTGAAGAAGTTTAATCATTTCGAAATAAATAGTTTTAACTATTTTTTTTTTAACAAATCTTTAGATATGTTTCATTATTTATTTACCTTTTTTGAGGAAATCCCCATTAAAACCCTATACCTTTTTACAATTTCCAAATAAAATCTCTAACTATTTGAATGCTTACGACAAACTTCAAAGTTATTAATTTATCTAATACTAACCTCCAAGTAAACATAAGTGTGCACATTATTTTAAAAACAAGTTATTTGTTTACTTTTTTTCTTTGCTTTGTAATTATTTAAAATATAAAAAGTATCTAAAATAGTTTTGATTAAGTCAATTTATTTTCTCTGCCTATATATATTTTATTGCTATGTCATGTTTTCGTCTTTCTTAGAATTTAACTAAAAAGATTATGAATGCCATTACCATATTTTGTTGGATTCAGATGCTGATAACAAAAAAAAGAAAAGGATTTCAACTTTTTCTGCCATACTATTTTAAGATGTTTCTAGCAAATTCTCAACTACGTAGTTTAGGTGACCACCTCTTAGATCTTCACATACTTTGACACACCTAATTTTCAAATGCATATCTCATCTATGGAGTCGAGAAGGCGTCCCGTGGGATGCCAAAAATCAAAGACAAAGTATGTTTAGTAGTGCTGACAATTGCGGATCTCCTGATGTACATACTCAACCGTAATTTACCTTAATTTAAGTAGCTTCCGCCATGTCTCGAAACCTAAATTAGAATCCTTATTTTCCTAAAAAATAACCTAACGGTTGATATATTATCGTAACCACCAATAATAAACCCGATAAAGTTAGTAGTTTCCAAATTAAACTTAACCTGAACACCCGTGACACATGGATACGTTGGATATCAAGGCCTCATTCCTTCTTAGGAATACACAATTCTTTCCACATATTGGTACGCTTTCGGAAAAACATAGAATAGTAAAAAATCTAGCAAGATACGATAACATAAGAAATTGAGGAATCATAAAAGTGTCTTCTTTCGCTTTGTTTCCACATTTCCCGAGCTTTGTTGTTTTAGAATTGAGACGCACTGGAAAAGATTTTCGGGATCAAGAGAGTCGCAAATAAAGTAAATTTTATGAGTGGTTGGGCCTAAATATATTTAGTCGACACTTTACATTCTTGCTTGTTAAAAATGACTTGTGTGTATTTTCTTAAACTTGAAACAATGCTGTGTTTGTTCATAAATAATATCAATTTTTAAAGTCGCTAATGTCGATAAATTGTTTTCCAAAATGGTGTAAAATTGAAACCGTCATCCATTCTCATGGTTATCTTTTATTTCTGATTCGTTTCACTAATAAAGTTATACATGAATTTGTTTTTTTTCATTGTTTTACGCAACAATGGATGCGATATCTTAGTTATATATACTCATCATTTCAAATTCTCAATATATTGCATCACATGTTTAATGATATGTTAGGGTTAAAGGGGTCAAGGTAATTGGAAGCTCGGATGCAACAAAAAACAAAATCACTGAACCAATAATATATTCGAGAGTTTGCACTTTCTTTTTGTGCAAGTCTAGGGATTGGATTTGGTTGCTTTAGGGTTTGATACTTCGATGAATCATATAAACCTGCTTCTTTTTAATGACTTTGTAAACTCTTCTTCAATGTAGTGGATATATTCTATTGTAAACTCTTCTTCAATTTAGTGGATATATTTTTGTTTTTAGTAGGAATATATGGTGTTAACTATGGTGGATATATTTAGCTTGAACAGAAAATATTGGTATAGGAATCTTTTTAGCATATAATTTCTCACTCCATAAAATAACTTGATCAAAACTTGATAGTCACGTTCAAAGCATGTCAAATTGTACCCTGAATAACAATGTGAGATACCTTCTTATGTAAACATTTGTCTACTGAATACCAACGAGGCAATGCTGACCAATGTGAACGGTAATAGAGAAATCTGCGATTTTAAAGCCAACATCAATTTGAGATCGGCACATTCAACATTACAAAATCATGGCAACCGACATTGAGGATGAACATATGAGATTCTTAACAGGTTTAAATGAGCATTATTGTTACACTCGGCATATTAGTTTTGCAAGAAATGTTCTTATGGCGGCAGTAGATCAACTATTCTTTAAGGAGCAAGTTCACGGAACATGCAACTATTTAATGTCCCCAGACGATGGTATCGTTCAATAGACTACAAGATACATGTTTTCTATATATATACTAGTTTGAAGATGGAGAGTAATAATGATTTAATAGCTTAGCATTATTCGCAGGAAACTGCGACATAAATCTAAGAAGGAATGATAAGTGTATACAAGAAGAAGTCGCACGTGGGAGAGAAGAAAATAGAGGGATCAAGTGAAGACACGTGCGAACGAAACAGTGTATATAAGCTTTAGTTTTATCTTGTAGAACTTTAATGCATTGTTGAATGATAGTGTTCGTTACAGTGACGCATGTGTCATTGTTAAACCAAAATTGCCTATAAATACTAAATCGCACACTCGCTGATTACAACATCCAAAAAGAGTCTACTCTCCATTTAGTGCTTCGTCTCAGAGGTGATATGCATATTTTTGTGAAGACCCTCACTGGAAAGACCATTACTTTGGAGGTTGAGAGCTCAGACACTATCGATAATGTTAAAGCTAAGATCTAGGACAAGGAAGGAATCCCACCAGACCAACAAAGGCTTATCTTTACCGGTAAGCAGCTTGAAGATGGACGTACCCTTGCTGATTACAACATCCAAAAGGATTCTACCTTCCATCTTGTGCTTCGTCTCCGTGGTGGTATGCAGATCTTTGTGAAGACCCTCACCGGGAAAACCATTACTCTGGAGGTTGAGAGCTCAGACACAATCAATAATGTCAAGGCTAAGATTCAAGACAAGGAGGGGATCCCAACAGACCAGCAGAGACTCATCTTCGCCGGGAAACAGCTTGTGGATGGACGGACTTGCTGATTACAACATCCAGAAGGAGTCGACTCTTCACTTGGTTCTTCATCTTCGTGGTGGAAGCTTTGAGCTTTGTGATCTGTGGTCAAAACTGGTGTTGTTCGATTGAGCCTCGTGCACTTGTGTAGTGATGTTTGCAAAAGAAGAAGACTTTTCTCTATCATGTTCATGTTTCATTTTCTGTTTTCTTTATGTGCTCTTTGTTTCGAACTTTTCGGTCGGGCCTTTATGTTTCAAATTTTAATAATAATCCAAATGCATGTTTGAAAATCTGTTTTGAGCTTTCAAGTTGATTAATTCCCCGACTCTATTGCCTCCTCCTAATGTGGTAGGTGTAACTCGTCAAAATATGGGATTTGGTCTATCATCTATGGGTGGGTATTTCTTTTGGCTAAGAGTATGAAATTTTTTTGTAGTAGTGAAAATGTTAGTTATTAATGGGACGTCGTAGGTTACCATCATTTACGATGGCGAGGTCTTATTTTTTCAGGGAAATATCTTGAAATGGCTGCCACAAACAATTAAATAGGTTTGATACTTGTATGTATAAACAGAAGCCTAAAGGTGATACTCAAGTTTAAAACAATACTCAAGTTTTAGAAAGTGGATATTAAACAACAAGGTGACATCATTTTAGGAGAAAGTACGAATGGTAGATACTAGAAAGACATGGCATCTTCGTCAAGCATTATTTTAAAGCAATAAATAAGAAATGCCTTTAATTTGACCCAAAATAATAATAATTTAGTTACATTCTTGTTTTGATTATATACTTAAGGTCACAAATATCCGACGAATATATATGTGTAGTTTATGTGTAATATCCGAAGGTGTAACCAGTAACTTCATCAGATTCCTCCTAACAAATGTTTTTAAATTTTAAATATCCGAACAATTTGAAAACATGTGTTATATGTTAGGAGGAATTTGGTGAAGTTATTGAAAAACACTTTAGATAAAGAGAGTGAAGAAAGAAGAGGAGAAGGTGAAGGCCGGTGATGTGATCGGAGAAGGATCAAGAAAAGCAGAAGATGATTCGCCATTGAAATCATATGAATTGTTTTGTCTTTATGAGACTTTGATCCGATTTTGTGGATAGGGATTGAGTTTATGTACGTTTTTGAAGTAAGAAGAAAAACACATAACAAGATCGATGAAAAAGTTTAGAAACATGTTGGGCGTATCTTATGTACTTTGGATCTAGATCAATAAATTGACAAAAAAAAAAAAAAGAATAAGAACCTAAAGAAAATATGTTACACAAATTGAAGGCGAGTTTACAAAAGAAACTGAGACGTGCCTTGTCCGCTCTCTCAATCTCATCAAGTGTCCGGTGGCGAACAAGATCTCGACCTTCTTGTAGACCGATGCGTACAGAAGAAGAAAGAGCCGACTGATTGATGAAGAGCAAAATTTTGTCCTTGACTAATAATTAAAAAAAAAAAAAAAACAAAATAATTTTATTAATTAGTTTTTTAAAATATTCATTAAAAATCAAAATTAATCTATTTATAAAACAATATGCTCGAAAATATTTTTTATTTTTTATGTTATGCAAATGTTAGATAATGATGAAACTAAAACTAATAATTATGATAGAAATTATGAACTTTCATACATAATTTTTTTTAAAAAAAAAACTATCTAGGTTTTGGGTTGATTTAGTAAATATTTTCAATAATGATTGGTTTAATAGTAATTACGAATTTTAATTGTATATAATTGAAAAGTATGTTTTTTGTTTTTTTTCGTAATCAATATTTTCGAAATATATATACATATATTTTAAAACACTATATTTATGTTTAAATTACAAATATAAATTATATAATGTAAATTATTAATTTAAATATTAGAACTAAAAATAATTATTTTTGATTTAAAAGAGAATAAATCAACAGTTAAACTGTTCATATTAAAAAATTACATACTCAAAATTGTTTATTATTATTTTGTGAAAATAATAGATAGTGATAAAACTAAAACTAATAATCATGATATAAATTATGAGTTTTAATTATATGATAAAATTATCTAGATTTTGGGTTGATGTAGTAAATATTTTGGATCATGTTTGGTTTAATATTAACTATGAATTTTAATAATATATAATTCAAAAAATCTTTTTAGATTTATTTCAAATTTATTACGAATACCATATCTTGGACTTCGAATTCCATTTTTACAAATAAAGTATTCTGATTAGAAAAAGACTTATGGGTACGGGTTTATGTTTTGGACATCAATGTAAACTTTCATAATTTGCAGGAATCTTACAAAATTTACTTCTGGCATTTAATAGAGCTGTCAAGCGGGTCAAACTTGCCCCGCGAGACCCACACCGCAGCGGGTTTCAAAATTTTTGATCCGCAAAAAACCCGCCCCGCAAAATCTGCGGGAGAAAATACTAGACCCGCATCCGCCCAGCTTAATTTCGCGGGAGCCGCGAGTAACCTGCGGGCTTTTAAAAACTTACTTTTTAAATATTATTAAATTATATTTAAAACAAAAATATAATTAATAATAATTTTAAATATAAATACACATATTTTATAAGAAAAAATTAACTTTTTTAATTATTTTATATATATTACGAATTATTTTAATATTTTACAACTATATATTAATTAAATTTATATATAATTATATATATATTTTTTTTGAAAAGCCCGCGGGACCCGCGGGTTTACCGGCAAAAACCCGCAATTTATAAAACCAACCCGTACCCATCCCGCTTTTTTGCATTTTGAAAATTTTAGACCCGCACCCGCCCAACAGCAGGGCGGTCGGGACAGGGCCCGTGGGCTTTGCTTCAAATTGACAGACCTAGGCATTTATCACAAAATATGGACCCGACTCTGCGCATACACTATACATAAAATTGGAAAAACGTTTAACGGATAATATGATTTAATGTCGTTACACATCCCAATGCAACGGATCGAAATAAATGTGTATACATTTAATTTCGTACATGTTATAATCGTAAGCGAGTTCATATACTCACTAACAAGAAAAACAATTTCTTGACAAAAAGAAAAAAAGAAACGGTTTGTGTTACTATTATGGCGATAGTTGTAGGCTTACTTGAAATCTTCATAGCTTTTGTTTTTTTCATTTTCTGCCAATGTTTATTGCTCCACAAGAAATCTCCCAAGCCTTTGCTCACGAACTGGCCGGTCCTAGGGATGCTTGCGGGTCTGCTCCTCCAAGTGCCTCGTATCTACGACTGGATCACCGAGGTTCTTGAGGCCACCGATATGACGTTTTGTTTCAAAGGTCCATATCTTAGTGGAATGGACATCTTGCTCACTGTTGATCCGGTGAATATCCACTACATTCTAAGCTCAAATTTCGCTAATTACCCCAAAGGAATGGAGTTTAAGAAGATCTTTGAAGTCGTGGGTGATTTGTTACAGAGATTCTTGTTTGATACATCTTTGATTTTGATGACCGGGTATGATCCAAAATGTTTATCTATTGAAATGCCTAAGGTTGAGTTCGGTGACGCGGTAGATGGTGTTTCAGACGGGGTTTTCTATAGACATGTTAAGCCGGTTTTCTTGTGGAGGCTCCAATATTGGATTGGTGTAGGAGTCGAGAAAAGATTGAAAAGAGGTCTTGCGGTTTTCGATGAACTTCTCGAGAAGATCATAACGGTTAAAAGAGAGGAGATCAAAAGTCATGAAACTCAACATCACTCAAGAGGAGAGGCCATAGACGTTTTGACATACTACATGACTATGGACACGACCGAATATAAGTACTTGAAACCGAGTGATAATAAATTCATTAAAGACACTATTTTGGGTTTCTTGATAGCGGCAAGAGACACAACAAGTTCAGCTCTCACTTGGTTCTTCTGGCTTCTGTCCAAGAACCCTGAAGCAATGAACAAGATTCGACAAGAGGTTAACAAGAAGATGCCGAGGTTTGATCCCGCAGATTTAGATAAGCTCGTGTATCTACACGGTGCCGTGTGTGAGACGCTAAGGTTATACCCACCAGTTCCATTTAACCACAAGTCACCGGCAAAGCCAGACGTGCTTCCAAGTGGGCATAAAGTCGATGAGAATTGGAAGATTGTCATATCTATGTATGCATTAGGGAGGATGAAATCTGTTTGGGGAGATGACTCGGAAGATTTCAGACCCGAGAGATGGATTTCATATAGTGGAAGGTTAAAATATGAACCTTCATATAAGTTCTTGGCGTTTAACGCTGGTCCAAGAGCTTGCTTGGGAAAAAAGTTAACGTTCTTGCAGATGAAGACAGTGGCTGCGGAAATCATACGAAACTATGACGTCAAGGTCGTTGAAGGGCACAAAACCGAACCTGTTCCTTCTGTTCTTTTTCGCATGCAACATGGTCTCAAAGTATCATATCACTAAGATCTAGTGATAGAACCCACATGGTGGTGGGCGAGTGGTTGGCGAGCCCTGGTTGTTTGGGTGAAATTCCCTCCATCCCGGCTTCGACTCCACCTGCTGTTATCAACATTATTGTGGGTAGTCTGTCAGTTGGGCTTTGGCCCAATTGGTTTACCTGGTAGTCAGAAATGCAGGCGGCCTGACTACCCCCTGGCACTTAGTCGGAAGGCATTCTAAACTCGGGATAGGCAGAGTGGTAGCCCGAAGGGCCTAGCCGTTAACACGGTGGACCAGTCTACTATGTAGCACCTCGGTGTGTTCCTACCGGGGCTGACCGGATAGCCGATAGGGTTTATAAAAAAAAAAAAAAAAAGATCTAGCGATAGTTTTATTTTTATTTTGCTGTTATAGATTTCAATAAAAGATGCATGTTCACTCATGGTTAGACTTATTTTGCTGTTATAGATTTCAATAAAAGATGCATGTTCACTCATGGTTAGACTTATTTTGCAAACACGTCTTTGTATCAGTCATTTGCAAACAGCAGCTCGTATTTCATAATTACATCCTTGTTTCACAATAACATGTGCTCACATTTTGTGGTCTTAAGAAATCTGATGTTTTGTTACCATTTTTTTTTTTTCCAAGCTATGGTTTGTTACCACTATGGGACCCTTCCCCACAGTTAAATCACCCAAAATCGATAACACACGTTGGGAGAAAAAAAAAAAAAAACGTTCATTAAATATATCTTGACGAAAACATAAAAATAACTAAACTTGTTATCTTTTCTTTTTTGTTCTGACAACTTTTAATTCTTTTTTTGGTTAACGTATACATCAAGAGCAAACTAAATAAGATACGTCCAACATATATATGTTTCCAAACTTTTTCATCCTGTTCAGTAGGAAAATAATAAGTTACGAGATCGTGATATAAGTCAATTATTAATTGATTGGATTTTAAAATGTATAGCAAGTACTAAATTTTTATTTTTGGTTTCCAATCAACCGTTTATCACATGTTTCCAAATTTTAATTTCATGTTTCTATTTATGATAAAGGAATTAGTGAATTAATTATCGTATAATTCATGTTAAAGTAAGTTTAATTTATTTTTATTTAGTTTCACTTACTTATATTTTTTTCAAAACTTTATCGAGATGATTATCCAAGAATTTTTTTTATTACTATATTTGATATTTTTTGTTCTAAATCAAATGTGTTCAGATTATATACTCATATTCTAATGCGTTTCTTAAAAGTAGAAAGCCATAACACTGCATGAAAATATTCTAAATTGGTAGATTGCAAAGGCATATTTTATTCATTTATTGGAGAAATTTCATATTGGTGGGATTTGAAGAAAACAATTTTTAAGTATCGACCGATCTTGTTTTAAAACCCTCAACTAAATTATAAATATAATTTAAAACCCTCAACTAACACTACAAGAAAATAGCACTATTGCAACATATTTTTTGCAACGTTCGGTTTTGTTGAAATTTTGCGATAGATTTTGCAATATTTTTGCAATGATGAATACACGTTACAATTTTATTACAAATTCATTGCAATATTATAACGAAAACTTTTGTTGTAAATTTCCATTACTAATTTGCAATTTTTTTACGACATTTGAAAATTTCTTGCAAATTTTACAAGAAATATTCAACAATAGTAGGTCGTAGCTTTTTTGCGAGTAAGTTATAGTAAAAAACATAGCACATTTGTAACTATATTTGCAGCTTTTTTAGTAGTTGCAATATTTACTTTCTCTAAAATTGTGAACAAAAACTAGAATATTTTTATCCTAATAAAAAAAAATCTATTGCATATTTAAAAATTGAAACTAGCGTGATTCGTTTAGTGGGTTTCCAATTTTTAGGGTAAATGGGTGGAGATTATAACCATATTTTAGTTCAATTGTGGTTAAGTTAAATTTGGTTCAGATTTAAATCAACTATAATAGAATGAAAAATTGATTTGATGATTAATGTTATCTATGTATACTATATGTATATAACTATATATATATATGTATTTTCAATCTATTTAGTTTAAAATATTTGTTAAATTTTATATTAAATAACCTAAAACTGAATCTCAACCGAATCCAAATCGAACTTGAACCGAACCCGAAATCTAAGCAACTAAACCAAATTTTGACATGCTCTTCAGTCTTGATATAAAATTGAAATTAACGTTCTTTTGACACTTTGACATATATGGTATTATATAGATTCGTCAAGTGTATTAAAAGTTAAAAACATAGTTTACTCTAGATTAAATAAACAATATTATTATGTCTATGGAAAAATGGTAAATTATGCTATTTGGCATTCTCTCTTCTTTTCCCCTGCTTTTCTTTCCGTTAACTCCAAATCTTTGGATAATTCCTGTTTTTGGGATAAGTCTCAACAGTTACAAAAACCAACAAATACTCTCGATCGTTATATATTTTTAATATGGGTTTTGTGCAAAAAAACCCTCCAACTCGCCCATTTTTGCAACTTTACCCTCCATCTCCGAAAAATGCAGATTAATACTACGAAGTCCTAAATAATGTGCAATATAACCCTTATTCGTATATTGTAAACGTTTTTTCGGTCACATACATTGGTTTTTTAAAATTCTAAAAGTAGAGTTGAACTCTTCATCGCGAGGGCTTCGATTTGATATATTATTTGTCAAAATTTTACGAACTTGACGGTAACGAATAAGGGTTATATTGCACATTATTTGGGACTTCGTAGTATTAATCTGCATTTTTCGGAGATGGAGGGTAAAGTTGCAAAAATGGGCGAGTTGGTGGGTTTTTTTGCACAAAACCCTTTTAATATATGCCTTTTTTTGTTATCTTACTAGAACCAACAAATATATATTAGAATCTTTTAAGTATCGGAACAACTTTTTAACCACCAAATACGTTGACACCTAGATTAAAAGCTTGATCAACACCAAGCCCAACACCACATAATCAACAAAACAGAAAATTAATATTCGAGAAGTTAATGCTTTCTTTGGGAAAACTTGACGAGAGTTATCATACTCTTTACGTACGTAGAAGAACAGAGTTAGTGTTAGGTATACCACCATGGGTGACAGTAATTCTAGTAAGAAGTTTTCCCGATTCGTCATCTTTCGTGAAGGGAGATGCCGACGAATGATCCAAGATTTTATATCGCCTCCCGCAGTATTATCATTCCGACAAAGGTACCAAAAACAATACCTACTTTTTAAGCGTTCATTTTTTTATTTGATTCAATTTAATGTGAATTATTTGATTTAGTTTTTGGTTTTTTTTTTTTTTTGTATGAGTTTATTTTAACATTAACTCTGGTTTTTTTCTTTCTAAGTTTTTTTCAGATGAATCTTTAACCATGGATTTGTTAGAGCAGACGATCTTAACAAAATTTTAGAAATCAAAGATGGATCACCGAGCTTAAAGGATTGGAGAAACTGTTATCTCTTCCAAAATTGGCTAGTATAAGTTTTAGTTATTTTGTTGATTTTGTTTGGCTTTTGAGTATCTTTTGATATTTTTTACGTGTTTTGATATTTACAATTTTGTTGGAGGTTTCTCCTTATTTATCTAATATATATATTTATTTATTATTCAATCTTGGAACATCTATTATAATAAATTTTAATTATAAAATTATAATATTGATTAATTCTTATAATTTAGTAAAATCTATGGGTCAAATTTAAATTATAGAAAAACTATTGTAACAGAAATATATATCGACCATACAATTCACAATAATATTTTGACAACATAAATTATTATAATAACAAGAAATATTAGTTACGACAATATTTACAACAAATTATGCATTTTTCATCGTAACAAAATTTTTGTAACGAAAGTATCTTGCAAAATAGGTATCGCAAATTTTCAACGGTATTTGTTATATGTTTTTTTATTGGAATAATTTAAGACAATTTACGACAATTTAACGTTGCAAACGGGTCGTAATTATACGACAAATCTGCCTCAAATATATTGTTGCAGAAATACAACAACTATAGCAAGAAATTGATTCATTGCAGATTTTACAACGTCTATGCGACAAATTTTAATTTGCAACGCTCAATCAGCAACGTTATAAAATTGGTTGCGTCTTCATTGCAATTGTATGTTTGCAACAATATATTGCTCTATAGCAACAATTTTTCATATTGCAATATCACTATTTTCTTGTAGTGTAAATTATAAATAGAAAACTTCTCAAGTAAGAGATTTTAATGAAAATCATTCACATATTAATTGGTTCATTTAGAAGCCCACAACTAAATCATTAATGAAAAAGCCCTCACATACGACATTTTAGTGAAAAAACCTTTTGATTTATCATTCCTTCTAAACATATATAGTCGATACTTTACATTATTTGTTTAAATTCTATTTGTAATATTCGATGTTTTTTTTTTGTCAGTAACCTTTTTTTTTGTTAAAGGTTTTTGTCAATAACTTAGTTAAAGGGTTTTAAATGAACCGACTAGTATTTATGAGATTTTTTCATTTAAATCTCTTTGTTAATTTTTTTTTCATTAATAATGTAGTTGGCGGTTTCAAAATGAAGTGGTAGATACTTCATGATTTTTTTTCTTAAAAATCTCCATATTGAAATTCAAACTAATTGGTTGAATATATTGTAAAACCATATTCACAACTAAAGTATTTTTTAACATTGGACATATCGTCTTATTTATAATCTAATATAATCAAATCAAAAGTCCCGTAATCTAATCTAGCGAGTTTATATATTTTAACATGTTAAAAGAGATTATAAGTTGAAGAATGAGTTCTAAATCATCACTTTAGATTTTTCTTTTAAAATTTTTAAGTGTGAATAAAATTAAATATTCGATTTAAGTGTTATATTTGAAAAACACACAAAACTCTTATCAAAATGTTTTTTTTTTTTCTTAATTTACAAAATTTTGCCTCATATTATGTTATATTTTTTATTCAAGAAAAAAGGATAAACAAAAGAGATAGTCATAATGTTAGAACTTTAGATACGCATTGAGATTCCATGTGATGTAAAATTATTAACAAGATAAAATTAAGTACACCCATTCCAAATTTTTCACGCAAAACTTACTCGAAGCAAACTTAATCAAGAAGATTGGAGAAAGCGGGCCAATTCTCAGGGGACTCCACAATTGAAACTAACTTTGCAAGTCTAGGACTTTGATTTGGTTGTTTTAGGGTTTGATACTTCGATGAATCATATAAATCCTCTTTTTTTAGTAAACTCTTCTCCAATTTAATGAAAATTCACCAAATTTGTTATACGTACATAAAATCTGATCAAAGTCTCATAAAGACATAAAGCAATTCACAAATTATACGTATACAAACTTGATCTCTATCCACAAAATATGATCAAAGTATCATAAAGACATAAACCAATTCTCCTTCTCCCATCACCCATCACCAACCTTCACCTCCTCCTCGTCTTACTGCACTCTCTTTTATAACTTTGATAATTTATCCATCGTGGGCACATGCTGAATTAGGGTTATAAATTGCATGAAAACCAGAACTGATCCTGAAAATTTGAAGAGTACTGGAAGCAATGACATATATATATTTTTAATTTGTTACTCTTTTTGAAGAGTCTCTTTCCCCTTCTTCTCGCTCTCTCTTATTCCCCGTTTTTGTAATGTTAAAGCGGACTGCTTAGCCCGTTCTTCTAGACTTTTATTTTCTGAAGTTTCTTTTGTAGACACTTATCCTCCTAATTGGGCAACCAATCAAGGAGTTCTTTATTAATTAATGTGAGGTTGGCAAAAAAAACAAAAAAAACTTAACCTGAACACCCGTGACACATGGATACGTTGGATATCAAGGCCTCATTCCTTCTTAGGAATACACAATTCTTTCCACATATTGGCACGCTTTTGGAAAAAACATATAATATTAGAAAATCTAGCAAGATACGACAACATAAGAAATTAAGGAATCTAAAAAGTTTATTCTTTCACTTTGTTTCCATATTTCCCCAGCTTTGTTGTTTCAGAATTAAGACGCACTCGATAAGATTTCCGGGATCAAGAGAGTCGCAAATAAAGTAAATTTTATGCGTTGGGCCTAAATATATGTAGTTGATACTTTACATTCTTGCCGGTTAAAAATGACTTGTGTGTATTTTCTTAAACTTGAAATAATGTTGTGTTTGTTCATAAATAATATCAAATTTTAAAAGTCACTAATGTCGATAAAAGGTTTTCCAAAATTATGTAAAATAGAAACCGTCATCCATTCTCGTGGTTATCTTCTATTTCTGATTCGTTTAACTACTAAAGTTATACATGAATTCATTTTTTTTTACATTTTTTTACGCAACAATGGATGGGATAGCTTAGTTATATATATTCATCGTTTCAGATTCTCAATATATTTCATTACATGTATAATGATATGTAAGAGTTAAAGGGGTCAAGGTAATTGGAAGCTCGGATGCAACAAAAAACAAAGTCACTAAACCAATAATATATCCGAGAGTTTGCACTTTCTTTTTGTGCAAGTCTAGGGATTGGATTTGGTTGCTTTAGGGTTTGATACTTTGATGAATCATATAAACCCGCTTCTTTTTAATGACTTTGTAAACTCTTCTTCAATGTAGTCATAATGTTAGAACTTTAGATACGCATTGAGATTGCATGTGATGTAAAATTGTTAAAAAGATAAAATTAAGTACACCCATTCCAAATTTTTCACGCAAAACTTACTCGAAGCAAACATAATCGAGAAGATTGGAGAAAGCGGGCCAATTCTCAGGGGACTCCACCATTGAAACTAAGTCTGCAAGTCTAGGACTTTGATTTGGTTGTTTTAGGGTTTGATACTTCGATGAGTCATATAAATCCGCTTTTTTTAGTAAACTCTTCTCCAATTTAATGAAAATTCACCAAAACTGTTATACGTACACAAAATCTGATCAAAGTCTCATAAAGCCATAAAGCAATTCACAAATTATACGTACACAAACTTGATCTCTATCCACAAAATATGATCAAAGTATCATAAAGACATAAACCAATTCTCCTTCTCCCATCAATCATCACCAACCTTCATCTCCTCCACGTCTTGCTGCACTCTCTTTTATAACTTTGATAATTTATCCATCGTGGGCACATGCTGAATTAGGGTTATAAATTGCATGAAAACCAGAACTGATCCTGAAAATTTGAAGAGTAGTGGAAGCAATTACATATATATATATATATATATATATATATATATATATATATATTTAATTTGATACTCTTTATATAGATATACATATATCCTCTAGATACTTGGCCTACTGTAACATGTAGCTCTTGTATTTTGAGTTATATTTACTTGAAAATTATAAGATCCTGATATTTGTTGTGGATACTACGTAAAAAGTTAATGTTTATATACTTAAACTTAACAATTTTTGGTTTTAGAATAAACAGAGAAATATGGTATATAGAGTTAAACGCATGAGTCATGACATGTAAGCACTAACGCAAAGAAAACAATCAAGGCATGAGAAAACAGTGGTTCAAAATTACAAGATTAATTCACTTAGGTTTATAAAAACACACAAATTATGCAAGTTTCAGTGTAAGTAAACAAATCTCTAGACTAGGTTGTTAAGCTAGATCTAGAACCAAGTCTTCTAGAATCTGAAATCTGGATACTCCATTGATTGAGAAGACTCAGAAAACCCTAAAAGATCCGGATTCTCTTCGAAAAATAGTGAATACTTGTAGGATCAGCGTCATAAGCTTCACGGTTTAACCATAACATTACTTTCTATCCAACTAAGATTACCTATAATTTAAATTATTTATTAATTATATTTATATAAAACTAATAACAAATAGAAAAATTTAGAGATTGAAGAAATATCTTAAATTACCTTTGATGTAATTTGTTTTCCTTTAAATGGACTTCCTAAATGAAGAATAAATCTAATTACATATGTGATACATTTTTTTTCCTAAATGTCTTGTTTTTACGCCCCCCTCCCCCCACCCCCAAAAGGTAAAATATATTTATGGGCTGTCTCTAAAACTAAATAATTATCACTTTACCCTCAATCACTTGTCTACACGTAAGGGTGAAAACTAGTACTTATCCTGAAAATTAATTAGTCCAGCAAAAAAAAAAAACCTATTGAGTCGAAAAATCTTTTATTTACTATATAAAAAATCCTCCTCATTCTAACAAAACAAAACAAAACACACATAACAAAGATAATAGATATGAGGGGGAAGGTAAAGTTATCGTTCATAGAAAATGATACAATGAGGAAAAAAACATTCACCAAAAGGAAGAAAGGGATGATGAAGAAACTCAACGAGCTTGTGACTCTATGTGGTGTTGAAGCATGTGCGGTCATCAATAGCCCGTACAACTCGATCCCAGAGGCTTGGCCATCAAAAGAAGGTGTTGAAGAAGTGGTGTCGAATTTTATGGAGTTTTCGGTGATAGACCGGACCAAGAAGATGGTGGATCAAGAGACTTTTATACGTCAAAGGATCGCCAAAGAAACAGAAAAACTGCAGAAGCTACGTGATGAGAACCGAAATTCTCAAATTCGAGATTTAATGTTCGGTTGTCTCAAAGGGGAGATAGATGTGTATCATCTTGATGGAAGAGATCTTCTAGATTTGAGTTTCTTTATTGACAAGTATCTCAATGGTCTTATTCGTAGGGTTGAGATCCTTACGGAGAACGGTGAGTCTTCTTCTTCTTTACCTCCTCCTATTGGGGCAGCTCCTATTGGTGTGGATGCATCTGCTCCAACCGGATTTGATGGTCATACGATTCAATATCAAAATCAAGATCAGCAAAAGCCAGTTAAGTTCCAATATCAGGCTCTTTTTGAATCAAAATCTTAATGTTGGAGAGGATGAGGGCATTCCTTGCAAGGATATCAACAACTACCAACCTGAAATCAATTGTCTCGCTACCGTCACCACTGTCCCCACTGATGTTTGTGCTCCTAATATCACCAATGATCTCTAGTCTAAAGGATGTATTTCGAGTGAAGTGTTTGATGATATGCATGTTTTGTTTTTTCCATTTCAGAAAACAAAATTTATATGTGATGTTTTTTTTAATTGTTGTAATGCTTAAAGGTTTTTTTTATTTAAGATCATTTCCATTGATGTATTTGCCTCAAAACGTTTAGTTTGATTTGAAGAAGTTTAATCATTACGAAAAAATAGTTTTAACTATCTTTTTTTTATAACAAATCTTTAGATATGTTTCGTTATTTATTTACCTTTTTTGAGGAAATCCCCATTAAAACCCCTATACCTTTTTACAGTTTCCAAATAAAATCTCTAACTATTTGAATGCTTACGACAAACTTCGAAGTTATTAATTTATCCAATACTAACTTCCAAGTAAACATAAGTGTGCACATTATTTTTAGTGAAAATTACCCAGATTGACTCAAAACTTGGCACTAATAATTAAAATGACTCTCATTAGTGATGGATAACTAGACTAACCCAAATTTTGTGTAAAAAGACCAATTAACCTTAATCAAGATTTCTACAACATTTCTATTCACAAAAAAAAATTATTTGATTTCCGAAATTAAAAAAAAAAAACAGAAAAATTAAGAAATAAAACAACTAAAGCAAACACAAACTCGATTTATGTCATCTTATTTCTCCCACTCTCATGAGGCCACTTTTTCACAAAAACTAAGGAGGCCACGTTTTTTTTTTACAAAAACCCTAGATGTCGACATTTAATGTTTTAGTGGTAAATATGGTAACTACTCTAATAAGTCTGTCATTACAAGGAAAAAAACTGTCACCACTGTAAATATTATTATAGCAAAAAAATCTGCCAAAAAAAAAAACACTGTTATCAAAGAGGTTCATAATTACAAATCTGTCGTAACATACAAAATTATAAAGGTCATTCTAGCAATTTTTTTTTTACTTTAACAAATCTGCCATCAAACGACAGATTTGTGGTAATATAATTTAAACTGTCATAACATAAAACAAGTCTGTCATAACATAAAAGATTATATTTTGAAAAACAAATATGTTGTAACACGACAGATTTATGGTAACATTATAAAAATCTATCATAACATATAACAAATCTGCTACCATTAGACGTCAATCTAGTTATTAATTTTTAATCAGCAAATCTGTTACAACATGACAGTTTTTTCCGAAAATAATAAATCTGCCGCTTCTTACAAATTAAATCAGTCAGACATTACAATAAGTCTGTCACAAATTGTTAAAGTCTGTGGTTGAATGAAAAAAAATCTGTCAACAAAAACAAATCTGCTAAAATTCGATAAGTCTGTCGTAACCATATTCTAAAAAATCTGTTACAGACAAATAAGTCTGCAGTTTATAAATTAATCTGTCACAACTAGATAGCAGATTTTTCTAAAATTGCTGGAATTTTTTATGAAGGGTATTTTTGTATTTTTTATATTTTTTACACATGAGACAAGGGTATTTTATTTTATCAAAAAAAAAGAGACAAGGGTATTTTAGGCATGAAAATAACTCATTTAACCCAAATTATATGTGAGTCAATTTAGTAATTAAACTCAAAATTTGGGTTAATCTAGTAACTCTCCCTTATTTTTAAAACAAGTTATTCGTTTATTTTTTTTCTTTGCTTTGTAATTATTTAAAATATAAAAAGTATCTAAAATAGTTTTGATTAAGTCAATTTCTTTTCTCTGCCTATATTGCTATGTCATGTTTTCGTCTTTCTTAGAATTTAACTAAAAAGATTATGAATGCCATTGCCATATTTTGTTGGATTCAAATGCTGATAACAAAAAAAAAAAAAAGAATTTCAACTTTATGTGCCATACTATTTTAAGATGTTTCTAGCAAATTCTCAACTACGTAGTTTAGGTGACCACCTCTGAGATCTTCACATACTTTGAAACACCTAATTTTCAAATGCATATCTCATCTATGGAGTCGAGAAGGCGTCCCGTGGGATGCAAAAAATCAAAGACAAAGTATGTATAGTAGTGCTGACAATTGTGTATCTCCTGATGTACATACTCAACCGTAATTTACCTTAATTTCAGTAGCTTCCGCCATGTCTCGGAACCTAAATTAGAATCCTTACTGTCCTATAAAGTATCCTAACGGTTGATATATTGCCGTAACCACCAATAATAAACCTGATATAGTTAGTAGTTTCCAAATTAAAACTTAACCTGAACGTCTCTTTCCCCTTCTTCTCGCTCTCTCTTATTCCCCGTTTTTGTAATGTTAAAGCGGACTGCTTAGCCCGTTCTTCTAGACTTTTATTTTCTGAAGTTTCTTTTGTAGACACTTATCCTCCTAATTGGACAACCAATCAAGGAGTTCTTTATTAATTAATGTGAGGTTGGCAAAAAAACAAAAAAAAACTTAACCTGAACACCCGTGACACATGGATACGTTGGATATCAAGGCCTCATTCCTTCTTAGGAATACACAATTCTTTCCACATATTGGCACGCTTTTGGAAAAAACATATAATATTAGAAAATCTAGCAAGATACGACAACATAAGAAATTAAGGAATCTTAAAAGTTTATTCTTTCACTTTGTTTCCGTATTTCCCCAGCTTTGTTGTTTCAGAATTAAGACGCACTGGATAAGATTTCCGGGATCAAGAGAGTCGCAAATAAAGTAAATTTTATGCGTTGGGCCTAAATATATGTAGTTGATACTTTACATTCTTGCCGGTTAAAAATGACTTGTGTGTATTTTCTTAAACTTGAAATAATGTTGTGTTTGTTCATAAATAATATCAAATTTTAAAATTTACTAATGTCGATAAAAGGTTTTCCAAAATTATGTAAAATAGAAACCGTCATCCATTCTCGTGGTTATCTTCTATTTCTGATTCGTTTAACTACTAAAGTTATACATGAATTCATTTTTTTTTACATTTTTTTACGCAACAATGGATGGGATAGCTTAGTTATATATATTCATCGTTTCAGATTCTCAATATATTTCATAACATGTATAATGATATGTAAGAGTTAAAGGGGTCAAGGTAATTGGAAGCTCGGATGCAACAAAAAACAAAGTCACTAAACCAATAATATATCCGAGAGTTTGCACTTTCTTTTTGTGCAAGTATAGGGATTGGATTTGGTTGCTTTAGGGTTTGATACTTTGATGAATCATATAAACCCACTTCTTTTTAATGACTTTGTAAACTCTTCTTCAATGTAGTCATAATGTTAGAACTTTAGATACGCATTGAGATTGCATGTGATGTAAAATTGTTAAAAAGATAAAATTAAGTACACCCATTCCAAATTTTTCACGCAAAACTTACTCGAAGCAAACATAATCGAGAAGATTGGAGAAAGCGGGCCAATTCTCAGGGGACTCCACCATTGAAACTAAGTCTGCAAGTCTAGGACTTTGATTTGGTTGTTTTAGGGTTTGATACTTCGATGAGTCATATAAATCCTCTTTTTTTAGTAAACTCTTCTCCAATTTAATGAAAATTCACCAAAACTGTTATACGTACACAAAATCTGATCAAAGTCTCATAAAGCCATAAAGCAATTCACAAATTATACGTACACAAACTTGATCTCTATCCACAAAATATGATCAAAGTATCATAAAGACATAAACCAATTCTCCTTCTCCCATCAATCATCACCAACCTTCATCTCCTCCACGTCTTGCTGCACTCTCTTTTATAACTTTGATAATTTATCCATCGTGGGCACATGCTGAATTAGGGTTATAAATTGCATGAAAACCAGAACTGATCCTGAAAATTTGAATAGTAGTGGAAGCAATTACATATATATATATTTTTAATTTGATACTCTTTATATAGATATACATATATCCTCTAGATACTTGGCCTACTGTAACATGTAGCTCTTGTATTTTGAGTTAAATTTACTTGAAAATTATAAGATCCTGATATTTGTTGTGGATACTACGTAAAAACTTAATGTTTATATATATATATATATATATATATATATATATTATGTCATCCGAAATTAATTAAAGTTCAAAAGAGTCATTCCGAGGAATGTTGTTTACATATGTGATATGAATCGGTTCTGTACGTGCTTGTCGTGCCAGATTATCCGCTTTTAAAATGTTTATATATTTAAAATTAAAAGTTTTTGGTTTTAGAATAAACAGAGAAATATGGTATATAGAGTTAAACTCATGAGTCATGACATGTAAGCACTAACGCAAAGAAAACAATCAAGGCATGAGAAAACAGTGGTTCAAAATAACAAGATTAATTCACTTAGGTTTATAAAAACACACAAATTATGCAAGTTTCAGTGTAAGTAAACAAATCTCTAGACTAGGTTGTTAAGCTAGGTCTAGAACCAAGTCTTCTAGAATCTGAAATCTGGATACTCCATTGATTGAGAAGACTCAGAAAACCTTAAAAGATCCGGATTCTCTTCGAAAAATTGTGAATACTTGCAGGATCAGCTTCATAAGCTTCACGGTTTAGCCATAACATCATTTCTATCCAACTAATATTACCTGTAATTTAAATAATTTATTAATTATATTGATATAAAATTAATAATAAATAGAATAATTTAGAGATTGAAGAAATATCTTAAATTACCTTTTATGTAATTTTTTTTCCTTTAAATGGACATCCTAAATGAAGGATAAATCTAATTACATATGTGATACAATTTTTTTCCTAAATGTCTAGTTTTTATGCCCCCCCAAAAGGTAAAATATATGTATGGGTTGTCTCTAAAACTAAATGTTTATCACTTTACCCTCAATATATCACATACCTACACGTAAGGGTGAAACTAATACCTATCCTGAAAATTTAGTAAAATTGAAAATTTATTAGTCCAGCAAAGAAATAAGAAAAACCTATTGAGTTGAAAACCTTTTATTTACTATATAAACAATCCTCCTCATTCTAACAAAACAAAACAAAACACACATAACAAAGCTAATTAGTATGAGGGGGAAGATTAAGTTATCGTTCATAGAAAATGATACAGTGAGGAAAACAACATTCACCAAAAGGAAAAACGGGATCATGAAGAAACTCAACGAGCTAGTGACTCTATGTGATGTTGAAGCATGTGCGGTCATCAATAGCCCGTTCAACTCGATCCCGGAGGCTTGGCCATCAAAGGAAGGCGTTGAAGAAGTGGTGTCTAATTTTATGGAGTTTTCGGTGATAGACCGGACCAAGAAGATGGTGGATCAAGAGACTTTTATACGTCAAAGGATCGCCAAAGAAACAGAAAAATTGCAGAAGCTACGTGATGAGAACCGAAATTCTCAAATTCGAGATTTAATGTTCGGTTGTCTCAAAGGGGAAATAGATGTGTATCGTCTTGGTGGAAGAGATCTTCTAGATTTGAGTTTCTTTATTGACAAGTATCTCAATGGTCTTATTCATAGGGTTGAGATCCTTATGGAGAACGGTGAGTCTTCTTCTTCTTTACCTCCTCCTATTGGGGCAGCTCCTATTGGTGTGGATGCATCTGCTCCAATCGGATTTGATGGTCATACAATTCAATATCAAAATCAAGATCAGCAAACGCCGGTTAAGTTCCAATATCAGGCTCTTTTTGATTTTTATGATCAGATTCCAAAGAAAATCCATGATTTTAACATGAAAATGAATATAGATTCGAATCAAAGTATGATTTTGGATTTGAATCAAAATCTTAATGTTGGAGAGAAGGAGGGTCTTCCTTGCATGGACATCAACAACTACCAACCTGAAACCAATTGTCTCACTACCATCACTACTGCCCTCACTGATGTTTGTGCTCCTAACATCACCAATGATCTCTAGGCTAAAGGATGTATTTCGAGTGAAGTGTTTGATCAGATGCATTTTTTGTTTTTTCTATTTCAGAAAACAGAATTTATATGTGATGTTTTTTTTTAATTGTTGTAATGCTTAAAGGTTTTTTTATTTAAGTTTATTTCCATTGATGTATTTGCCTCAAAAAATTTAGTTTGATTTGAAGAAGTTTAATCATTACGAAATAAATCGGAAAAAACCCGAAAAATACCCCATCTATTTTTAATTTGGACGTTTAATACCTAACTTTTTTTTGTTGGAAGAAAAATACCTTTTTTAATTATAATTGGTCGAAAAATACTTTATCTTTATATTATTGGTAAATTCAAACCTCTGATTTAACGGTCGTTAACAGACGTTACAGTATCAGTAAACGACGTTATATTATAACAAAACAAATAGCCGAAAAATGCTTCATCTATTTATTTTTTGGATTTTTAATACCCAAACTTTTTGGTTGGAAGAAAAATACCTCATTTAAATATTTTTGTCTAAAAATACCTTATTTTTGAATTGTTAGTATATACAATATTTATACAAACTTTTACAAATATATTGCTTGATCTAATGGTAACACGTATGATTTTTAACCCGCATAGAACTTCTTTTGATCTCCTATTTTCTTTAATGAATGACATACAAATTTAAATACATTATTTGCTTCACTCTTACAAATTTAAATACATCATTTTTTCATTCCTAAAGGCATCGTTGGAGTTAGAAGGGTTTTTGTGATAGTGATTTTAATGATGGAATGTAACGATTCTGCAACTAACAAATGAGAGATTGTGACAAAGATGACGACGACGATAGATTTGTCATTTTTGTGGTCGTGAAGTAGCATAGTTGCGGAAGTGGAGAAGAATTTAGGTAAAAGTGGAGAGATGAAAGAAATGGTTCGAGAAAGATTGAGTTTTGATCGTATTAACGAAGTAATATTGAGTTTTGATCACACCAATATATTTGTAAAATTTTGAAAATAAATTGTATATATCTATTTATATACATAGGGTTAATATTTAACGTCGTTAAATGTTTCTGTAATATTGTTAACGATTGTTAAGTCGCAGACTTGAATCCACTAATAATTTAAAATGAAGTATTTTTAGACAAAGATATTTTACATGAGGTATTTTTCTTCTAACCAAAAAGTTGGGGTATTAAAATTCCAAAAATAAATAGATTGGGTATTTTTCGGCTATTTATCTGTTATAATTTAACGTCGTTTACTGATATCGTTACGTCCGTTAACTACCGTTAAATCAGAGGTTTGAATCTACCAACAATTTAAAGATAAGGTATTTTTCGACCAATTATAATTAAAGAAGGTATTTTTCTTCCAACAAAAAAAAGTTAGGTATTAAACGTCCAAATAAAAAATAGATGAGGTATTTTTCGGGTTTTAACTATTATTTTTTTAATCTTTAGATATGTTTCGTTATTTATTTACCTTTTTTGACGAAATCCTCATTAAAACCTCTATACCTTTTTACAGTTTCCAAATAAAATCTCTAACTATTTGAATGCTTATGACAAACTTCAAAGTTATTAATTTATCCAATACTAACCTCCAAGTAAACATAAGTGTGCACATTATTTTTAAAACAAGTTATTTGTTTACTTTTTTTCTTTGCTTTGTAATTATTTAAAATATAAAAAGTATCTAAAATAGTTTTGATTAAGTCAATTTCTTTTCTCTGCCTATATATATTTTATTGCTATGTCATGTTTTCGTCTTTCTTAGAATTTAACTAAAAGATTATGAATGCCATTGCCATATTTTGTTGGATTCAAATGCTGATAACAAAAAAAAGAAAAGGATTTCAACTTTATGTGCCATACTATTTTAAGATGTTTCTAGCAAATTCTCAACTACGTAGTTTTGGTGACCACCTCTAAGATCTTCACATACTTTGACACACCTAATTTTTAAATGCATATCTCATCTATGGAGTCGAGAAGGCGTCCCGTGGGATGCCAAAAATCAAAGACAAAGTATGTTTAGTAGTGCTGACAATTGCGGATCTCCTGATGTACATACTCAACCGTAATTTACCTTAATTTAAGTAGCTTCCGCCATGTCTCGAAACCTAAATTAGAATCCTTACTGTCCTAAAAAGTAACCTAACGGTTGATATATTATCGTAACCACCAATAATAAACCCGATAAAGTTAGTAGTTTCCAAATTAAACTTAACCTGAACACCCGTGACACATGGATACGTTGGATATCAAGGCCTCATTCCTTCTTAGGAATACACAATTCTTTCCACATATTGGTACGCTTTCGGAAAAACATAGAATAGTAAAAAATCTAGCAAGATACGACAACATAAGAAATTGAGGAATCTTAAAAGGGTCTTCTTTCACTTTATTTCCACATTTCCCGAGCTTTTTTGTTTTAGAATTTAGACGCACTGGATAAGATTTTCGGGATCAAGAGAGTCGCAAATAAAGTAAATTTTATGCGTGGTTGGGCCTAAATATATTTAGTCGACACTTTACATTCCTGCCTGTTAAAAATGACTTGTGTGTATTTTCTTAAACTTGAAACAATGCTGTGTTTGTTCATAAATAATATCAATTTTTAAAGTCGCTAATGTCGATAAATTGTTTTCCAAAATGGTGTAAAATTGAAACCGTCATCCATTCTCATGGTTATCTTTTATTTCTGATTCGTTTCACTAATAAAGTTATACATGAATTTGTTTTTTTCATTGTTTTACGCAACAATGGATGCGATATCTTAGTTATATATACTCATCATTTCAGATTCTAAATATATTGCATCACATGTTTAATGATATGTTAGGGTTAAAGGGGTCAAGGTGATTGGAAGCTCGGATGCAACAAAAAACAAAGTCACTGAACCAATAATATATTCGAGAGTTTGCACTTTCTTTTTGTGCAAGTCTAGGGATTGGATTTGGTTGCTTTAGGGTTTGATACTTCGATGAATCATATAAACCTGCTTCCTTTTAATGACTTTGTAAACTCTTCTTCAATGTAGTGGATATATTCTATTGTAAACCCTTCTTCAATTTAGTGGATATATTTTTGTTTTTCGTAGGAATATATGGTGTTAGCTATGATGGATATATTTAGCTTGAACAGAAAATATTGGTATAGGAATCTTTTTAGCATATAATTTCTCACTCCATAAAATGACTTGATCAAAACTTGATTGTCACGTTCAAAGCATGTCAAATTGTACCCTGCATAACAATGTCAGATACCTTCTTATGTAAACATTTGTCTACTGAATACCAACGAGGCAATGCTGACCAATGTGAACGGTAATAGAGAAATCTGCGATTTTAAAGCCAACATCAATTTGAGATCGGCACATTCAACATTACAAAATCATGGCAACCGACATTGAGGATGAACATATGAGATTCTTAACAGGTTTAAATGAGCATTATTGTTACACTCGGCATATTAGTTTTGCAAGAAATGTTCTTATGGCGGCAATAGATCAACTATTCTTTAAGGAGCAAGTTCACCGAACATGCAACTATTTAATGTCGACGATGGTATCGTTCAATAGACTACAAGATACATGTTTTCCATATATATACTAGTTTGAAGATGGAGAGTAATAATGATTTAATAGCTTAGCATTATTCGCAGGAAAGTGCGACATAAATCTAAGAAGGAATGATAAGTGTATACAAGAAGAAGTCGCACGTGGGAGAGAAGAAAATAGAGGGATCAAGTGAAGACACGTGCGAACGAAACAGTGTATATAAGCTTTAGTTTTATCTTGTAGAACTTTAATGCATTGTTGAATGATAGTGTTCGTTACAGTGATGCATGTGTCATTTTTAAACCAAAATTGCCTATAAATACTAAATCGCACACTCGCTGATTACAACATCCAAAAAGAGTCTACTCTCCATTTAGTGCTTCGTCTCAGAGGTGATATGCATATTTTTGTGAAGACCCTCACTGGAAAGACCATTACTTTGGAGGTTAAGAGCTCAGACACTATCGATAATGTTAAAGCTAAGATCCAGGACAAGGAAGGAATCCCACCAGACCAGCAAAGGCTTATCTTTGCCGGTAAGCAGCTTGAAGATGGACGTACCCTTGCTGATTACAACATCCAAAAGGAGTCTACCCTCCATCTTGTGCTTCGTCTCCGTGGTGGGATGCAGATCTTTCTGAAGACCCTCACCGGGAAAACTATTACTCTGGAGGTTGAGAGCTCAGACACAATCGATAATGTCAAGGCTAAGATTCAAGACAAGGAGGGGATCCCGCCAGACCAACAGAGACTCATATTCAGGGGCGGAGGCAGTTAGATAGGAGGGGGGTCAGTTGACCCCCATGACTTTGATAAAAAAAAATTTTTTAGCTTAATCCATAAGTCATTTGGCTTCAAATCTCTAAGATGACCCCCATGTGCATAGTTGAAATCTCCTCTTTGCACCCTACGTCATATTTTTTTTTAACTAATCATCTAATGTTTTTACTTTTGTCATAATAATTAAAAAATTAATAACTGCATTTTGCTTCAGTTAACCTACAATATGCATCTTTCTGACGTTTATGTTTCAATTAAACTGCAATATGTGTTTACCTCTTCATCTTTTTTCATATTAATTTTCATATTTTCTTTTTCACTTAAATTTTTTTTTTTCGTATTCTCTGTATATGAATTAAAATTTTATAATTGTTTTGATTTTTTCTAATATTTTATATATGGCTTCCAATTGGAAAGAATCTGTTTTTCTAAGCATCATTCCATAAATATGCACACTAAACTATACTAAACAAATATTGAGAAAACAAGTTAAATATTTCTCTACAAGTTTTTTTCTTACCATTATTTTAGATTAGTTTCAAAAATAGTAAACGATGAAAAATATGAAGTTAGATATATATCTTTTACGAAAAATATAGCTATATTATTTTCAAAATAACTATAATTAGTATGGTTTATAGTAATAATGATATGTTTATTAGTTTTCTTTTATTAAAAAAATATAATAGCAAAAAATATTTTAAAAATCAGCAATGAAATTTTATTTGAATTAAATAAATAAAATTATTATTATATATTTACATTAATATATGACCCCCGTAAAAAATATTTCTGCCTCCGCCACTGCTCATATTTGCTGGTAAACAGCTCGAGGATGGACGGACTTTGGCACTTGTGTGGTGATGTTTGCAAAAGAAGAAGACTTTTCTCTATCGTATTCATGTTTCATTTTCTGTTTTCTTTATGTGCTCTTTGTTGTGAACCTTTCGGTCTGGCCTTTATGTTTCAAATTTTAATAATAATCCAAATGCATGTTTGAAAATCTGTTTTGAGCTTTCAAGTTGATTAATTCCCCGACTCTATTGCCTCCTCCTAATGTGGTAGGTGTAACTCGTCAAAATATGGGATTGGGTCTATCATCTATCATTTACGATGACGAGGTCTTATTTTTTCACGGAAATATCTTGAAATGGCTGACACAAACAAATAAATAGGTTTGATACTTGTATGTATAAACAGAAGCCTAAGAGCACCTTTAACAAGGGTGTCTTAAGAGAATCCTAGCACCTTTAAAGGTGATACTCAAGTTTAAAACAATACTCAAGTTTTAGAAAGTGGATATTAAACAACAAGGTGACATCATTTTAGGAGAAAATAAGAATGGTAGATACTAGAAAGAAATGGCCTCTTCTTCAAGCATTATTTTAAAGCAATAAATAAGAAATGCTTTTAATTTGACCCAAAATAATAATAATTTAGTTACATTCTTGTTTTGATTATATACTTAAGGTCACAAATATCCGACGAATATATATGTGTAGTTTATGTGTAATATCCGAAGGTGTAACCAGTAACTTCATCAGATTCCTCCTAACAACACATGTTTTTAAATTTTAAATATCCGAACAATTTGAAAACATGTGTTATATGTTAGGAGGAATTTGGTGAAGTTATTGAAAAACATGATAGTTGTAGAAGGATTCGAGAGAGAAACGAAGAAGATGATGAAATTCTGTTATACTCTCTTAGAAAAGTTTGTTACAATAGAACCCTCTATTTATAGTGGAGAGTTCCGGTTAACTGAGATAACCACACTCGGTTCTCAGTTGATAGTAAACCAATCTTATACACTAATAAAACACTTTAGATAAAGAGAGTGAAGAAAGAAGAGGAGAAGGTGAAGGCCGGTGATGTGATCGGAGAAGGATCAAGAAAAGCAGAAGATGATTCGCCATTGAAATCATATGAATTGGTTTGTCTTTATGAGACTTTGATCCGATTTTGTGGATAGGGATTGAGTTTGTGTACGTTTTTGAAGAAAGAAGAAAAACACATAACAAGATCGATGAAAAAGTTTAGAAACATGTTGGGCGTATCTTATGTACTTTGGATCTTTTTTTTTTTTGGCTCAACTTCAACTATTCATTCACCAAAGGATTACATCCAAATTCAAGGTACATGACATTCACCTCTTTAGAATTGGACCCAATGCAATGGGTCGATCTAGTATCACCCTGAAACACTAGCGGATCCAACGCTACCCGATCGAGAACCCATTGCATTTTTTAACCGCAGTGAGATAGATAACACTCCACAACTCAGAGTGAAATCATCTCTTGAACCACCTAAATTAACCCTATGATACGAAAACAACTAATAACACAGATGACCAATATCTATACTAAAGATCCAAGCAACTCCAAGCTATTGGAACCTCTTGATTGGCATGAAGGACTTGTCCAAATAGCATCGACACCAAAAGGCGCAACATCAGAAAGATTTGGTCTCTCCTGCTTTCATTGTTCCGAACCTACGCCAAAAACGGACAATACATCCGACTGAACCGGCCGAAAGACGCGAAACAAGACCCATGGGACCCAATACTTCTCCAGACAACCATTCAATGACCAGAATGCTAATCACCTAAAGATAAGAGTTCCGAACACCAATTAGCATAACTTCACCTCACGATGCATTTCCGGATTGGCCATCAAAGTCTCCGCCTTGTTGTCTCCCATCTCGACCGGACTGAAACCAAGGAATTGGGTAGGCTCACATGAATGCCAGCTTTGAGGATGATCTCAATCTCGGCCACCGACACCCACAGGATCCGCCCAAAGACCCGGTAAAAAACTTGAAAGCTCGACTCCACCGAAGCCTCCGGTCAGCCAGGCTCTCCGGCAAGGGATAGGAGAAGCGAGGGTGCGCGACTCACGAACCCAGATCCAAATCCGACGCCTGAATCTGCAGCAACGACCGCCCGGAGCAGCTTCAACCCACCACCAGTCTCCCGGAGAGGAGAACAAGCCGAGATCTCGCTCTCTGTCTTCCGCCGCCGCACCCATCGACACGGCAGAGGAGCGACTCCCAGCGCAGCCGGATAAGCAGAAGTCGAGGCCTTTCACCCTACTACTACAAAGGAAAACAAAGGAAAGGAAGAGCAAAGCCCTCTCACACCGCCGGCGACACGCCCCAGACGGCGGAGAGGCAGCAAGCTTGGCGAGGCGGCGGCTGCTTTTTAGAGCTAGGGTTTTTAGTCGAGAGAGAGAGTTTTATGTACTTTGGATCTAGATCAATAAATTGACAAAAAAAAAAAAGAATAAGAACCTAAAGAAAATATGTTACACAAATTGAAGACGAGTTTACAAAAGAAACTGAGACGTGCCTTGTCCGCTCTCTCAATCTCATCAAGTGTTCGGTGGCAAACAAGATCTCGACCTTCTTGTAGACCGATGCGTACAGAAGAAGAAAGAGCCGACTGATTGATGAAGAGCAAGAGAATCATGAAGATTATGAAGCTGATTCTACAAGTATTCACCATTGTCGAAGAGAATCCAGAGCTTTTAATTGAGAAAGCTTTTTTTAGATTTGCTTTGGGATGTTTCAGAGCTTCCATGTGTCATGTGAGGGTGTTCATATATATAAAGGATATGCCTTAGTATTTTTTTCCTATTTTAATTCGAAGATAAGTGTTACGTGTATAATTTGGAATCGGAATATCAATTTCTCTTTTCCCTAAAACCAAAAAAATAATTATATTTTCCTTAGATTATTGATAGATGTATGTTTATTGTTTATCCTTTTCCGACGTAAGATTTTATATTACCTTTGTAATTTACCAGTTTTTAATTTTTAAGGCTTTATCTAAATTAAGAGCCGCACATACAATTACAAGAATTTAAAATAATAACATTTAAATTTTAATGGCATATATTTGGTCAAATTTAGTTATCAAAATAGTTTCTTGTTTACTAATTTGTTTTGGTTTTAGTTTTTAAATCCTTTTAAATTGTATCAAATTTTATATGAAACACATTAAAATTTATTTAATAACAAAACTATGGCCATGATCACGATAATTTTTTTTTAAAATAAAATCGTACTCAAACTAAATAGTATATATACTAAATGATAATAATAATAATAATTAGTCAACAACATGTGACCAATAATATTGTAGATGGTGTAGAGGTACGAAAAAGCTGATCTTTAAGAGATTCATCTTCAAAGAAATTTCGCATCAAAACTATAAACCGCCCGTGTACATGCAACTTAAAATAAATGAAGAATCTCCTTACACAAATATTACATATATAATTCTTGGAATAATTGGATAATATACCTTAAATCTAATTAGAAATTTGAAAAGTACACTATAATTTTGATAAATTTGAGATGTACCTTATTATTAGGAAAAATCATTGTCAGCTACACGAATTATACGCCAACACATCACCACACATGCAGACTATTTTAATGTCTCGCTAACTACACTAACTATTGGTATTACATACGGACATCCCCGAACTATCATCGGTTATGTGTGCAACACCATAACCATCATTTTCAGATAATATAAATGTCTTGTTAACTACACGAAGTATTTCTTTTTTTTGTCAACTACACGAAGTATTTTCCATCAAATTTTATTTAAAAAAGTAATTAAAAATAAAAAATAACTAAAAAGTAAATATTACACTATTATAAATTATATATATATATATATTATAACTTTTAATGCATTATACTTTTAAGTTAAATTAATTTAACTAATTTAATATTTATTATATTAAATTGTTAAAAATTTAAAATAGTCACTTAGTTAAATTATACATCACTATAAGTTAAATAAAACTATATAATATATCAATGTAAATTTTATATACCATAACCATCATTTCCAGATAATATAAATGTATTGTTAAGTACACGAAATATTTCCATCATTTTTTTAAAACTAAATTACAAAATGAAAAAATAACTAAAAGTAAATAATACACTATTGTTAATTATATATATGCATTATAACTTTTAAAGTTTAAATTCTACATATGCAGTATCCCTTATAATTTTAAGTTAAATTAATTAACTAATTTTTAATGCACACATATGTTTTATATGAAATTAATTTAACTAAATTTTTAAAAGTGTCACTTAATTAAATTATACATGTTCATTATAGGTTTAAGTTAATTAACAAATTTTTAATGAACACATATATTTTTTATGGAACTAGTTTAGTCTTTATTACATTAAAATTTTAAAGTTAGAATAGTTATAATGTACATATATAATTTACATTGATATATTATATAGTTTTATTTAACTTATTAGTTTTAAAAAAAAATTGATGAAAATACTTCGTGTAGTTGACAAAAAAAAGAAATACTTCGTGTAGTTAACAAGACATTTATATTATTTGGAAATGATGGTTATGGTGTTGCACACATAACCGATGATAGTTCGGGGATGTCCGTATGTAATACCAATAGTTCGTGTAGTTAGCGAAACATTAAAAT
Source organism: Arabidopsis suecica (assembly GCA_019202805.1). Lineage (NCBI taxonomy): Eukaryota > Viridiplantae > Streptophyta > Magnoliopsida > Brassicales > Brassicaceae > Arabidopsis > Arabidopsis suecica. The sequence goes on along the minus strand of CM032906.1, from coordinate 7,920,346 downwards.
AGTCTGCATGTGTGGTGATGTGTTGGCGTATAGTTCGTGTAGCTGGCAATGATTTTTCCTTATTATTATTACAAAATGAAAATTTTGTCCTTGACTAATAATTAAAAAAAAAACAAAAAACATAATAATTTTATTAATTAGTTTTTTAAAATATTCATTAAAAATCAAAATTAATCTGTTTATAAAAAAATATGCTCGAAAATATTTTTTATTTTTATGTTATGCAAATATTAGATAATGATGAAACTAAAACTAATAATTATGATAGAAATTATGAACTTTCATACATAATTTTTTTTTTAAAAAAACTATCTAGGTTTTGGGTTGATTTAGTAAATATTTTCAATAATGATTGGTTTAATAGTAATTACGAATTTTAATTGTATATAATTGAAAAATATGTTTTTTGTTTTTTTTTCGTAATCAGTATTTTCAAAATATATATATACATATATTTTAAAACACTATATTTCTGTTTAAATTAATTACAAATATAAATTATATAATGTAAATTTATTTATTCTAAATAAATTATTAATTTAAATATTAGAACAAAAAATAATTATTTTTGATTTAAAAGAGAATAAATCAACAGTTAAACTGTTCATATTAAAAAATTACATACTCAAAATTGTTTATTATTATTTTGTGAAAATAATAGATAATGATAAAACTAAAACTAATAATCATGATATAAATTATGAGTTTTAATTATATGATAAAATTATCTAGATTTTGGGTTGATGTAGTAAATATTTTGGATAATGTTTGGTTTAATATTAACTATGAATTTTAATAATATATAATTCAAAAAATCTTTTTAGATTTATTTCAAATTTATTACGAATACCATATCTTGGACTTCGAAGTCCATTTTTACAAATAAAGTATTCTGATTATAAAAAGACTTATGGGTACGGGTTTATGTTTTGGATATCAATGTAAACTTTCATAATTTGCAGGAATCTTACAGAGCTGTCAAGCGGGTCAAACCTGCCCCGCGAGACCCACCCCGCAGCGGGTTTCAAAATTTTTGATCCGCAAAAAACCCGCCCCGAAAAATCAGCGGGAGAAAATACTAGACCTGCATCCGCCCTGCTTAATTTCGCGGGAGCCGCGAGTAACCCGCGGGTTTTTAAAAGCTTACTTTTTAAATATTATTAAATTATATTTAAAACAAAAATATAATTAATAATAATTTTAAATATAAATACACATGTTTTTTAAGAAAAATTTAACTTTTTTAATTATTTTATATATATTACGAATTATATTAATATTTTAAAACTATATATTAAATAAATTTATATATAATTATATATATATTTTTTTTGAAAAGCCCGCGGGACCCGCGGGTTTACCGGCAAAAACCCGCAATTTATAAAACCAACCCGTACCCATCCCGCTTTTTTGCATTTTGAAAATTTTAGACCCGCACCCGCCCAACAGCAGGGCGGTCGGGACAGGGCCCGTGGGCTTTGCTTCAAATTGACAGACCTAGGCATTTATCACAAAATATGGACCCGACTCTGCGCATACACTATACATAAAATTGGAAAAACGTTTAACGGATAATATGATTTAATGTCGTTACACATCCCAATGCAACGGATCGAAATAAATGTGTATACATTTAATTTCGTACATGTTATAATCGTAAGCGAGTTCATATACTCACTAACAAGAAAAACAATTTCTTGACAAAAAGAAAAAAAGAAACGGTTTGTGTTACTATTATGGCGATAGTTGTAGGCTTACTTGAAATCTTCATAGCTTTTGTTTTTTTCATTTTCTGCCAATGTTTATTGCTCCACAAGAAATCTCCCAAGCCTTTGCTCACGAACTGGCCGGTCCTAGGGATGCTTCCGGGTCTGCTCCTCCAAGTGCCACGTATCTACGACTGGATCACCGAGGTTCTTGAGGCGACCGATATGACGTTTTGTTTCAAAGGTCCATATCTTAGTGGAATGGACATCTTGCTCACTGTTGATCCGGTGAATATCCACTACATTCTAAGCTCAAATTTTGCTAATTACCCCAAAGGAATGGAGTTTAAGAAGATCTTTGAAGTCGTGGGTGATTCCATTTTCAACGTTGACTCGGGTTTGTGGGAGGATATGAGGAACTCGTCTCATGCCATTTTTAGCCATCAAGATTTCCAAAGGTTCTGGGTGAGTACAACTGTAAACAAATTAAGGCAAGGGCTTGTTCCTATTCTTGAGAACGCTGCTGATAAAAATATCCTTGTAGACTTCCAAGATTTGTTCCAGAGATTGTTGTTTGATACATCTTTGATTTTGATGACCGGGTATGATCCAAAATGTTTATCTATTGAAATGCCTAAGGTTGAGTTCGGTGACGCGGTAGATGGTGTTTCAGACGGGGTTTTCTATAGGCATGTTAAGCCGGTTTTCTTGTGGAGGCTCCAATATTGGATTGGTGTAGGAGTAGAGAAAAGATTGAAAAGAGGTCTAGCGGTTTTCGATCAACTACTCGAGAAGATCATAACGGCTAAAAGAGAGGAGATCAAAAGTCATGGGACTCAACATCACTCAAGAGGAGAGGCCATAGACGTTTTGACATACTACATGACTATGGACACGACCAAATATAAGTACTTGAAACCGAGTGATGATAAATTCGTTAAAGACACTATTTTGGGTTTCTTGATAGCGGCAAGAGACACAACAAGTTCAGCTCTCACTTGGTTCTTCTGGCTTCTGTCCAAGAACCCTGAAGCAATGAACAACATTCGACAAGAGGTTAAGAAGATGATGCCGAGGTTTGATCCCGCAGATTTAGACAAGCTCGTGTATCTACACGGTGCCGTGTGTGAGACGCTAAGGTTATACCCACCAGTTCCATTTAACCACAAGTCACCGGCAAAGCCAGACGTGCTTCCAAGTGGGCATAAAGTCGATGAGAATTGGAAGATTGTCATATCTATGTATGCATTAGGGAGGATGAAATCTGTTTGGGGAGATGACGCGGAAGATTTCAGACCAGAGAGATGGATTTCATACAGTGGAAGGTTAAAACATGAACCTTCATATAAGTTCTTGGCGTTTAACGCTGGTCCAAGAGCTTGCTTGGGAAAAAAGTTAACGTTCTTGCAGATGAAGACAGTGGCTGCGGAAATCATACGAAACTATGACATCAAGGTCGTTGAAGGGCACAAAACCGAACCTGTTCCTTCTGTTCTTTTTCGCATGCAACATGGTCTCAAAGTTAATATCACTAAGATCTAGTGATAGTTTCATTTTTATTTTGCTGTTATAGATTTCAATAAAAGATGCATATTCATTCATGCTTAGACTTATTTTGCAAACACGTCTTTGTATCAGTCATTTGCTTTTAAGCAGCTCGTATTTCATAATAAGATCATGGTTTCACAATAACATGTGCTCACATTTTGTGGTCTTAAGAAATCTGATGTTTTGTTACCATTTTTTTTTTTTTTGGCAGCTATGGTTTGTTACCATTATGGGACCCTTCCCCACAGTTATAACTTATAACACCCAAAATCTATAACACAGGTTCATAATAACATGTGTCTTGACGAAAACCTAAAAATAACATGCAAATTTTTTTAAAAACAATTAACTAAAATTGTTACCTTTTCTTTTCTGTTCAAACAACTTTTACATATTTTCTATTTTTTTTTGTTAACTTATACATCAAGAGCAAACTAAATAAGATACGTCCAACATATATATGTTTTCAAACTCTTTCATCGTGTTCAGTACGATGTATAGCAAGTACTAAATTTTTATTGATTTTTATTTTTGGTTTCCAATCAACAGTTTACCACATGTTTCCAAATTTTAATTTCATGTTTTTTTATTAAAAAGGAATTGGTGAATTGATTATCGTATAATTCCTGTTTAAAGTAATAATTTATTATTATTTAGTTTCACTTACTTATATATTTTTAAAATTTTTATCGAGATGATTATCCAAGATCTTTTTTTTTTAATTACTATATTTGATTTTTTTTTGTTCTGAATCAAATGTGTTTCTGATCATATACTTATACTAGAGGTTAACCCGCGGGACACCACATGGCTATATTTTTTTGAAGATAATCTATAGATATAACCTGTTGTTTTGTTTGATTTAAATATACTTACATATATATTATATTATATTATATTATATTATATTATATATTACCCCGCGGTAACCTGCATATCGATTTTTTATAACAAAAAATTGAATTTTAAGTTGAATTTGTTTTGTTAATATTGTTTGTTTTGTTTAACATTTAAGATTTTATAATTGTATTTTGATAGTTAATTCTAGGATTTCACCAGTAGTATACTGTCCCGTATTAATATCGACACAAACCCGTTCCACCATATAACTCCGTCTCGTGCAATTAAACATCATTTTGTTATTTTTTATAATATTTTTATTTAAAAGACATATAATTCGAGTCAATTTAAATAAGTTAGAAGTTTAGGATTTATTTCATATTTGTATTTAAAAAATGTATATATATAGATTCTAACGCGTTTATTAAAAGTAGAAAGCCATAACACTGCATGAAAATATTCCAGAATGTTTTATTCATCTATTCGAGAAATTTCATATGGGAGGGATTTTAAGAAAACAATTTTTAAGTATCGAACAATCCGTTTTAAAACCCTCAACTAAATTATTAATAAAAAACTTCTCAAGTAAGAGATTTTAATGAAAAATCATTCACATATTAATTGGTTCATTTAGAAGCCCACAACTAAATAATTAATGAAAAGCCCTCACATACGACATTTTAGTGAAAAAGCCTTTTGATTTATCATTCCGCCTAAACGTATATAGTCGATACTTTACATTATTTGTTTAAATTATATTTGTAATATTCGATGTTTTTTTTTTGTCAATAAATATTTTTGTTTTGTTAATGGTTTCTGTCAATAACTTAGTTAAGGGGTTTTAAATCAACCGACTAGTATTTATGGGATTTTTTCATTTACATCTCTTAGTTAAGATTTTTTCATTAATAAGTAATGTAGTTGACGGTTTCAAATGAATTGGTAGATACTTGATGATTTTTTTTTTTTATAAAAATCTCCATATTAAAATTTAAACTAATTGGTTGAATATATTGTAGAACCATATTCACAACTAAAGTATTTTCTAACATTGGACATATCATCTTATTTATAGTCTAATATAATAAAATCAAAAGCCCCGTATTTTAATCTAGTGAGTTTATATATTTTAACATGTTAAAAGAGATTACAAGTTGAAGATCCTAAATTATCACTCTAGAATTTTCTTTTCAACTTTTAGGTGTGAAAAAGTAAATATTTGATTTAAGTGTTATATTTGAAAAAGATATATATATATATATATATATCACTTTAATTTATTGAAAAACACACAAATCTCTTAACTTTATGTTTTATTTCTTAATTTACAAAACTTCGCCTCATATTATGTTATATTTTTTATTCAATTAGAAAAAAGAATAAACAAAATAGATAGTCATAATATTAGAACTTTTAGATACGCCTTGAGATTGCATGTGATGTTAAATTGTTAAAAAGATAAAATTAAGTATACCGTTCCAATTGATTCACGCAAAACTTACTCGAAACAAACTAAACTCATCGAGAAGATTGGAGAAAGCGGGCTAATTCTCAGGGGACTCCACCAATGAGACTGACTCTGCAAGTCTAGGGCTTTGATTTGGTTGTTTTAGGGTTTGGCCAATCATGGAAAGAAGTAATAGGAAAAAAGTTAAAATCTCTTGAAGAGAAAGTACTTGGACTAGAAATCCGTACACTTGAAGGTGTAAAACTAGTGGGAGATAATTGGATTTTCATGAGGTATAAAGCATGTTTAGTGGCAAAAATATTTCTCACAAAGACATGGAATTTAAGAAAAATAAATATACTCTCATGTGGTGGATGCAACTATATAAATCCCTTATCTGTTTGACAATATGAGAAAAACTTGATTCAGTCTGCCTAGAAGGTCTTAAAATGTCATAAACAGCCTTGAAAGATAGAAGTTGCCCAGAAGGATTATATTGCCAGAAGCAACAAATTATAGTTCTTGAGAACATAACTATATATGTGAAATCATTCTTTACGAAAATGTAGAAATCAAATTATTGAATAATCCGATTCTCTATGAAATTTCTCGGAATTACAAATTGGACATCTAGAACAAGAGATATTATTTCAAAGATCTTTACATGATTTTATATGGAAAATGCTCACTTATATTTGGTCTAGAAGAATAATAAAAGGAAGGAAAGCTAAAATAGTAAGTTTTACAAGGAGAGTATGCATAACTCCTATGTAAAAGATAAAAGTTTAGAAGATTGTATCCAAAAGATTATTTGGACCTGAAGTCTAAGTAGACTATGAAATAATTTTCCATTAAGAGATATTATGAACTAGAAGTTCAAAGACCCGAGAGGTTATATGACAATCAAACGAGTTTGTTCACTAAATTTTTGAATATAGTGATTCCCGAAAATATGGTATATATATGACTGGAATACATATCTTGAAGATGTTGATTCTAGGCACTACAAGAAAACATGTCTTTTGCGACTCCCAAACGAGTCCTTAAACGGTCGCTAATCGTTGTTTGCGATTTCTTTGCGACTACTAAAGTTGGTCGCTAAAAAACGGTCGCTAAATTAAATGGTCGCATTGTAGTCGCAGATTTGTGACGGTATTGAGACTTATTTATGTCATCGCAGATAAGCGACGACATAAAGACTGACATTAAGAGTCGTATATTTACGACGTCTTAGCTACGCCTGTTAGTTAGCGACTAATTAGTGACAAACATTACAGTCGTTTAATTGAGACTAATTTGGGTTTTGAGAGACTATTAATTAGTCGCAAATAAGCTTTATTTTGATTCTAAAAATAACAAAACCGAATTCATATAAATCCAAATGTTTCTAATCAAATCCTTAATGTTGCTAACCAAAAGCCCTAATGTAATCAAAAGCCTTACATAACCTTAAACATTAACAATATTCATCATGTTCATAAGAGAGAAAAAAAGTACAAAAGCACTTAGAAGGATGAAGAAGGTGTTGTTGTGGCTGCGACAGTTCCTGTTGGTGCAGTGGCTGGTGCATTGGCGGTGGCTGGTGCATTGGTGGTGGCTGTTGCATTGGCGGCTTGTGTGTTGGCTGGTGCAGTTGGTTGTGGCTGAGATGCAACAAAAGCTGCAAAGGCAGGATCACTCTCTTTCCAATACATAACAAGCCTCTCCAAGTTTGCAATCCGAGTTTGAGATGTTTGTTGCTCCGCATCACGTCGAGCATTCTCTTCATAGAATGAATAAACAAAATCTAAAAAAGCAGGGAATGGATAAGCTAGAAAAGGTATTTGGAGCAGCAAAGTTTCTTACCACTGCCTACTACAGCTAAATCTGAGACAAAAAAAAGCGAACAAAACTTAACTAGAGACCATGAATTACCATGAATCCGAAACCGGTTGTGCACGATCCAAGGAGGTGGCGACTTGAGATTTGAAGGTGGCATCCAAGTTTGGTTTGAATCAAGGCAATAGAGTTTACACGATAAAAAGTTCTATTCAATTTGTTTTTGAAAAAGTTAGCATTCTATATGTATAAACGTTTATTTTTCTTTTGAATATAATTTAACATTAAATTCAAAAAAAAAAAAATGAATTACCATGAAGAACATACTTCACAGAGAACACAAGAAGCTGCGTTTTTTCAAAGAAGAGTGAGAGTAATTGGCCTGCAAGAAAACATGTCGTGGATATTAGCTAGTAAGTCTTACCAATCATAGAACTTGAGTATGTTTGGATGATTTAGCGAGTGAAGGATCCTGACCTGAAAAGGAAGAGCATAGTTACAAAAATTCTCAGTATCCAAGTCACTTCAAAAATCAGAGATTGTGAAAAAACAAAGATTGATTGTCAAATCTAGTATATGCAAATTTATATGAATTACTTCGTGTATATGCAAATTTAGATAAATGTTTACACACTAACACAATATATCCCTAAATTATGAAGAAAAAAAAAGCTTCTTGGATATGCAGTTGCTGAAAACGTCAAATAGAGAGGTAAGTAAAAAGCTTACCTATAGACAGTTACACGGATCACAAATCCAACTGAAGGAAATTGAAAAAAGAAGTAACTATCAGAAAATCAAAGGGACTCACCTGCGTCAGAATCCCTATCTTTACCATTTTCAATAAAAAAAAAATCCATAGTGAGAGTCAAACATTGTTCCACATACTTCAAGGAAGAATACTAAAAAACAACAGAGTGAAGTTTAGTGTTACTGTATTTTCTCAAAATAGGCTTAAACAATAGAAGTCTTTCTAATGGGTTTAAGTAAGGGCAAGAGAGAAAGGGACTTACCTGGAGGCTGGAGCGACGTTGCCGCATTCAATACACTTAGGCTTGTTGAGACCACGAAGAGAACGAATCTTCAATTTGAGTTTCATAAGCAAGAGAGGCATGTAGGTTCGATCGAATCTCCGCATCACGTCGGCCCCTTCTTCTCTGCATTCACTCCGGATCTCCCACCACCACGGCCTCTACTTGCTTTCCCCTTTCCGGCAGGCGCCATTACAGAGAACAGAGAGAGAAAGGAGTGAGAGAGAAGGAACGAATTGAAGAAGCTTCGAAGAGGAATCGAAGAGACGAGTAATCGAATCGAAGAAGAGAGGAAGAATCGAAGAGAAAAAAGGAAGAATCGATGAGAAAAGAGGAAGAATCGATGAGAAAAGAGGAAGAATCGAAGAGAACGGAAGAGGAAGAATCGAAGAAATCGAAGGAGGCGGAGATATCGAAGAAATAAGCTAAAGTGTTTTTGTTTGTGACTTTGCAGTGGTAGAAATAAAAGAAAAGGAGTCGCAAAACCGTGTCAACTTAGTCGCACCTAAAAAAACACGAGGGATTAATTGCCGCCTAATCGAAAACCCTAAATTTTGGTAAAAATCACAAACCAGTCCCAAGTCGGTCGCAATAGAGTGACACTTTTGTGACGACACTCATGAGTCACAAGACAATATTTTAGATTTGTTAGATAAGTCGTCTAATCGAAGCAACTTCGTCGCAAAATACGTAACAAAGTAGTCACTAAAGAGTAGCACATTCGTTGTAACACTAGGCAGTGGCAAAGTAATCGCAAAGAGACACAATTTTGCGACGTTCGTGTATGAATCACAAACCAATATATTTGATTTCTCAACATTAAGATCAAAATACATTAGTATAAGTATTATATATCACTCCAGAGTCCATTTGTGAAGTATATCTTTCATTTTAAGTGATAAAACAATGATTTGGTAAGTTTGTTTTCAAACTTACATAGATTAAGATCATTCTCTTTTAAAAGTCTATGTAACATTTTCCACATGATAGGTTGTTACAAAGATTTAGTCATAAATATGTAAACTTAAAACATCAACAACTAATCTTTCAATGAATTAGTTATAAACATTGCAAAATATGGTTACTTAACATATTACACATTCTATTTTATCAAATTACAATTTTAAAAACAAAAAGAGTCTCTAAAGAGAGGCAAATTAGTTGTAAATTTACGACTCTTTTGTGACGATGAAGATATTTTAGACAAAAAAAAATTGGATGTCGTTAGGGTTGCAAAAGTATCGTAAAAGGGTCGCGTATTTATGACCGTTCTCAGACTATACTATGGCGTCGTATATTAGCGACGAATATGCGTCTAGTTTTCTCGTAGTCGTTAATAAGTCACTATAGTGTAACAAAAGCGTCGCAAATATTTGCGACCAAAATAAGAGTCACAAAACGTAGTCGCAAAAGACATGTTTTCCTGTAGCGGGAGAAATATGATTATGTGTGTGGTTGTACTCTTTTTCCTTATCATGATTTTTATTCCATTGGGTTTTTCCATAAATGGTTTTTAACGAGATAACAAAGAACACGCGAATGATAGACACACGTAAAGAGAAATGTTGTGATTCCAATGATGAAAGACTATCATTCTTCAAAGTCTTTAACATACATTGATGAGATCGAGAGAAAAAAAGATAATGATAAAGATGATTAACCTACGAGACCAATGAACTGTAGAAGAATAGTGACGAACGTGTCCTACAAATTCGTTCAAGTGAAGATTTGGCGAATCTATTTACCAAGGTGTTTCCGACAACTACTTTCAAGAAGTTACTTCATCATATTTGATCGCATCATCTCGAAGATTCAAGTGATCTACTTATGAGGGGGAGTAAAAGCGCGCTGCACTCTTTTTCCCTTAACCATGGTTTTTCCCATTGAGTTTTTCTGGTAAGGTTTTTAATGAGGCAGCATCTCACATGCGCATTTGAGACCATATTTTTACTATGGTCATCCAAGGGGAAGTGTTATAAATAATATGGTTATTATGTGGATGTCTATTATAGGCCCATTAGTAGATTCTAGAAGCCTTGATCTCTAACCTAAACCTTAATAATTGTATCTCTATATATATTGTATCTTATATAATAGATCGATAACAGAGAGAAACAAACCCTAAAACCTCTTTGTTCACAACATAAATCTCTTACTTAAGATTTTTTTCATTAATAATTAATGTAGTTGACGGTTTCAAATGAATGGGTAGATACTTGATGATTTTTTTCATAAAAATCTCCATATTGAAATTTAAACTAATTGGTTGAATACATTTTAAAACCATATTCACAACTAAAGTATTTTTTAACATTGGACAAATCATCTTATTTATAATCTAATATAATAAAATCAAAAGCCCCGTAATCTAATCTAGTGAGTTTATATATTATAACATGTTAAAAGAGATTACAAGTTGAAGATCCTAAATTATCACTTTAGAATTTTCTTTTAAACTTTTAAGTGTGAATAAAAGTAAATATTTGATTTAAGTGTTATATTTGAAAAGATATATGTATATATATATATATATATATATATATATATACCACTTTAATTTATTGAAAAACACACAAATCTCTTAACTTTATATTTTATTTCTTAATTTACAAAATTTTGCCACATATTATGTTATATTTTTATTCAATTAGAAAAAGGATAAACAAAAGAGATAGTCATAATCTTAGAACTTTTAGATACGCCTTGAGATTGCATGTGATGTTAAAAAGATAAAATTAATTATACCGTTCCAATTTATTCACGCAAAACTACTCGAAGCAAACTAAACTCATCGAGAAGATTGGAGAAAGCGGGCCAATTCTCAGGAGACTCCACCAATGAGACTAACTCTGCAAGTCTAGGGCTTTGATTTGGTTGTTTGTGGGTTTGATACTTCGATGAATCATATAAACCCTCTTTTTTTAGTAAACTCTTCTCCAATTTAATGAAAATTCACCAAAACTGTTATACGTTCACAAAATCTGATCAAAGTTTCAAAAAGAAATAAAGCAATTCACAAATTATACGTACACAAACTCGACCTCTATCCACAAAATCTGATCAAAGTATCATAAAGACATAAACAAATTCTCCTTCTCCCATCACCCATCACCAGGCTTCACCTCCTCGTCGTCTTACTGCACTCTCTTTTATAACTTTGATATTTTATCCACCATGGGCACATGCTAAATTAGGGTTATAAATTGCATGAAAACCAGTGCTGATCCTGAAAATTTGAAGAGTACTGGAAGCAATTACATTTTTTTTCTTTTAATTTGTTACTCTTTATATAGATATATACATGTCCTCTAGACACTTGGCTTACTGTAACATGCAGCCCTTGTATTTTGAGTTATTTAGGTGTATATTAATTTATATGCCCAGTTGACCAAATAATTAGCTTTGTAGCCATGATTATTTAAAAATTAGGTAAGTATGAAAGAGAAATAAAATGCAAACCAAAAATATCCTTCTTTCTTTTATTAATTACAAAAATGCCACTGATTAAAGGATATTAATGTGCGGACGTCACTGTTCATTTTGATATCGATGACATTGTTCATCCGATAAAGAAAACCAGTCTCCATTGCTAGAGACAATAACAAAACAATGATTTTTATCATTAACAATTTTACTAGCAGTATAAATTATATTATATCTGGATAAGTTTACAAATTATATGATAAACTCATATTTATCGTGTTAAATTATTTATTATATCATACAAAATATAACAAAATTACATATAATGTGTTAAATATAAAATTTGCTCGATAATGTTATTCATATCAACAACTTTATACATTACCATGTTTATTTATCCTGATAACTTAATTATTATTGCTAAATTGTACATTAACATATTATGTTAACGTTAGTTTTATAATATTAAGTGGACACTGGTAACATGGTAAAGTATATATTACAAGATATAAATATGTAGATTATTGTTCATATGTTTTTCTCTTGATAATTAGATTGGTATTGGCTAACTTATATACTACCATATTTATACTTTTATAAATTTAAGAATTATTGTTAACTTATATATTAGCATATTTACTTATCGTGATAATTTAATTATTACTTTTAACTTGTTATCAATTTTATATTCCTAATTAAATTGTTATCATTTTTTGGGTCAAAATTGATGGGTTAAAATGCTCTAATCGAGAAAAGACTACAAAATAGTCAAAATAATTGGATCCAGATATTCCAATGAAGTGGAAAGAGACTTACGATTCACCCATATATAATTAATGGTCTTAGCCATACGGCTCCAAGTATTGAACATTTCGATGACGGATTCAAGAGGGTGGATGTTCGACATGAGATTATAGAATTGGTTGGGTTGGTTATCTCTGAAGATCTAAACTGCTGCTCTTTGATCATCGAGAGACGCTATGGAATCGGTCGGAGCTCCCATCACTTATGAAGTCGAAGATGATGAATAAGGTTGATGTTGCTTGTCCCAATAGTGTCGTCGTTTTTATCACAGTGTCGACATTAGTTTTGTAGGAGAAGAAGTAAACAAAATAATAATAAGGTGTATAAAGTAAATTCTTTTGTCCAAACACTGTAGAAAAAAAACTGTCAGAACTCTTACTTAATTTTTGATTCTTCTGAGCATAGATAGTGATAATATCCTTATATTTACTTACTTAGATATTACAAGATCCTGATTTTTGTTGTGTATACTATGTATGAACGTAGTGTTTATATATTTAAACTTAAAAGTTTTTGGTATTAGAATAAACTGAGATATTTGGTATATAGAGTTAAACTAATGACATCTAAGCACTAACACAAAGAAAACAATCAAGGCATGAGAAAACAGTGGTTCAAAATAATAAGATTAATTCACTTAGATTTATAAAAACACACAAATTATACAAGTTTCAGTGTAAGTAAACAAATCTCTAGAATAGGTCGTCTAGCTAGGTCTAGAACCAAGTCTTCTCGAATCTGAATTCTCGATAGTCCATTGATTGAGAAGACTAAGAAAACCCTAAAAGCTCCAGATTCTCTTTGACAATAGTGAATACTTGTAGGATAAGCTTCATAAGCTTCAGAGTTTAGCTATGACATCACTTTCTATCCAACTAATATTACCTGTAATTTAAATAATTTATTAATTATATTGATATAAAATTAATAATAAATAGAAAAATTTAGAGATTGAAGAAATATCTTAAATTACCTTTGATGTAAAGTTTTTTCCCTTTAAATGGACTTCCTAAATCAAGGATAAATCTCATTACATATCTGATACAATTTTTTTCCTAAATGTCTTGTTTTTATGCCCCCCCAAAAGGTAAAATATATGTATGGGTTGTCTCTAAAACTAAATGATTATCACTTTACCCTCAATATATCACATGCCTACACGTAAGGGTGAAACTAATATCTATCCTAAAAATTTAGTAAAATTGAAAATTAATTAGTCCAGCAAAGAAATAAGAAAAACCTATTGAGTCGAAAACCTTTTATTTACTATATAAACAATCCTCCTGATTCTAACAAAACAAAACAAAACACACATAACAAAGATAATAGATATGAGGGGGAAGGTTAAGTTATCGTTCATAGAAAATGATACAGTGAGGAAAACAACATTCACCAAAAGGAAGAAAGGAATCATGAAGAAACTCCACGAGCTAGTGACTCTATGTGATGTTGAAGCATGTGCGGTCATCAATAGCCCGTACAACTCGATCCCGGAGGCTTGGCCATCAAAGGAAGGCGTTGAAGAAGTGGTGTCGAATTTTATGGAGTTTTCGGTGATAGACCGGACCAAGAAGATGGTGGATCAAGAGACTTTTATACGTCAAAGGATCGCCAAAGAAACAGAAAAACTGCAGAAGCTACGTGATGAGAACCGAAATTCTCAAATTCGAGATTTAATGTTCGGTTGTCTCAAAGGGGAGGTAGATGTGTATCATCTTGATGGAAGAGATCTTCTAGGTTTGAGTTTTTTTATTGACAAGTATCTCAATGGTCTTATTCGTAGGGTTGAGATCCTTACGGAGAACGGTGAATCTTCTTCTTTTTTACCTCCTCCTATTGGGGCAGCTCCTATTGGTGTGGATGCATCTGCTCCAATCGGATTTGATGGTCATATGATTCAATATCAAAATCAAGATCAGCAAAAGCCGGTTAAGTTCCAATATCAGGCTCTTTTTGATTTTTATGATCAGATTCCAAAGAAAATCCATGACTTTAATATGAAAATGAATATAGATTCGAATCAAAGTATGGATTTGGATTTGAATCAAAATGTTAATGTTGGAGAGAACGAGGGCATTCCTTGCATGGACATCAACAACTACCAACCTGAAATCAAGTGTCTCACTACCATCACCACTGCCCTCACTGATGTTTGTGCTCCTAACATCACCAATGATCTCTAGTCTAAAGGATGTATTTCGAGTGAAGTGTTTGATCATCTGCATTTTTTGTTTTTTCCATTTCAGAAAACAAAATTTATCTGCTGTAAAAAAAAAACAAAAAAAAATTATATGTGTTGTTTTTTTTTTTTTAAATTGTTGAAGTACTTAAAGTTTTTTTTCTTTAAGTTCATTTCCATTAATGTATTTGCCTCAAAAAATTTAGTTCGATTTGAAGAATTATAATCATTACAAAATAAATAGTTTAACTATCTTTTTTAAAAAAAAATCTTCAGATATGTTTCGTTTTTTATTTTCCTTTTTTGAGGAAATCACCATTAAAACCCCTATAACTTTTTATAATTTCCAAATAAAACCTCTAACTATTTGAATGTCTACGTCAAACTTCCAAGCTATTAATCTATATATAATAGCAATCTAATAAATACGATTTGCACATATGAACGGTTGCGTCTTTTTATCGCAACTTTTCGTTAATGTTTTTATTAATTAAAATATATATTTTACGGTTATGTTTTTTTATATAAATTGCATTCTGAATGTTTTCTACGGTTGCGTTTTTTATTGTAACTCTTCATAAACAGTTGAAACCGCTTATTCGAATCATTGCAATATTTAGTTTATTTTACGAACAATTGCAACCTTTGGTTTATATATTTAGTTTATTTCACGAACAATTACAATTTTTGGTTTATTTTATAAATAGCTATAACATTTAATTATCTACCGCCGTGTCTCTCGGTGTAACTTTTCATAAATTATTATTTTAATTCTTAATTTTTAATTACTAAAATGTATTTAAATGAGATTGTAACTATTTAATTGAACTGTTTCAACATTTGGATTATTTGAAGAATAATTGCAACTTTTGGTTTTGTGTTACGAATCATTGTTATCTTTAGTATATTTGATGAACTATTGCAACATTTGGTATAATTGACGAACCGTTGTAGTTTTTGGAATATTTGATATCTACGGTTGCGTTTCTCGGATAAGTTCGTCATATTTTTAAAAAATATTGAAATACTAAAATATATTTAAATGAATTGTTGTTACCGTTTAATTTAACACAATAGCATTTGGTTTATTTGACGTTGAACGTTTAGGCTTATTTATCAAACCATTGTAATATTTGGTTTATTAGTTTATGCTTTTTGCACTTAGGAATAGTTTTTTAGTTACAAATTATTGTTTTTCTAATATTAATATACTTAATAAATGCTTGTGAGGGT
This sequence comes from Arabidopsis suecica, assembly GCA_019202805.1. NCBI lineage: Eukaryota > Viridiplantae > Streptophyta > Magnoliopsida > Brassicales > Brassicaceae > Arabidopsis > Arabidopsis suecica. Next base: position 7,904,317 of record CM032906.1, on the reverse strand, counting down.
TTTCTTTATCATAATTTTTGTAGAATATATATTGATTTGTAATTAAAAAAATCAAAATTATTACAATTCATTATGATTTTTTCGTTTGATATTTTTTTAAATAATTTTTGAAATATATTCCCCCGCGACATCGCGGGGGCCCGAGTCCTAGTTTATCTAATACTAACCTCCAAGTAAACATAAGTGTGCACATTATTTTTAAAACAAGTTATTTATTTACTTTTTTTTATTTGCTTTGTAATTATTTAAAATATAAAAAATATCTAAAATAGTTTTGATTAAGTCAATTTCTTTGCTCTGCCTGTATATATTTTATTGCTATGCAGGTTTTCGTCTTCCTTAGAATTTAACTAAAAAGATTATGAATGCCATTGCCATATTTTGTTGGATTCAAATGCTGATAACAAAAAAAGAAAAGGATTTTAATTTTATGTGCCATACTACTGTAAGATGTTTATAGCAAAATCTCAACTACGTAGTTTAGGTGACCACCTTTGAGACCTTCACATACTTTGACACACCTAATTTTCTAATGCATATCTCATCTATGGAGTCAAGAAGGCGTCCCGTGGGATGCCAAAAATCAAAGACAAAAGTATGTATAGTAGTGCTGACAATTGCGGATCTCCTGATGTACATACTCAGCCGTAATTGACCCTAACTTCAATAGCTTCCGCCATGTCTTGGAACCTATCTTTACCGTCCTAAAAAGTATCCTAACGGATAATATATTATCGTTACCACCAATAATAAACCCGATGAAGTTAGTAGTTTCCAAATTAAGCTTAACCTGAACATCCGTGACACATGGATACGTTGAATATCAAGCCCTCATTCTTTTTTAGGAAAACATCATTCTTTCCACGTATTGGCACGTTTCGGGAAAAATATAGAATAGTAGAAAATCTAGCAAGATACGGAAACATACAAAATTAAGGAATCTTAAAAGTCTATTCTTTCACTTTGTTTCCACACTTCCCCATCTTTGTTGTTTCATAATTGAGACGCACTGGATAAGATTTCTGGGATCAAGAGAATCGGAAATAAAATAAATTTAATGCGTTGGGCCTAAATATATTTAGTCGATACTTTACATTCTTACCTGTTAAAAATGACTTGTGTGTATTTTTTTAGACTTGAAACAATGCTGTGTTTCTTCATAAATAATACAATTTTTAAAAGTCGCTAATGTGGATAAACAAATTTCCAAACTTGTGTAAAATAGAAACCGTCATCCATTCACATGGTTATCTTTTATTTCTGTTTCGTTTAACTACTAAAGTTATACATAAATTTGTTTTTTTTCATTGTTTTACGCAACCATAGATGCGATATCTTAGTTATATAAACTCATCGTTTCAGATTCTCAATATATTGCATCACATGTTTAATGATATGTTAGGATTAAAGGGGTCAAGGTAATTAGAAGCTCGGATGCAACGAAAAACGAAGTCACTAAACCAATAATATATCCGAGAGTTTCCACTTTCTTTTTGTGCAAGTCTAGGGCTTAGATTTGGTTGCTTTAGGGTTTTTATACTTCGATGAATCATATCAACCCTCTTCTTTTTAATGACTTTGTAAACTCTTATTCAATGGATATATTCTTTTGTAAACTCCTCTTCAATTTAATGTATATTTTTTTCGTACAAATATATAGTGTTAGCCATTGTGGATATATTTAGCCTGATTAGAAAATATTAGTATAAGAATCTTTTTAGCATATTATTTCTCACTCCATGAAATGACTTGATCAAAACTTGACAATCACCTTCAAAGCATGTCAAATTGTACCCTGAATAACAATGCTAGATACCTTCTTATGTAGACATCAGTCTACTGAATATCAACGAGGCAATGCTGACTCAATGTGAACGGTAATAGAGAAATCTGCGATTTTAAAGCCAACACCAGTTTGAGATCAGCACATTCAACATTAAAAATCATGGCAACCAACATTGAAGATGAACATATGAGATTCTTAACAGATTTAAATGAGCATTATTGTTACACTCGGCATATTAGTTTTGCAAGAAACGTTCTTATGGCAGAAGTAGATCAACTATTTCTTAAGGAGCGAGTTCACAAAACATGCAACTATTTAATGACCCCAGGCGATGGTATCGTTCAATAGACTACAACATACATGTTTTTCATATATATACTAGCTAGAAGATGGAGAGTAATAATGATTTAATAGCTTAGCATTATTCGCAGGAAAGTGCGACATAAATCTAAGAAGGAATGATAAGTGTATACAAGAAGAAAGAAGTCGCACGTGGGAGAAAAGAAAACAGAGGGATCAAGTGAAGACACCTACGAACGAAAAAAGTGTATATAAGCTTTAGTTTTATCTTGTAGAACTTTTATGCATTGTTAATAGTGTTCGTTATAGTGACGCATGTGTCATTGTTGAACAAAAATTGCCTATAAATACTAATCAGATGATGAGAAAATTTAAAGCAAACACACATACCTTTTAGCTCAACCAAAGTATATGCATAGTAAAAATTGAAGAGTGTAACAAGGCACAACAATATCATAATATAACATACTAACCAAATAGACTATGCACCAAACACGAAATGATACATAGGTAGCATTCATAAAATGAATGCGTTTTTAGGCACATGATAGCAACAAACCAAACTCAAGGAGCACATTCATCGTTGAGGTAATAGTATTAGAAACAAATTAACCTAGTTTATAACATCTTTTATCATGTATGTTGTTATGTCAATAGATCTGCATCTTATCTCCAAATAAAAAAAAATTCTAAATATTTTGAGTTGCATTTAACAAAGTCATTGCTTCACTCAAGATGAGCTTTAATAATTCATCCACCACCAAGAACGTTTTGAATTTAGGTTATAAGATGCATCATAATCATAGTCGGCCATGAAACAATAATATTAAGTGCTATTACTTGTAATATACTGTTAGTTTGTTAAGACGATTATGATTAAACATAGTTCAAATAATTACGATTATGGTTGAATTCAATATGCAGTATATGGTTGGATAGATATTTCTTTTAAATAAATAAAAAAATTTATATTTTATTTGTATTCAATTAAATTTACCCTTAATATGCATTATATCAAATATTAAAGGCTAAATATATAAAGGAGATAAATAAAACAAACAACAACAGAAAGTATTGAAATATTTTTGGTAGTTAAATGCTATGTGTTTGACCCCAAGATATTAATGTTAATATTTATTAAAAATAATTTTTATCCAAGATATAGTGATATTGACAAATATGAAAGAACTCTTTATGACTTTATGGTAAGAAAATATAGAAAAATCGTACAAAATATCAAATGTTTTGGAAAATAATAATAGGATTTATGATCAGTTCTAAAATTAATTTTTCTATAAATATGGCTTATTCAAGTTAAAAAAAAAAAACTGAAAATTTTTCTTCAATAGATTACTTTTACACCAGAAATAGAAGAAGATAATGGGTTTCACAAAAATCTTAGTAACTTTTTTTCTTGTAGTTATATTGGTTGTTTCGTTGTCTCCCAAAAACGCTGTAACATCAGGTATTTTTTTATACATAATAATTATTGCAATTAGTTAGCTTTGATCATAAACAATTTTAAATGCAATATACAATATGGAGAATATTAACAAAGAATATGAGTTTTTGAAAATGTAATTTGGCATGCTGTAATTATATACATATATAGATTATTGTAGAATTTTTGTATGTACATGTGCAGAGATCAAACCAACGATCAATGGCCTAGCATGCAATTTCAAATGTACGGGTTTATATGATAATTATAAATGCAGCGTGGATTGCATAACATCAGGGTACACGACTGGAGGTTGTCGTACTTTGTATCCTTCTCAACCTCCATATTGCTGTTGTTATAAATTAAAATTGATGATCCCTTAATTTGCTATGTTTTACTATAATTATGATAAACATGTGGTTTCTCTTGCCATGGAATAAAAACCATCTTTCAATCATATTTCTTTTTTAATCTAAACCACGATCACGACGTCCGATATCGTAAACATGAATATCAGTTTGGAAGATTGACTTCTACGCCAAATGTTATGTGATCCAATTTGAATTATCCAAGCTATAGTGACTTGATAATTACGATTTGGTTAATAACATTCGTGGATATAAAATTATTTTTTTATTAGGTTAAAAGAAATAAATTAAATTGTGGTATGTATGTAATTATTACTATAATGTTTGGTAGTGATGATATGCAAAATAATGCCAAAACTAAATTAAAATGTGAAAGTGCTTTAAAATGCTAGTTTTTCTTGATTTTAAGATCAAAACGAGACTTTAATTTAGTGAAAGTGAAAGTGCTTTAAAATGTGAAAGTGCTTTAAGCTATCCATGCAACAACAAAGTAGATCGGGGACGCAATATTCTTTCTAATCGTAGTGGTTGCATTCTCATCAGAACCTCGGTTTTTTTATGTGTTCTCGCTATATATGATTTGAAACTGAATAGAAAGATTCCTCTTGATGTCTGTAACAGAAATTTTCGAAATAATTGTTGATTAATTCGTTTGACACTAGATCACACATTCGAGCATGCGAGTTAGTGTCTGAAGATAAAATATGAAACATATTGTACTATATCACAAATATACTGTACTATTTATCCTTTGTTCTTGCTTGTTAAATGTAAATCTATCTAACATATTAGGTAGTGTAACGCCCCGGCCGCCATCTCTCTTAATGGGCCCCACGTCCTCTCTCGGTCCGTAGACCCACCATACGGTCGGTCCGCTATGTCTAGGAGGCTTTAAAGACTTGTTTATCGATCCTACAAATCACCTCATGATCTTTCTCTGTGATTTGTCATCACTCACATAGTTCTGACAATCACTTTTCGGATGGTCACCCATCCTGAAATTGCTCTAGCTCAAGCACCCTTAAATGTGGATTTCTCTCAAGACAGTTGACCGAAAAAATAAATGCACTTTGGTGACATAGGTGGTCAAATCAATTCTTTTAAACCTCTTCGCATGCACCACCACATTCTTAAAACCGGAGTGTTACAGGTAGAGTTTAGAAATATTAAGTAATTGGTAAAAGTATTGACTGGTACTATTGTTGATGAACATATAGGCTGGTCAACAATTGGGTGCCACAAAAAGCACATATATGAAATGTGAGAAGGTAACAATATAGTAATGTGTTGGTGACTTTGCAGTAAACTAATTTTACACTATCCACGAAGAATATACATATATAATGATTATGGTCTCTCTGTGTAGATGAACATGATAAAAAGGTGATATTTTGTTTTCAGGGAGACTCCAATCCTAAAAAGGTGTTTTAGCACATTGCCAAGTTTCACATATCACTACACCACAACTATGCTGGCAAAGTTGTTGGTTGTTGGTGATTTTGGAGTAAAATAATTTTACACTATCTACTAAAAATACATTATTATGGTCTCTTCTTTCTTTCTGGTTTTTTGATCAAAGATTATGGTCTCTTTGTGTAGATAGATGAACACGACAAAGAAAACATTTGCCCATCTCATCCCCAGGGCTTTCTCTGTCTCAATGAAAACACATGTGCTCATATTTTGTGGTCTTTAGAAATTTGACATTTTGTACCATTATGGGACCATTTCCAAATAATTTTCAAGACCCAAAATTGATAATAGTAATACACATTCATAATAACATGTGTGTTCTTTTCTTTTTTTCTTTTTTTCTATTTGTTTTTTTTTTTTTTTTGCTATTTTACATGTGTATTCTTACGATTTTTTTCACTAAAATTGTTATCAATTTTCTTTTCTTTTTTGGTCAAATAAATGTTTTACCTATTTTTTCTTTTGTTTTTTTTTCATTGTTTTGGTTTTTCAATTTATTACTCAAAATTGATAATACAAATACTAACACGTGTCTCTTAAAAACAAATTTCACTAAAATTGTTACATATATATATATATATATATATATATATATTTTGGGTCAAATAATTGTTACCTATTGTATGTCCTAATTATTTCTTCTTCTTTTTTTCATTTCTTTTTTCTTATTGTTAAGATATTTGTTACCTATTTTCTTTTTCTTTTCTTGGTCAAACAATTTTTTACTTATTTTCTAATTTTTTTCCATTTTGTTTTGTGATTTATTACATCAAGATCCAAAGTACACATAAGATTCGTCCAACATATGTTTCATCGTGTTATGTTTTTTTTTTTTTTTAATTTTCCTTACAAATATTTCATTAATTCCACAATTATACGGACAGACGCAAACTCAATCTCTATCCACCACAAAGCTCTGATCAAAGTCTCAGAAACCAATTCATGGGATTTCAATGGCGAATTCTCTTCTCCTCCTCTTAATCCTTCTCCGATCACCAATCACCGGCCTCCACCTTCTTCTAATCTTTCTTCACTCTCTTTTATAACTCTCTGTTCCTTCAAATTTTCCCGAATCTTCTTCTTCAACTAGAAGCAGATCTAGTGATCTCTTTAATGGCGTCAGTGTTCTTATATCACGTAGTGGGAGATTTAACAGTAGGAAAGCCAGAGATGGTTGAGTTCTACGAAACAGAGACGGTGGAATCTGCAATTAGAGCAATCGGAGAGTCGACGGAGTGTGGGATTCCGGTTTGGAGGAAGAGATCGACGCCGAATCTTCCTGGGTTTGTGGAGAATAGTGAGATGAGACAACAAAGATTTGTTGGGATTTTGAATTCTTTAGATATTGTTGCGTTTTTGGCTAAGAGTGAGTGTTTGCAAGAAGAAAAAGCTATGAAGATTCCTGTCTCTGAGGTTGTTTCTCCTGACAATACTCTGCTTAAACAGGTTGATCCTGGGACTAGGTACTGTTACTTTGTCTTTTAAGTTTGATTTATGTCATAAAGGACCTGACTTTGAGTTACTGTTGTTTAGTTTTGATTCTGTTTGGTTTGTTTGAGAGTAGTTTGAGTTTTAGTTAGAATCATGTTGGATCTTGACTTTAGTAAAAAGGGTCATAGCTTAAAGTAAGGTGGCAATGAAAATTTGATGTGTGATTTGTTGATTCTAGTGTTTTGAGTCTAGTTTCTGTGGATTAGTTGAATTCACAGCTGATTACTTGATTAAGTGAGTTTTGTGCTAGTGGCGTGTCTTAGGACCTTCCAAAGATTGTACTTTCTAGGACCCGTAGTTCGATTTTCGAATGGTAGGGGCATCGGCTTCTTCGGGATGGATATAGGCCGGTCCCTGGCCGAGTACTTGAACATCCTCAGTATATAGGAAAAAAGAAAAGATGGTCACTCGTTTCAACTTCAAAGCTAACAAAGATCCCTTTTTTTTCCGTTTTTTTGGTGTAATGATAATATGATAATTGACTGAATCTTAGATCATTTATTTCTCAGAACATGGTTGGATCTAATCAGAGAAATTCTTACATATAGGCCATGTGCTTCAATGCTTCATGTTCTAGTGGGACCTGCTTTTCTTCATATTTTATTGATTTGATTAGATAAAATAGTAAGGTTCATGGCCTCGGGCTTCAAATTATCAACCTTGGTACTATACAATGTTTTCTTGTGCTCAGTGTTTAGGATCTAAGAGAATAGTTTATAATGTTCCAATCTCTTTTTGACTTCTTTTTTTTTGCCCTCAAACTTCCCTTAGACTTTAGTCAATGCTTCTTTTATGTCTGCAACTAACTTTGAAGTTGACTATGATAAAACTTTATGTCATCTAAATAATACAAAAACATGACATGAATAAAGTTTTGTCTTAGATCCTGTGATGTTAAGCATTTCACTAGATAAAAAGGATGTACTTTGCTTTAGTCTCTTACAAAAAGATTCTACAGGTTCTTTTGAAATGCTGTTTATATCCAAGATACAGTGTTCCCTGCCTTTACCTGCATCTTTGTTCTTCCTTGCTCATGCGTATTGACCAAGTAGGATCTGCCACATTTCTTGAGCATGCAGAAACGTTTTGGTTGGTCGAGTAAAATGCTCCCTTGTCCAAAAACTGTTGCTCAAAAAATTTCTTTGTTGTGATGGAATTAATTTTCTCGCATAATAACAGTTTTTCTTATGATGATGATTTTATTGTATCAAATATAATGCAAGGTTGATAGATGCTCTGGAAATGATGAAACAAGGAGTGAGACGACTTCTGGTTCCAAGAAGCGTTGTTTGGAGAGGTATGAGCAAGAGATTCTCCATTCTTTACAATGGAAAATGGCTGAAGAACAGTGAAAACTCTAGTAGTAGTAGTGGTCTCGCTGCTGACTCCACCAACAGGCCTACTACGTCCATGACTTCAAGCCGGGACAAGTTTTGCTGTCTCTCAAGGGAAGACGTGATCCGGTTCCTTATAGGTGTCCTTGGAGCATTAGCACCTTTACCACTCACATCAATCTCCACTCTGGGAATCATCAATCAAAACTATAACTTCATTGAAGCTTCTCTTCCAGCCATTGAAGCCACCCGAAGGCCACCATGTGACCCCAGTGCGATCGCCGTGTTAGAACAAACCGAAAATGAACAACAGTTCAAGATAATAGGAGAAATCTCAGCTTCAAAGCTCTGGAAATGTGATTATCTGGCTGCAGCTTGGGCTCTAGCTAATCTATATGCAGGACAATTTGTGATGGGAGTTGAGGACAACATGTCATCAAGATCATTCAGCGACTTCCTCCAAACTTCATTTCCAGGTGGAGAACAGAACGGAACAACAAAGGCCAAGAAATTCAGCAGCAGGAGCATCGGTTTTAATCCAACAAGTCCTACAAGATTAAGCATCGGTAGGAGCATGTACAGAGGAAGAAGTGCGCCATTAACTTGCAAAACATCGAGCTCATTAGCTGCGGTTATGGCTCAAATGCTGTCTCACAGGGCCACACATGTTTGGGTTACAGAGGCTGATTCAGATGATGTTCTTGTTGGAGTTGTTGGCTATGGAGAAATCTTGACTGCTGTAACTAAACAACCTTCTGCTTTCGTTCCTTCGAATCGGTCTTATGAAGGTTTTGGCAATGAAAATCAAAGCTAAGACTACAATAAAAAAAAAATGATTACATTTCTTTGTCTGTTATCCTGTGAGACGTTCTCAGGGTAGAAGGATAATATTTTTGGGTGTTTAGTCAATTTGTGTACTATTGGGTACTAGTGTCAGCTCCAAGAAGCAAAGTTAAATTCTTTTGTGTCCTGTGAAAAAGTTGCTTTTGAGACGTTCTAAGGATAGAAGGATTTTATATTCTTGGGTATTCAGTCAATTTGTGTACTATTGAGTCTAGTGTCAGACTCCATGAAGCAAAATTAAATCATTTTTTTTTAAGAAAAGTTTATTGATTCATGGTAAATTGTGTGTTCTACAATGAGAACGAAACTGAGTGTATATAGGTTTGCTACAAACTAAAACGTATTAAACAAAGGCAACAAAATATTCAACATATTGAAAGATGAGACATAAACGAGATGTTGCTATTAAATCCAAACAAGGTAAGGCATATCTCAAGAACAAGGCAGCTAAGTTGGCTGCCCTTCACTGCGGGTCGCAGCTGAACAAGCAGCTGAGATCAAGAACTTGACGATGGTGAAGAAGTACTTGAGTGAAACTGACCCTAATTTTCTGGCCTTCCTCAAGTCTCAATCAACTACTGCGGATGATCATTCAGAGGTCCAAGCTACTACTCCTGCTGCTAATCCTGATGGTACTACTCCTGCTACTTAGCTTTCTCTCCTCTCAACTTAAAACTTGAACTTGATATTTGGTTTGTACTTATGGTACAAGTACTTGAACAATCTTTGTATGTTTATTATGTTTTGTTTGTATTGAACAAGTATGGTATGTTTATTATATGTTTTCTGTTTAGTTCAAAGGTTCTTTTTGTATGACCAAAAGTCGCCATTTAGTGACCTGTTTGTAGCAAAACAGTCGCTAATGTAGCGACTGTTAGGCAACCGACTAGCGACGCCAAACAGTGGTCGCAGATTGGTCGCTAAATGGCGACTGTTATGCTACCATTAATTTTAGCGACGCAGTGTTCAGCGACAACGTGTTTTAGTCGCCAATTAGTCGTAATTATGGGTTTAACGACTCTTTAGTTACGTTTTGTGTAGTCGCTAAATCCATGTTTTCTTGTAGGCTTAATTAATTAAGTCTAAATAGTAAATAGTTTTTTTTTTTTTTTTTTGCTTACCAAAATATTGAAAGCCTTTAGTCCAAAATATCACACAATATACACTTTTTTGTCGGTATTATTTACATATTTTCATATGGTTACCACTTGATGTCTAGATTGTTTTGATTCCGCATATAGTGAAAGCATTTAGTCCATAAACACAATATGCAAAACTTGTTTGGAGTTGTAATTTGCATATTAAGAATATCAGTGAGTTAAGATCTTTATTCTAAAATGTGTACGTACGAGCTTACAACAATTTCATGAGCATGACAATCTTTTGAACTAACGCCAATTACTAACTAGTTACTACCAAGTGAAACCTTGACTCTTCTTTCTTCACCTCCATTCCAAATCTCTCATCCTCTCCTTGTCTTTCAACACTCATATAAATGCTCCCTAGCAACACATGCTGGTCCGAATCTAGTAAAATATGTTATGAGAAAAAATAAAATTCAGTGAAAATGATTTTCTTTGACCAAAATGACGTAGGATAAGATAAACAAAAAAAAATCGGAACAACATCCGAGTAGCCTCCGAGACCACAAACATCCTCCAATAAGCCAAAATTGAAGACGAGAGAAGGAGAAGAGTCGAAATCGCCATTGAAATGGCTCTCAAAGCTTCACCAGTTACCGGATTATTCCCTGCTCTCCGTCATACTGCTTCTTCTTCCCCTTCGACTTCTAATCGCCCTTGTTCCCTCAGGGTTCTCCCCCTCAGACCATCCTTCTTCGGTAACTCCAGTGCGTCTTCTTCTTCTCTAATTCGCTTTAGGGTTTTGGTTTCTCTTCATTTGATTAGGCTTGCTCATTATTTGAATTTCTCGGAAGAAAATATATGCAGCTATCTAGATTTTTCCCTGAAACCGAAGTGAATTTGGGTATTGATCGTGACCCGGAGAAAATCCTGGAGCAAACTGTCATTGAAATGAATAGTGATTTGACAAAGATGCGTCAAGCCACTGCACAGGTACAGCCCTTAAACGACGAAAGTCTTTTGCTGTAGATTATATCTATCCATTCTCTTGTTCACCGTTTTTCTGTTTCTTAAGATTGCTTACTCCAACAAATGAAAGAACCTAATCATTTGAAACGGAAATGAGAAAGAAAAAAAAAATCTTTTAGATTTCGTATAATTTGATACTAGATTCGGACCCGCACATACGTGCGGGGTTTTGTAAACATATTTTTCTGGTATAAAATGTATGAATTTTCATACTGATTTGGTATTCGGTTTGGTTTTAATCCAGTTTATGAATCTATATATACATTTTTGGAGTACAATTAGCAAATAAATCCTAGAGTTGCTAAGTATTTACGAGTCCATGCCATTGGCATTTATTATTATTTTTACAAAATTTAAATAAAAGATATTAACTAAACAATATCTTGCCTAATTTGTTTCTAAAAATCTCTACACAATCTTTCCATATATCTTCAAAACACATTTATAGCAAATATTTATATTAACATTTTACATAGCAATAAAAATACTAATTTATAATAATCAAAATATTCACATAGAAAAATCATATACACATACATGAAAAAGAACTATATCTATCATATACTTTATATGATAAATTTAAAATATATATTAATTAGTAGTATAAATTTAAAATCGTTCAAAGAACGGTATACCACGGGTGAGATCCTAAAATTATTAGATTTTATAACAATAATAATTTATTTTCTTAGATTTTATAACACTAATAATTTAGCTAACGAGATAATATAGACGGGTTTATATGGGATGACGGGTTTGGGTCGATATTAATAAAAAACGGTATATCACGGATGAAATCCTAAAATTAACAATCAAAATATAATTATACAATCTTAAACACAAAACAAAAGAAACAATATTAACAAAACAAATCCAACTTAAATTTAAAATTTTTAATTATAAAAAAACGGACCCACGGTATACTGCAGAGTAAAATATTCAAAATTTTAAAATCCACCATACATCGTTACTTAAAAAAAATATATGTTTTCGTATCTATACTTCAAAAATTGATAGATAAATATCTACATTTAAAAATACAAATTAATATGATATATCTTCAGTTAATCTTAAAAAAAATAACATTACATTTTTTTAAAAAAATATAGCCCCGCGGTATACCGCGGGTTAAATTCTAGTATTAGAAATAATAATGGTTTCATAAGTATTTTAAAGTTTGGACCGATCCGATGGTCGGATTCGGTTGACCGTTGAACCGGATAGTGGTACTTAAAATAATGTATTATGATACCTAGAATAAATATATTATAGAAAATTAATTACTTAAAAAACTTGATAAATTTATCTAGATTAAATTAAAGCAATTATTCTACAAACATAAATTTACTTACATCAAATAAAACACATCAAAATAATGCTATTTTCTGAAAATATATTTATCTATGATTATACCATTGGTTTAGGAGGCAACACCAAATCACTACCATTGGATTTAGTCGGTTCTATCTGAAGCTCATTTATAAACTCTTGAAAACCAGACTTTTGCTACCTTACGCTATTATTCCCCCTTTCGTTCCGAAATTAGGGCCTCTGGGTTTCGCAGTGCGCTCATTCAATCCTAGGTATCAAAAATCTGTTGAATTTGATGATTCAGATTGAAATTTAGTGTCTCTCGAGCTCGGATTTACGATTTTATATTGGTTCGATGCATCTGCGGTGATGGTTTCCTTAGCTTTGGTCTTTCCGATTAATTGCTTCCTTGTTTCTGAATTAGCTGAGTGGCGTTTGACTGAAGATTTACTCTTATTTGGGGTGTTTTTTTCTTATGGGTCTTGAGTTAGTGAAGTGTTATGTTCTTGTTGTATAGTTTCTTACAAGTTATGCTCAAAATTTGTGGTTTCTTTGTCCCTTTTTTCACTTTGTAGTTTGAAAATGTCTCGGTATGATGATCGCTATGGGAACACTCGTCTTTATGTTGGCCGGTTATCATCCAGAACTCGTACCCGGGCCCTTTAACGTCTATTTAGCAGATACTGAAGGTAATGAGTCTTCTTTTCTTTCATCGGATAAGCAAGAAGCTTTGTATGGCATGTAAATTTTATTGAATGGCTTAGCAAAAAAAAAAAAAAAAATTTAGTGAATTTGCTTTTATTTGTGGAAGCCCCCTTGGCCCATTGGTTGACCAAAGGTTAATTAATGCTTCTACACCAAGAGGTCTGGGGTTCGAGTCCCAGATATTGCGATTTATTAATAAATTTGCAGATTTAAAGGAGGCAAGTGTGCAGGAGATCTCCAGCGAAGTACAATTATAGCCGTTCGCCAGGATTCTACGCAGAGAGAGAAGTGTCGTCAGGTGTGGATCATTGAAGGTGTCCGTCAAGAGCATGGAGAATGAAGTGTCGTCTGTCGTGGATCTAATAAGGGTCGGAAGGAATTGTCCGTTGTAGAATCGTCTATGTAACAGTTCTCATAATTTGCAATAAATAATAAATCTAGACGTCAAAAAAAAAAGAATTTGCTTTTATTTCTCTTATTATTTTTCTCTCTCTTAGAAACTAAAACCAATGTGCACGTGATGATCATGTTATTGTGATATGTAGTATGCTTCTTGTTGTTACAGTTGTAGACTAATGTACTTGTAAGTAATTTGTATATGTATATGTAATGTTTTTAGAGTGTGAAAGATAAATGTTGCCTTCGAAAAGATTTTGTTCTGATTTTAGTTGATTTTATCTAATGTCTCTGCTAAATTATATCCCATTATGCAAGATGGATCAGAGTATTGAAGTAGTCGTATCATTTGGTAAGTTTTTAATGATTTCAAACACCTCATTACATTGGGTTTTGAGCTCACATCTCAAAACTTTGTCATTTTTTTGTGACAGATTAAAGAAGCTGCTTGATCTTAAGATCAAGAAGGTCCTTATGGAACAAAGGTAAGTTTAGTTTCTGTTAATACATATAAATATGTTGTGACTCCACAATAAATAATGTTCATCACTAAAAATCTTTGGGTATATAAGTGAAGTAAACAAAAACATTTCACTGAACCATATCAAAACTATAAATAAAACAAATAAAAAAACTTCCTTTAAGAGAGAAGAGTTGAGGTTGCTATTTAAGTATTTGGTTAAGCTTTTGCTTAGATAATTTAATTGAAGGATAATCTACTGTGTAAAACAACCAAAAAAATCAAAAAATAACAAAACAATAGAGTATGAAATTGTTTTCATTAAAACCAGAAATGATAAGACAAAGAAACTTCCCATTTGTGCATCATATATGAATACACTCGTGCAAGTTATAGATGGATGAAAGTGTTTGAACAACTCCTGAGACAAACCATATATAGACCAGAGTTATTAGTATATACTCCTAACCTGAAATTAAGCCAACCATAGACCAGAGTTATTAGTTAATTATTACACTGTGACTTATTCCAAAGCAAAGAGTGATTTACCTTATTCACAGCCTTTATCACTCAAGGTTTGAAACACCTCTTTGAAAAAGAGATTACAATTTTTCTTCCCGTCTATGAAGATGGTCTTTAGCCCATGTGACTCTAGAGACTGCTAGAGAGAGTTTTAAAAATAATATTTAGGAATATAAACAACTTTTTTTTTTTTTTTTTTTTTTTTTTTGGACAAAAGGAATATAAACAACTTTTAATCATTTTCCACGATTTAGTCTTAGCACTTTAGAGTTTGTAAGAAACCTCATTAGATTGATATATCTCAGTGATGGTCTCCTTTTGTGGAAGCAGAAGAAAGTAGTCTTCTTACAGCACCACTTTTTCTTCTTCTGGCTTATTTTCAAGAACATGTTAGAGCAAGACTGTCTTTTGATAACCTATGATATAAATTGTTGAAGTACAGATTAGAAAACTTGTTGATCTTCAAGAAATGAATTAAAAATCTAACAGTTGCTCATCTATACTAAATGTTTCGAGACTTACAATTGGTTTACTCGTCTTCTTTAAGAATATCTACACAACACATCAAATGTTTAGTATACTCACGAATCATAAAAAGTGAACTTTCATATATCAAAAAACGAAAACAAAACACATAATCAGTACCATTTCTATTGTTTCACCCACAAAAAAAAACAGAGTATTGTATAAGTCAGAAACATTCATATAAGTTGACATGAGAAAAAAGATAGATACTAACAAAGGATACTTAGGTTTAATATACCTAAGGATTTTTGATATCGAAGTAATAGGTGGTTTGGTTTGTGAATCAAGAATGATAAGAGTAGTACATATTTATAAGGAGGTTTAGTCGGCTGATATACACAATGGTGGTTAACGACGTTTTAGGCCATACATTAGATTTTTTTTTTGTTTTTATATATTTTAAGATTCATATATAGAGTTTTTGTTAATAATTAGTAAGATTTGTAAAGATTGATCCTACAAAAAAAAAGATTTGCAAAGATTGAGATTTTTAGTTCAATATTACTCGCAAAGGATAATATTCTCCAAAATGTGACAGACCAAGAATATACTCTTTTTGATTGAATTTGGATTTTTTGGAAAGTGAATACGTACAAAATTTGTTATCACCTTAATTAGAATTCGAAATTATAGGGATTACAATTGTTTTGGTAATATCTTTACTTTTGTTTTATGGAAATTTTGTAACAAACTGGACAGTTTCCAACCGTCTGATCGAGTATATGATCCGTGATCCGGAAATATGCCCAGGATCTGCGTAAATAACCGATCCAGGTGCCCATGATCCATGGTTATTTTGCTTTTAAATTATGATTTTGCCCTTCAACGATTTTTTTTATTTACTCTTTGATTGTAATTATCCTAATGACATTTTTTGTAATTCTTTACCCTTCATAAGGTTATTTATTATCCAATGTTTCCCAATTAATAGTATAGATTGTTAACAAAACTGATCATGAGTGAAAATATAAAATGACACAAGAAATTGGATATAAAGGATATCTACTACAAATTTTGTCCATATATCCCCTTTTTTTGTAGATTGGTCATATAGGTTTTTTCATAATTCAAAAACCAAATTTACCCTCATTTTATTAAATCCATTTTTTATTTTCTCATATATTTTTCTTATTACATAGACATGTAGATGCTTAAGTATCTCGTTAGGAAACATTGCAATATACGAATGGATTATTAGTTAAAGTAATTTACGTAGGCATCTACGTTCTTCTTCCTCCACAGCCATTCTCCCTCTGGCAATTGAAGAAAGATGAGGCTCATTTTCTCATACTTTTTGTTTACTTCCTTCTATCAACTTCCAATTTATTTGTTTAATCATCCAACATAAATCACTATTATAAGATTTTTTATTATTCTTCTTCAATCTTCTCATTGCACGCCTATTGGCAATCCACTATCAATTAATCGATTTATGTATAGAAAATTAGGATCTCAGTAGCAAACTAGCAATCGAAAATACTTTAAAAATTACTTCAAATTGATAATTGTCAGCTTGGTAACTAAGCTTATAATCTCGTTTAGGACATTAAGTTAAACTTAACAATGCATTTAAATTGTTGCATAACATGCATAACAATTATTTCTTTTATTTTTTTCATACATAACAATTATTATTGCAAATTTATATCAAAAGATAAAAAGGTTCCTATTGAGATCTCCACTCCTTGTCATACAATCTCCACACACCACTCTTTACGTAGATATGCATCGAGAAACTAAGGCACAAATCGTTGAAGAAAAAAGGTAGAATTTGAAGGAAAAGCGTAGGGTTTAGCAAAAAAATCGAAAGTGGTGGCTAGCGTAGGGTTTAGAAACGTTTTTGGTTTAAAACTTTTCTAAAAAAACGTAGACAACGATTTCTAAATTATTTATATCGTAATCTAAACAATTAATATCCCTTTAAAACGCAATCTACAATAAATATTTAGTTTCCGTTTCTGAATATTTATTTTCTATATTTAGAGCATTCTAAAAATTACAGAAATCGAAATCTGCAATACCGTAGAATTTACATTCTAAACGAAGATTACAATTTCTAACGATGGCAGAAGATGTAGAAATTATTAGAACGGCTATTCTAAAATATTTAGAACATAGAGAAAAACGTAGAATGCATGTTCTAAATATTTTAGATATATGATTTTCGGATTTCTAAAATTCTCAGAACAGAAATCTAGTCTGAAATATGTAGAACATGTACAAAAATGCAGAATGCACATTCTGAGTTTCGCAGAACTCTAGAAAACGTGTTCTACCAAAATTAGATGAAACTTTATCTATCAAAAAATCAACTTTTTTTAAACCAAATCTAAAAATTTTCACTTCAAATCACCTCTACTCTTCTATATCTACCTGTTTTTATGATTATTTTTTTTAAAAAATATTTAAATTAGGGTGTAGGGGTAAAATCGTCCAAACTGACAATTTAACAAAAAAGGTGTATATGGACAAATTTTTAAGTAGATATCCTTTATTTCCAATTTTCCCTATCTTTTAAGTACTTAAAAGGATATTGATTTAGTCAAACAATCTTGTTTCAAATACATTATTTTTTATCTATATATTTCTGACTTTCTATATACTGTTGGATTCTTTAGAGCTATGAGTAAATGAATTTATCGTCACGGCATTACTCAATTAAACAAAGAATCATGTCTGCCAACAACTTGTGGACGAACTCCAACGGGTTCAAAAACTTTGTACAACTTGTGAAAACTCTCAATTTTCTTTCAAAGCTTCAACTTTCGAGAGTCAACCAAAATATTTTAAAAGAAGTGATGGGGCTTTATTTTTATGATATGATCCAATCGTGTGGGGACATGGAGCGAACATATTATAAAGAAATATGAACAATCTAGCAAAATCATGTCTCTTGTTCTTCCTCCTGCGACCATTCTTTCTCTTCTACTTCTTACGGATCTCTTCTTACCTCTCTCATCCTATTTCAAAATTAATCAAAGATTGTTCAAAATAAAGTTTCATATAAAAAACAATTTAGGTCTAGAGATGGGTATCATGGGTTGGTGGTGGAGGAAGAGGAATAAGAAGCTAATATTGGAGAGAGGAGCGATGGTGTTAGAAGATCTCATCGAATTCAGCCATGGCATATCCAATCCCATCAAATTCTTCTCTGCTGATGAGATCCGCACAGTCACCAACAATTTCAGCAACTCTAATCTTGTTTCTAAATTCAATTTTCACTACAAATGGTATTCAGGTAAGAACGAGAACCATTCCATGATACTCATCAAGAAACTTGTTACCTGGTGGAGTGGCTTGAGAGAAGAACATTTGTGCCGCGACATAGCAGTTTCATCGATGGTGAGTGGCCACAAGAACTTTTTGAAATTGGTTGGATGTTGTCTTGAGTCTGAATTTCCAGTCATGGTTTATAATGGTGTGAAGAAACACTATCGATTAAAAATAAGTGAACAGACGTGGAAAAGGAGAATGAAGATAGCAGAAGATATTGCTATTGCTTTTGCTTACCTTCACACTGCGTTCCCTAGGCCCTTTGTATATAGGAGTTTGTATCCTTGGAATATCTTATTGGATGAAGATGGCGTCGCTAAGCTGACTGATTTCTCTCTCTGCGTCTCAATCCCAGAAGGAGAAACATTTGTTAAGGTTGACGACAAAGCACATGGATCCTACAATTTCTTGTATGATTATGACAATAGTAGTGACGTAGTCTCAGAGAAAACAGATGTCTTTGCCTTTGGAATGTGTATGGGTCTAACGCTTCTATTAGGATACGAAAGCTTTTTGGAGTTTTATGATAGATCTTTGCCGTCAAAATTAACGGAAGACCGACCAATGGAAGAGATTGCAGATCGAAAGATGATAGAAAAGATGGGTCAAATTTCAGAACAAGAGCTTTGTCAAATGAAAGCTTTCCGAATGCTCTCACTGAGATGCATCGGTCCTAGTGAAGAAGTTCCAACGATGGTGGAAGTTGCCAAAGAACTAAAAAAGATCCAAACATCTCTTCAAAACGACTCTGCTTCTCCTTCAGGTGAAACCCATTTCGACTCTGCCCTCCTCTCAAACCATACTTGAAAACACAAAGGCATTGCTTACATGTATTACTTGCCAGGTATTTCACGAAATGTTTCAATGGGTTATGTTGAGCTGGTTTCGTTTTTTCAGAAAAAATTGAAGAATGTTCTAAAAATAACTTCGATTCTTGTTTGTATTAAGACATTATCAAGCGCAAAGCTTTTCTTTTACTTTTGTCAGATCTTCCCTTAGTGCTTGTGTTTGTATGTTTTGGGGTTTGATCGATCCCTCTGTTTTCACTAATGTATCAAGAGATTTTATGATATGTACATGTGAATCTCTCCAAATAGATAATATATACTCATTCTCCCAAGTTTGCAAGTTTCCAACTGAGTTTGCAAATTCCAGCAACTACATCTGACGATCAATGTTGAACTGTGAACTCCACGACTGTTGGGTGGATCTGGATTCGGGCCTCTATATCACCAAACATTCGTTCATTAATGATATTCACATCCAAAATAAAGTCAGATCATACGGAGGGGAGACCGAGAGGATCATGTATTTACTATAAAGAATACACTAGATGATAACATGACACCAGACTTTCTCCACTGTTGGTTCATCATGGAACTGCTGTCATTCTATCTCTTTTTTTTTGTGCTGTGTGGTAATCTCTTGTTGAAGATTCTCATCTACTTTTGTAATCTGGATGTTTAAGTTAATGAAATGAGTTTGACAACGAAGATTATAACATGAGCTCGATCAAATTGATACGACAAAATTATCAATAGTGTTGTTCTCCTCGTATCGTCTCATGGAGACTATTATCAGGTGCCTTTTTTTTTATCTCCTCATCTATAGCTTTGATACGAATTTATTTTCTTATTCTCTATTGCTACGCTACAACCTTCTCAGCCCTTGCACTCGGACACTATCTTATCTTTGATTTGCATCAAAATGTTTTGGTTTCTCCTTGGGATAGAAATTGTGAGTCTAGCCCTGGTTTGTTAGAAGTTTTTGGACGGAGTGGAGTGGCTTATGTTGTGTAAACTGATGATGCTTTTCATGCCCTCCAGGCGTTCAACGAATTCCCTCATTATTGGCATGGCTTGTTTCTTAACATTGTTTGGCTTTCTGTAAGCTGATTTCTATTAGATATACATATCTCATTTGCTATTAGTATTACTAGCTAGATTTAAGAATATTCAGTAGTTTAATTAATTGACAAAGCTGCATTAAGTCATTGTTTTTTACTTAGTTATGTTTACTAAATCGAAAATTTACTTCTAAGGCTCAGATTTTGAAACCTCAATAAGCTCTAAATAGAATGGAGATTTGTTGTGAATAAAAATTAAGAGTTTGGAAATGTTTTGTGTTGATTTTGGTTTTGTGGTGTTGTTGTTGAAACTTGCAGGTGCTTAAGACTCTACCTTCTAGGTCACTAACTTGTAGAAGTGTAGTGAAGATGTCTGGTATATCTTTGGTGGGGTTTCTGCGTTTGGTTTCTCTCCATAAAATCAGTTGGTCTCCATGTACAATTATTAACTCATGTTTTCTATATAAAGTTGCAAGCTTTTTCTTTGGTGTGAAAGGTAAATTAATAGTATCACTGAAACAGTGAAATGGCTGTCGATGATCAAGTTTGTTATCAATGAGGTAATAGGTCTAACGGTTTTTTTTTTTTTTTTTGTGGATATGTCTGTTGGAGTGTGGTTTGTGTGTTTGGAATGGGTTTTGGTTTTGCTTATTTGTTTCGTTTGTTTCTAGAGTCTGACTACAATTGATGATTTGATATTAACTTCATCACACTCATGAAATACAACGTTTTGTATACACTCCAAGCAGTCTTACTTAGTTGACATGTTCTGTTTTTTTTTTCTTGTTTTTTATTGTTTCAGAGAGTTGCAACTGGATCTGAAAAGGAGTTGATCCGAGGAAGGATGAAACTCAGGTTTCAAATAGATTATTACATGAGATTCAAAGAGACTTCATTATGGATGCCACCTCTCATCAACTTGTTTTGGTGTTAGCTAGTAGTGTTAGTTTATATAAGACTTGGTTTGATGTACTCTAAGATTTGGTATGTATGTTTTGGATATATAATTAATGCAATAGAAAATTTATATAAATCCAGTTTAATATATTATGCAAAACAGGGTACAAATATATGAAATATAATAGCACATAACAATAGATTATATCATAAAACAAGAGTTATAAGTAAATCTAATACGGCAAATACAAAGTGCTACAACATAATATAAAACAGCAATAAAATGTGATATAAGAATATATATTACATAATTTGTTTAACGCTATTATCGAAAACGATATAATAGCATACCAAAAAAACGCTATTATACATAGTGACTCTATTATAGCTGGGGCAGAAATAGCGTTTAGAAAAACGCTATTGATTACATATAGTAGTGCTTATCGTGAGCTAAAAATGTGCATTCTTCTTGTAGTTTGCGGGATATTATCATGTCATTCACAAAGACAAAAGTAATTTTTTTTTATTACATTATATCATATTATGCTTTATTATGTTATTTGTTACAACATTGATCAAGATTCTGTTTTTTGATGCAAGTTACATGTATTTTAATTTTTGACTCAAGGTGATACGGTTAGTGAATATTGCAAGTTGGGGTGTGCATACTCTGTGTGTGGCGTCCTAACCACTCTAGAGAACTCCGGTAAAGCAAATTCTCCAAACTCATATATTATTATTATTTTGTTAAGTAAAAGATTATGTACCAAGAACCATTATAGTATTGTTATTATAACTGGAACAAGAGAATACTAATCCATTCAAATTTTGTTTCGATAACTAGATGAAAGTGAAACTTTGAATGGAGCAGCTGAAAACTGTACCAATGCATGTTCTACTTTCTGCACCAAGGACTCTAATACCACAATTGAAGTTGAAATTGTCTAAACAAGATTATGTAAGTGGAGGAGTGGCTACCCTTAAAAGTACTGTTTTCATACGATAATTGTCGTGTATGTGACAAAAATGCTAGACATATCTGGTGCTAGTATTTTAATAAGTTGTTTTCAGTTTGCGTATGTGTTGTAGAAGGTTGTGTGGATCCTAGATTGTATCTCCCTTCTACTTTTTATTATCTAAATAAGAAAATATTGTGTGTCTTTTGTATTTTGTATTTTGTGATTCCATACTTTGGTTGTAAAAGAGATCATGTATTTATTTTGTACACCTTTCATTCTTGTCTGGCCGTTGGAATCGAGTTTTTGAGTGAACCATGGGGAATTCGCGGAACAAGATGATTTTCCATTAGCCCATACACATCCATCGACATTGTAGTTTCTGTAGAAAGCAGTAAAAGGAGCTTTTGACCAATCTGTTTTCTCTAATCCTCCTCTTGTTGCCCAATGCTCGGCTTCCCAGAGACTTGCGTAGAGCCTCATTGGTTGTCTCGTTGGGAACGGAACTCCAACTGCCTCAGAGTTCTTGAACTCTCTAATAGGAATTCCATCAACCGTAAAACTGTAAGAAGGAAAAGAAAAGAAAGAAGAGAACGTAAGTTCATGAGTGCATAGCCTCAAAACTTAGAAGATTATTCAAATGTTACGAAGGATCAAAGGTCACGCTTACATAATCCTTTGGGGATTCCATGTGATGCAGTAAGTGTGAAAGTTAACGGTTGGGTCGAACCATAGATGAAATTGTTGTTCTTTGTCTCCTGTGCCTTTTGTATAAACATTAGTATGGAGTGTATACGGATGACCACTTATGTTTCCCAAGAACTCGAAATCGATCTCATCCCACGTAGTTCCCGGTGATTTTAGCTACACAAAGTCATCATAAGCACCAACATACTCAATACATATAGGCCTAAATATATGTACTCTAGGGGACAGCAAAAGATGACAAAAATGGTTTGAAATTGTATGTAACTTACATAGAATGTTGTTACTATTCCAGCTGAATTACCAGGAACAAGTTTCATTTGAACCTCGGCTTTGCCATAGAGAAACTCCTGGTTAGACTGAAAACCGGATCCAGAGGATTTGTCGAGCGAGAGAGAAAGAAGTTTTCCATCTCTGTCGTGGATCTTTCCGCGGCCATCACCCCAATGTATCTTAACGTCTTTGTGGAAGCTACCCGCATAGACATGTACATATTGTCCCGCAAGAAGTAACATAATCAAGAACGCAAAACTTGTACCACAAGAAAGCTTCATTTTTTTCTCAGGAGTATTGATATCTGAAATATAATGTATTGTTGATGGAAATTTGAGGTAAGTGACATTAGTTTATATTCTAGTTGATGGAAATTGCAAAGTAAACTACTCATATTGTTTTCTTCTGTTTTTGTATTTATGTGTTTTCAATTATAAAAATAAACATCTTACTAATGTTTGAGAATTTCCCCACATAGTTTTTGTCATATAGAAAATTCATTATTGTTTTGGAAAAATATTTAAGATAATAAATATCTTTGGAAACGTTAGTTAGATAATAGTTTTGTAAAAATTGAATATTTATTTATCATCAATAAATTGGTTTTATATTTAAGATATAGATTTTTGTTAATTAGTATTAAGTTTTAATTGGCTATTTTAGTAATTTAATTTACATATTAAAAGATTAGTTTTTAAGGGAAAAATAAATGGAGGGTATTTTTCAAAACTGTAAACATAAACAGGGCATTTCCCCAAATCTTGAAATAATTCATTATTGAGATATTTACAGAATTTTACAAATATGGGTTAATTTATAATTGAGATATACATTGAAAATAAACAGTTTTTTTTTTCATAATTCCTAATACAAAACGGAAAAGGAATTACGCATGTGGAGGATATAATTTGTAGTATATATATGATAAAGTTTTGTTTGTAAAACATTATAACGAAGAAGAGCTTCAGGAGATGGCTGTAACTCCAGACGAAGATGAGGTTTCGTTAGCACTGTTACTACTACAACAATACCCTGTTTCCTTTGAGCAAGAAGAAGAAGAAGAAGAAGAATCCGTAAGTGAGGATGAGTTGGAAGTGAAAATTTCTAACCAAACATATGCAAATAAGGGTAAGAAGAGAAAAGTCGCGGAGGTAGACAATTCCAAAGAAACCCTATTGCGCATGATCGATTGGGAGGCCAATAGGCCGAAAAATCCTCCGAGAAGGATCTTTGTCCGTGATCCAGATGCGATGGGAGCTTGCAGCGAACTGATGTGGAAGCAGTTGACGGGTAGCGACGTGAAGGAAAATCAGTGCAGGCTCATGTTAGGGAAGGAGCGGGTGAAAAAGATGATGGTTGATGTTCTTGGAAAAACAGAGAAACTTGGGATTCATGGGCAAACGGTCTCGGTGTATGGACCAAAGGGAGAGATTCATGAGATGGTTTTCAAGATGTGGAAGAAGGACACACCTGTTTTGATGAGTGTTGGATGGAAGAATTTCGTGAAGAAATATAAGCTCGAGAAGCATGTTGATTTTCTCACTATTTGGATGTTTAGGCACAAAGAGACTCGGAAGATTTGCTTCGCTATTGATTCCACTAGGTTTCCTGTAAAGGGTATGCTGAGTCCAAAGATCTTGAACGCAGCCTTCAAGAATCCATAATAGGGGTTTTATGTGCGTGTGAGTGTTTTTAGGGTTTGTTTTTTGTTGGTAAGTCTTTTAGGGTTTTTTCTTTTCTTGTGAAAGAGAACGTGTTTTATTAATAAAGGGATCTATGGTTTTATAAACATGAAATCGATTATAGTTTTATTTTGTTGGTTAAGGATACCAAGATTTATTGTCTCTACATACATCATGATTAGTTGCACCAATTTGATTATATGAATCAGTTTTGTTTTTTTTTTTTTTAATGCTAGAAGTTTTGTATACAAATAAAAATAGCACTAAAATCGGAATTGCTATTTCTTGACATTCAAACATCAACAATTGTACTCACAGGAAACTACTTCAGCTTAGATCTCAGGCGATTTCGTTCATCAGTCACTCACCTGAAGCGAGAACGCCATCTTTTTATGGTTCCATTGCTGAACTGAACTTGGAAAGGTGATCAAGAGATTTGGAGATTCAGGACCAGCAATGCTTGGACTTGAGTTTCCTCTAAGTGAAAAAGTTTTGCAGGTTCTATCGAAACGATTGGTGGCGTTTACCACAAGAACAATTCCATCTTAGTGTTCCGAAGGAAGCGTGTACAAGAAGCTACCGCTGCTGTATCACTCTGTTTCTTGTGACTTATGTTTTAAGCTAGAGTATTGTGTAGTTTCGTCCAAATTGATTTTCTCCGAAGTTTTGTTGAACTGGACCTAAAAGAAACCTTGAAATTTTCTAAATACTTTGGAGTAACTTTTGTTGTTATATATCTTTCTCTTTAATTAGTTTGTCTATCAAATATATTGAGATTTGTGGTAGAAGTAAAACTGTATTTATTCAAAACTCATAAGGGAAACAAAGAGATGATTAAATATCAAAATCAATGAGAGATAACATAAGATATATTTTCACATTACCTAAGAAAAAGCAGTAAACAGAAAATTTAACTACCCTAACACCTTCCACTTGAGAGTTTTCCAAGCCTCTGCATTATGATTCAAGCCGAGATTCAATACCAAACAAACATCTTTGGCATTAACATGTAATTCAAAAGGAGTTTTAAAAAGGATTTTGAACACTTACATATTCTGTTCAAGGGAATAAAACCCAACCTTTTTCGGCGAATGGTGTCAAGAGACACACGGTCGTCAACAATGGTGAATATGGTCCGGAAATATGTAAATCCATAGCCAACGTTGAAAAGTTTTGGTTGTGGGTTGTATTCTAGTTGGCTCATTCGACATCTTGTTGGTTGTTACAAATTGAAACCAATAAAATATAATTTCATTACTCGTTTATTGTTACAAAACAGAGAAAATAATGTATATAGACATTCGTATATAACAGGCTGGTCCCGCATTGTCGCATTGAGATCACTAGAAATGGAGCCATATATTATATTTAACTTTTATAATTTTGTAAGAATATCTTTTGTTATTACAATTATTTGAAAAATATAAGAAATTCAATTGGTAAAAACATGGTTATAAACTTTCAACTGGTAAAAAATAATAAAAAAGTTGTGATAAAATGTGGTGCTAATGTAACTCACAAAAGTTCTAAATTAGTTTCAGTATTTGACATCATAGGAAGGTTATTTTGGTCAAAAAGTTCAATAGGTTAAAATTTGCTAAAAACTAACTAAACATTCGTAGATGTTTAAGCACCTAGGAAATTAATTAGATTTATTTTCTTTATATTTTTTGAATATTAAATTATTATAAATATTAAAAAATTATACTAAATATATTATTTCATTTTATTTTTCCTTTAAGACATTTTATTAAAATGTAATTAAAAAACAAATTAATAGGTCTCCTACATGGCTAAGCCAAAACAATTGTTGACCTTCCAATGCCAGCCAAAATAGAGAGTGTGGATCGTTCTAGCTGTTTAGATGCTCAGCCATAACATTACTTTCTATCCAACTATTACCTGTAATTTAAATGATTTATTATTTCTATTAATAGAAAATAGAAAAATGTATAGATTGAAGAAATATCTTAAATTACCTTTTGATATAATTTTTTTTACTTTGTATGGACTTCCTAAATGAAAAATAAATCACATTACATATGTGATACAACTTTTTTCCTAAATATCTCGTTTTATGCATAAAAGATTTTATACCAGAGTTTAATAAGAATCATATAAGATTAGTTTTTTTTTTTTAAGATAGCTAAAACTATTTCTTTTGTAATAATTTTTTTTTTTCAAATAGAACTAAATTTTTTCAAGCAAATACATCAATGGAAACGAACTTAAAGGCAAAACCTTTAAGTATCACAACAATTAATAATAATAAAAAAAGACATCACATGTAAATTTTGTCTTATGAAATGGAGAAAACATAAATGCAAACGATCAAACACTTCACTCGAAATATATCCCTTAGACTAGAGATTATTGGTGATGTTAGGAGCACAAACATCAGTGGTGGCAGTGGTGATGGTAGCGAGACAATCAATTTCGGGTTGGTAGTTGTTGCTGTCCATGCAAGGAATGCCCTCGTCCTCTCCATCACTAAGATTTTGATTCAAATCCAAAATCATACTTTGATTCGAATTTATATTCATATCCATATTAAAATCATGGATTTTCTTTGGAAGCTGATCATAAAAATCAAAAAGAGCCTGATATTGGAATTGAACCGGCTTTTGGTGATTTTGATTTTGATATTGAATCATACGACCATCAAATCCGATTTGGGCAGCTGCATCCGCAACAATAGGAAGAGGTAAAGATGAAGAAGACTCACCGTTCTCAGTAAAGATCTCAATCCTGTGAGTAAGGCCATCGAGATACTTATCAATCAATAAACTCAAATCTTGAAGATCATTTCCATCAAGATGATACACATCCGTCTCTCCTTTGAGACAACCAAACATTAAATCTCGAATAT
Source organism: Arabidopsis suecica (assembly GCA_019202805.1). NCBI lineage: Eukaryota > Viridiplantae > Streptophyta > Magnoliopsida > Brassicales > Brassicaceae > Arabidopsis > Arabidopsis suecica. The sequence goes on along the minus strand of CM032906.1, from coordinate 7,876,750 downwards.
GAGAATTACGGTTCTCATCACGTAGCTTCTGCAGCTGCTCTTTTGCTTTGGCGATCCTTTGACGTGTAAAAGTCTCTTGATCCACCATCTTCTTGGTCCGGTCCATCATCGACAACTCCATAAACTTTGACACCACTTCTTCAACGCCTTCTCTTGATGGCCAAGCCTCCGGGATCGAGTTGTACGGGCTATAGACGACCGCACATGCTTTAACACCACATAGAGTGACTAGCTCCTCGAGTTTCTTCATCATCCCTTTCTTCCTTTTGGTGAATGTTGTTTTCCTCGATTTACCATTTTCTATGAACGCTAACTTCATCTTCCTCTTCATATCTATTATCTTTGTTATGTGTGTTTTGGTTTGTTAGCATGAGGAGGATTGTTTATATAGTAAATAAAAGGTGTTTCTACTCTACTCAATAGGTTTCTTACAGCTTTGTTGTACTAATTAATTTTCAATTTTACTAAATTTTTAAGATATGGTATTAGTTTCACCATTACGTGTAGGCATGTGATTGAGTGTAAAATGATAATCATTTATCTTTAGAGACAACTAATACATATATTTTACCTTTTGTGGGGCATAAAACGAGATATTTAGGGAAAAAATAGTATCACATATGTAATGTAATTTATCTTTCCTTTAGGTAGTCCATACAAAGGAAAATATTATATCAAAGGTAATTTAAGATATTTCTTCAATCTATATATTTTTCTATTTATTATTATTTTTATATTAATATAATCAATAGAAAATGCTTAAATTGATATTTACAGGTAATATTAGTTGGATGGAAAGTAAGATTATGTCTAAGCATCTAAACAGCTAAAATCACCCATACTCTCCATTTTGGCCAAATCATTCGGTGCAATGTCAAAAATTATTTTGGCTTAGCCATCTAGGTGCCCGATTATTTATTTTAATAAAAATAAATAAAATGAAAAATATAATGAAATGATATATTTGATATAATTTTTGAATATTTACATTAATTAAATATTCAAAAACAATAAAGAAAAAACATACCTAATTAATTAGTTCCCTAGGCGCCAAATCATCTAGGAATGTCTAGTTAGCGTTTAGCAAATTTTGAACATTGGTATTACTAAAATATATGTAAGACTATACCATATTTTAGACTCTTAAATCTTGTGAGAAAACCTTAGATTTATCACAATTCAGTAGTTGGTCTAATTAGCCGCTCCATAGAGATGGAGGAGTCTTAAGGACAGTTCACATTAATTCGGATCAGTTTTACAAAACCAACTACAAAGACCTATGTACTGACACATTCGCAAAATAGTTCTCGTTATTCTAATCCCGACTAACATCTTATTCTTTTCCGACTTACAAAGATTTAACTATCGACACACCGATCCCACGATAAATAAATATGGTGATAAAGAGTCTCATAGTCAGAGACTATATTGGGAAACATATCTCACACACCTCATGATGTATCCCATCCATTTGAGTCCAAAACCTAACTTCCAAATAAGAGGTTTGGATATTACGTGATAGCTAATGTTTGCACAAATTTTAATTTCTCTTTCTTGGGGATTGATAGAATTTGAAATTGTTGTGATGTTGTTTCTCGATGGAGATATATTCCTTCTAGTAACATTAATATTTCTCCATCGAGAAACAACATCACAACAATTTCAAATTCTATCAAAAACATTTTGGGTCTCGACCATGTTTAATTTATCGAGCGACCATTTATCAAAACAAAATACTCTTTATTATGGATCATCTTTTCGGTCATTAATGCCATAACCGGTCCATGATCATAACCAATCATCTATAAATTCTATACAAGTGACTAGGAGAAAAGAGTGTACCAATCTTTATTACTAAGTGCACGGTCCAACCAACAAGGCGACACGCATTGTTAGATTTTACGTTTTTCTTTCTATGACAACTGATTTTCTAAACAAGCTAATTCTAGCATGCCAAAATTTTGGATCATAAGATTACAAGAGAGTAAAAAGGACGTAGGTCAGATTCTTCCTCTTTGTTTCATGATTAATCGTTACTCAGTTAAAACTGCCTATCATGTACCAAAGGCTTAATCGTTTAATACCAATTCAAGTGAGACGTTCCCAAACATTATTTCGAAATTGAACGCTAAAATCTCTATAACAAAAGTCATTAAAATTTTATTTCTTTGATAAGAGGCTTTCACATCAATAATTTTTTTACGACAGAAGATAACATTATAATTCAAAATATTATTAGAGAGAAGAGCTAAACCACTGCTCAGTACTAAAAATTCAACGGTAAAAACATTTTCATAACCAAAATACAAGTTCAAAATATATAAGAAATTTTTCTCTCATAAATAAACATGACGAACTTATTTTTGTAGAAGCAAGCATAGTACGAATATAAGATCAGTCGTCAAGTGCCGAGACTTATATAGTATTTGGTTTCTCAATGATTTTTTGAACAAGTGATATTTCTTATTATTTGATATAGGCTTCTCGTTCTTTTGAAGAAAATAAAAACGTTTTTGCATTAGTAGTGTTCGTAATATTTATATTCTATTTTTAATAACTTATATTGAATCAACCGTGTTTCTAATGATTTCATTGTTTTATTGGCTTCCTCTGAGTTATTTTATTTTTTGGATTTTTAAATTTATTATTCAACATAAAAGTTAATTGCACCAAGTCTATCGGTGATTCAAATTAACCGAACTAATATCTATACTTTGAGCTTATTTATCTTTACGAAAGTAATTTAGAGTTTAATAAACATGTCCTGTGAATATAAATGAAAATTGTCCGATTTTAATAAAAGCCAATCAATCACGGGTAAACTGTTATAGTCAACACTCAAGCACATTGACTTAATTTATGACCATGACAACTTTTTGATGTCCCATGTGTGAATAATAATGAACAATTAGTAATTAATTAACAGATCTTGCAGATTAATTACGCTAACACAAGAGAGAGAGAGAGTTGGAACAAACATTTGATTTAAAACATCTCTTACAATAATAACAGTGTCAATAAAATAAACATATTCAAAGATATTGTCTAGTCTCTGCACTTGAAGATGAATAATTGTTTTTTTACTCAAAAATAAACTTTTTTTCTTCTCTCTATTTTAAACTAAAACAAACACTTAGATCTTATCAGATCAGAACAGAGCACTAAACTTGATCCATTTTCTTAACATATCACTCATTACAAAGACTTAACTTTAACAGCTTCACTATCAACACCATCACCATCAACACCATCATCATCATCATATTAAATACTCTTCCAATTGCCAGCTTAACCAAAACAATGACTGACTCTTTTCCAAAATATGCTAAATTCTAACTTTTAACTTTCTTAAACAAATTAAAATAAACAAGAGAATGAAAAAAGGAAAGACAGATAGAGAATTGATTGAAGAGAGAAGAAAAAACAAATCTTGCTTGAAGTGTGAACACTAAAAAAACCCTAAAAAAATTATGAAAATGGCAATGCAAAAAGACAATTATTTAATGAGGATGATGATGTTGCTGAGATAGTAGGTAATGAAATTTAATGAAGACTGAAAAATAAATTATAGACAAAAATTAAAAATAAGAACCAAACCAAGAACAGATATTCTTCTTTTTGTTTTCCTCCCTTTCACACTTGTAGATGAATCAAGCAAGATTTAGATTGCCCTGAATCAAACATTCATAACCAAACATCAAAACATGAACTAAGAAGAAACCAAGAACAGAGAAGAACAAGAATTAGAAACTTACAATGAAGTAGAAGATCTCAGATATGGCAACCAAAGCAATTGCAAGTTTTGGGAGTGAAAGAACAGTAACCAAAGGGTCTATTAGGGATGTTGCAGTTAATAGCATAGCAACAAGGAGAAGGCAAGCAAAGACCTTTAGCACCACCACAACAAGTACAAACAGAACATATCTGAAAACTTCCAAGCTTCCTTCTTGTTTCATTCATTACCATAAACTTCTCCTCCATCAATGGCACCATCATCTTCTCTTCTTCAGATGGTAATACCTCATTTGCCTAAACAAATTCCAAAATTCCAATCAGAACCCAGAATTACTCAGTCTCTAAAGCTAAAGAAAGGTCAAAACTTTGAATTCAGGTTAGGTTAAAGGTTTGATTTTTGACGAAATTAGAACTACCCAGATGTGAAAGAAGAGAACTTTAGTGGGAACTAGTGATGGGATCTAAGTAAACAAACTCACCTGGTGACTGAAACTGATGAAGATTGAGAAGAGAAGAAGTAACAAGAAGACAATAGAGATCTTCGATTCTTCTAAAGTTCTCATTTTTTTTTTTGGTTTTGAAATTTTTCTTTTTCTTTGTTGGGTTTGGTTTATTATGTGGTTAGGGATTTTGGGTAAAGTAGCAAATGCTACTTCTCTCTCGAGCTACTTTTTTCAATTATTTTGGTTATAACATTTATGATTTTTGTAGAGAAATGTTTTTGTTTTTATTGAGGGAAATAATAAGTGGGGTCTTTAATCTACTATTCTTTATTTCTCCACTTCATTACCACACCAATATCGAATCAAAATGATAGAGAGAACCATACCAAACAGGCCCGGCCCACCCATAAAGCAGGCAAAGCCTTTGCTTTAGACCACAAAATAAATACAAACTTTTAGGGCCACATTTGTAAAACACTTCCTTAGGCTGGTGGTTATGTATTTAGTATACTAGGCTCAGGTGTTCAGTTCGAATCCCCTCTTATACAGGATTTTTTTTTTTTACGTTTTTTTACAGATTTACAGTTTTTATTTTTGTTTTATAACTTAGTTAAAAGTATTATAATAGTATTTAGATTTTTTTCACGAAGAACTCCGTCTCCGATCATTGCATCTGTTGGGTAAAAAAAAATTATATTATCTAACTATGCTTTAGGCCACAAAAATCTTAGGTCCGGGCCTGATACCAAATAGTAATAAAACAGATTCTTCCTCTTCTTTTTTTTCGAAGGATCTGATTCTTTTGATGACAAAGATAAATCCCATATAGTTGAGTTTATTTTTTTAGAAAATGCAGATTCTGCGGACAGCGAGTTGATAGAAATTAGAGAGTTATTTGGACATCAGGAAGCTGCATCGAATCACATCAGACGTCTAAGTAGCGAACATATATGTGTGAGCTCACATGGTGGAGCTGGAAGGATTTCCAAAATTAGGATTTGATTTTTTCGAAAGAGAAAAATCGAGGAAATCGATTTCGTTTTCTTCTTTCTATTGAGCTTGGATCGGATGGGCTTAGACCAGATAGGAGTCAACGGGTCGAATTGTGATGTTGGATATTTTCTTTGGGTTTTTGGTCTTTTTGATATGTTGTGTTTTTATCGGTTTTGAGTCTTTGTCTTCTTTCCTAGATCATATTTTTTATAGAGTCAGTATTTTTTTAGAGTCTTTTAGTCATTTATCGAGTCTCTATAGGTTTTAGGTTGCTTTGGAGGAAAACGAGCTGTTTTGGGTTATAAACACACTTTTGTAGATGTAGTTTCGTTTAAAAGTTTCAGACGTTTGGTCTCATATGGAATACTTTCCACCGTTAGCTCTTTCTGAATTTTTGACACAAGCTAGATGAAGATGTTAGCTTGAGTTTACAGGTGGTTTGAAAGCAATCTAACGGTGCATTCAAGAGTTATACCCGAATTAGTGAAGACAGGTCATTCTGGCGAGCATTTGAAGCAGTTGCAGAACTGGACACCAGAAGCTCAAGATCGCTCGATCCCTTTGTGGATCGATCGATCCACACCTCTGATGGACAAGAATCAGTTCCAAACACTCTGGAGTGATCGATCGATCCCCTCTCCAGGCGAGTTTTTGGCCCAGATTTGACCCAATTCACTCTAGATCCGACCCGGCTCGTCTCCTATTGTTTTAAACCCTAGGCTTCACTTTGAAACATTATCTTTGAGATTTTTTCAGTTCTAAATTTTGTTCTTTGGTTTGTAAGCAACTTTGGGCAAAGGAATCCATCCTCTTGATACTTGGATAAGATTTCTAAACCCTTTCTTGTTATTTCTACAATTTCATCAGTTTTTCTTCATTTATTTTTGTTGTCTCTTTCTCTATGTGTGAGTAGTTCTCAATTAGGTTTTAGGGTTCCAAGTAGAGGTTCAATGAATTAGTGAATAGACTGTCATAGAGAATTCTCTACCATTAGATTCTTCGATTTACATGTTCTTAATGCTAGAATATGATTGATCTCCCTGTTTTAGAACATAGGTGTTTCTATGCATCAAAAGTGTTCGATAGAATGCATGAATGAATGTAAATTGAGCAATGTGTTTTTAGCCAACGAAAGTTGAAGTTAGAACGTATTGTGAACGAAATGAACCAACTCGTTAATGCGAATTTGATTAGGAAACTACATAAGAAAGTTTAGTAGTTGAGTAGTTAAATTTAGTGGCTAATATCTTGAAAGAGAGTTAGTCTAAAATTGTGTTCATAGTTGAGAATAGTTCTTCATTTATGAATTCTTTGTTTTGTTTATCCCGCTAGTCATTGTCTTTTGAAATACCCTATAGCCCAATGTCTTTAATTCATAAGTTAAATCGTTTTAATTACTTGCATTTTTATTATCTATTCGGAAAACCAAACAAATTTTTTTAGTTTTAGCTAATAATGAGTCTCGGAAATCCTTAGAGTATCTTTGGTCCTTGTGGATCGTGTAACACCCCGGTTTCAGGAATATGGTGGTGCATGCAGAGAGGTTTAAAAAGAATTGATTTGGCCACCTATGTCACCAAAGTGCACTTATCTTTTCGGTCAACTGTCCTGACAGAACTCCACAGTTAAGCGTGCTTCGGCTGGAGTAGTTTCAGGATTGGTGACCTTCCGGGAAGTGATTGTCGGAACTGTGTGAGTGAGGACAAAACACAAGAAAAGATCATGTGGTGATCTGTAGGGTCGGTAACAAGTCTTTAAAGCCTCCCGGACATAGCGGACCGGCCGACGGATAGGGGTGGGCACATGGGCCCGAGAGAGGATGTGGGGCCTACTGGTAGAGACGGTCGGAGCGTTACAAGTGGTATCAGAGCCAAACCCAGACGAGTGTGGAGTCAAGAGGGCTCACACCGTAGGGGGTAACGGTCTTGGTGCGCAACGAGGACGTTGCTATCTGTTAGTGGGGGTGAATTGTAATACCCCGGTTTCAAGAATATGGTGGTGCATGCGGAGAGGTTTAAAAAGAATTGATTTGACCACCTATGTCACCAAAGTGCACTTATCTTTTCGGTCAACAGTTCTGACAGAACTCCACAGTTAAGCGTGCTTGGGCTGGAGTAGTTTCAGGATGGGTGACTTTCCGGGAAGTGAATGTCGGAACTGTGTGAGTGAGGACAAAACACAGGAAAATATCATGTGGTGATTTGTAGGGTCGGTAACAAATCTTTAAAGCCTCTCGGACGTAACTGACCGACCGTTGGACAAGGGTGGGCTCATGGGTCTGAGAGAGGATGTGGAGCCCACTGGTAAGGACAGTCGGAGCGTTACAGATCAACATCGAATATACTACCTAGCGGTTAAGTGTATTGAGTAATTACTCGAGCAATCACTTTTCATTATTATTGGATTTGAATTCCTTTAAATTTAATACAAGAAAAAAAACGAAATTAGAAGGGTGGCATTTTAAGTCTTTTTTCGAGATAGTGGCTTTCTAGACATTGTTCCACACCATTGCGGTAGAGACCTTGAATCAGACCCATTGACAGATGCATTCGGAATCCATCTCGGGTTCCTCTCCAGCAACTCTCATGACCCGATACATCTCCCATGGACTGTTCCAACCACGGAAGACAGGCTCTATGCCGATCTAATACCAAGCAATCAAAAGATACTCAGATCTAACAACCGCCTTCCAGATCCGACGACTTTTGAATTCTCCGAGCAAGGAATCCTTCAACCCGGTTTTGTGGAAGCAGATTCGAGGCAATTTCATTGTCTTAAATACCTATATAAAGAAGAGAAAAAAAAACATATATAGAGATGAATGTATAATAATTTTTAGTTTTATCAAGAAATAATATTTGCACTCAGTAAAATTTTGTTCCCGATCGGTCACTGGTATAACATGTGTACTTGTGGAATCTTGGTGGAAACTGACTTAAAAAAATTGTCAAATTATGCCAAGAGGAAGCGATCAGATTTAGCCGAAGATTTTTTCCAATCCTGATATTGGTACTTAAAAGTCTACTCTTCGGGTTTACCAAAAGAAAAAAAGAAAAAAAGTCTTCTCTTCGGAGTATTGGCCTCTGATGACGCACATGCACTCGTAGCAGATTTTAGATATACTTAATCTGACTGTTAAAGTCTCCGGAGACTTGGCCATTTGATACAGCAAACAGACGTGTTTAACACTCTTCGACGAAACATTCAAGAAGCTTACCAAGTCACTACTTTATATATGGGTTCCATTATATATCACAATTCACAACGACGACTATATGTGCGCTAACTTCTTTTGATTTTTATCCTCTCAACTACAACCTGTTGTCCTTCATACCGTGAATCTTTTTTTTCTTGTCTAATGGCTTCTTCTCACAATTGGCTATACAATGTCTTCCCGAGTTTCAGAGGGGTAGATGTGCGCAAAAACTTCCTTAGCCACTTTATAAAGGATCTAGACAAGAAACTGATCAGTGTTTTTAAAGACAACGAGATCGAGAGAAGCCAATCGCTTGAGCCCGAGCTTGAACAGGCAATTAGGGGTTCAAGAATTGCGGTCGTTATTTTCTCCAAAGAATACGCCTCTTCTAGCTGGTGCCTTAATGAGTTGCTGGAGATCGTGAAATGTTCGGAAGAATTGGGTCAACAAATCATACCCATTTTTTACGATTTGGATCCATCTCATGTAAGATACCAGTGGGGAGATTTTGGAGAGGCCTTTCAGAAAACATGCAAGGATAAAACAGAAGAAGTGACGAATCAATGGAAGCAAGCGTTGACAAATGTAGCAAACCTCCTTGGATATCATTCTAAGAACTGGTACGACTTTACAAATCTTTACTTTAAACCATACTATCAAATTTTGCCATAAGAACTGGGACGACTTTACAAATATTTAAGTTAACGTTTACAAAATATCCAAGAAATTTGATATTCTATACTACTAATATTAGGGAAGTATATTTTGAAAAAATAACTTTCAATATTGTAAATAACTAGATTTTAACCCGCGGTACACCGCGGGGCTATAATTTTTTTTAAAATTATCTATTGCTCTGTTTGATTTAAATGTACTTATTATATATATTACCCCGCATTAAACCCGCGGGTCGATTTTTGATAACTAAAAATTGAAATTTTAAGTTGAATTTATTTTGTTTAGCATTTATTGTATTTTGATAGTTAATTATACGATTTCACTCGTAGTACCGCCTCGTAATAATATTGATTCAAACCCGTCATACCATATAACCCTGTCCCGTGAAATTAAACATTATTTTGTTATTGTTTTTTATAATATTTTAATTTAAAAGACATATATAATTTGAGTCAATTTAAAAGTTTGCTTTAAATGGCTCCCATAATATATATATATTTTTAATTGTTATAGAGTTCAAATATCATTAATATTATAAACTTTTTATAAAATTTAAATATTATAAATACTTTAAACGTTTTATCATCTTAAAATATTTACAATGTTTAAACTTCTTATAAATTCTTATAAAGTTTAAATATTTATAATACTTGAAACTACATAAAAGTTTTAATATCGACCCAAACTTCATAATTGTATTTTGGTTGTTAATTCTAAGATTTCACTCGTAGTATATCGTTCCGTATTAATATCGACACAAACCCGTCACACCATATAATCCCGTCCCGTGAAATTAAACATCATGTTATTTGTCTTTTTAATAATAATTTTATTTAGAAGACATATAATTAGAGTTCATTTAAAAGTTTGTTTTTAAATTGTCTCTATAGTATATATATTTATAATTTTTATAGAGTTCAAATGTTATTAATAGATAAACTAATTGTTATTAGGTAGCAAACCTCCTTGGATATCATTCTAAGAACTGGTACGACTTTACAAATCTTTACTTTAAACCATACTATCAAATTTTGCCATAAGAACTGGGACGACTTTACAAATATTTAAGTTAACGTTTACAAAATATCCAAGAAATTTGATATTCTATACTACTAATATTAGGGAAGTATATTTTGAAAAAATAACTTTCAATATTGTAAATAATTACTTCACTTTTTTTTTGTCAACAACTTTTAAAAGAATTTACAAGAGTTTAAAAATATTTATAAGGGTTTCTAAGGGATTTACAATGGTTTTTAAAGGGTTTTAAAATGATTTACAAGTTTTTTAAAAGATTTTACAATGGTTTTAAAAGATTTAACAAGGATTTTAAAAGGGTTTAGAAGAATTTACAAGAGTTTAAAAAGATTTATAAGGGTTTTAAAAGGATTTTATAAATGTTTACAATAGATTTTAAAGGATTTTTTTAAGGATTTACAACGTTTTAAAGAGTTTTAAAAGGATTTATAAGTGTTTTAAAAGATTTTAGTTTTAAAAAGTTTTACAAGGATTTACAATGGTTTTTAAAGGATTTTATAAGGGTTTTAAAAAGATTTATACGAATTTTAATATTGTTTTACAAGGGTTTTTAAATTTAAAGTTTTTGGCGGGAAAAAAAGTTTTAACGAATTCGTTTCTGACCATTACGGAAAACATTTGGCGGGAAAATATATATTTTTGGCTCAAAAAATGGAAAATTTCAAGTTCTCATTATCAGATCTAACTGAAAGAATGATAATTTTGTCATTCTAACTGAAAAAGGATAATTCAGTTATTTTATACATAAACATGTGTATTTTAAAAAATAGACAATAGGAAGCAGTATTTTTGAAAGAAAGACATACGAAAAAGGGTATTTTAGCGAATGTCCCAATATATTTTTGACATTCACAATGATTTCATGTTACATTCTAAACCATACGAGTACCATTTTTTGCCGGTTGGATAAGATAGTTTATCTTTAACTCATAAAGTATCCAAAAATTTAAGAGTATCGACCCGTGCACAAATTAAACTTTACTTATATGTACTAAACCAAATTTTAGGGTTGGCATAATCTAAATCTGATTACCATGTTAATTTGAACTTTTTTCCTTATCCAAACTCAGTCCTAAATTTTTATTTTTGTTCATATAAGTTATTTGTTATCATATCTTCACTTTTACAAAAGGTTATGACAACAAATTTCAAATCTTAAATGGTGAAAAAATAAAATTTTCCAAAACTAAAAACCAAAAACTACTTAAAACTAGTAATCATTCAAGGCCATAAACTTGTAAATTTATTAATTTACTTATGTTTTAAAAGAAACATCAACCCGGGTTGTAACATATGTTATATAGTTAGGGTATAATTGTTAGTGTAAGTTACTTTCTCATCACATATTAGAAAATGCGTTATAAGAATGATTATATGGAGGTTTATTTATTTTTTATTCTTTTTGGAACTATAGGTAGGTTTATTGATTCATGAATTTTAGTGGATTTGGAAATCCAAACAAAAATCATGTGTTATTCAAATTATTGATTTTAAAATCTTTATCAAAATCATATATAATTGGATTTATGATTTATAAATACTAGTTAAAATTCTATGTTATTCATTTAGTGATTTTTTTTTGCATTTCAAAATCCACAATATATTTTAAATGGATTTGAAAGTAGAAAATAGAAGGATTCAAATCCGTGGTTATAACATGTTATTTCAAAATCAATAAGGATTTTCAAATTCCAAACAAAAATTTTGGGTTATTCAATCATTGATTTTAAAATCTTTATCAAAATCATTTGGTATTGGTTCTATGATCTATAAATATTAGTTAAAATCCTATGTTATTTATTTAGTGATATGTTTTTGGATTTGAAAATTCACACTCTATTTTAAATGGATTTAAAAGTGAAAAATAGAATGATTCACTAAAATTGAAATAAGTTATTTTTTTTTCTTTTTTCTTTTTTCGGTATTTCAGATAGTTTGGTTAAAAATATCCGATTCAAACCGAACATGAAATTAATCTTGTTCCTTATTGGTTCTTAACTATACTACCCAAACTGAGGAATAAGAGAACTGATCCCAACCAAAAATATTTTTGGTTCCTATATAGATCCTAACTGAACAACCTGGAACAGAAAAGAACCTCCCCGAACCAAAGCAATTATCCGAATGCCCATGCATGGGCACTATAATGAGATCAAATGTTTTTTTTGGTGAAAACTTTCATTTATTGGTTTCTTCATTTGTATATCCATATAGAATTTGGAATTTCTTATTGATTTTTAAATCAAGATATATGAATTTGGAAGAATTTTTCTAGTTTTCACATTTAATCCATTTAAAATATATTGTGGATTTTAAGCATAAAACGAATAACACATGATTTTAACTAGTATTTATAGATCAATGAATGAATAAGACATGATTTCCAAAATGTAACGCCCCGACCGCCATATCTTTTAATAGGCCCCACGTCCTCTCACGGTCCGTGGGCCCACCATCTTCTCACGGTCGGTCCGCTACGTCCGGGAGGCTTTAAAGATTTGTTTACCGACCCTACAAATTACCATATGATCTTTCCCTATGTTTTGTCCTCACTCACACAGTTCCGACAATCACTTTTCAGAAGGTCACCCATCCTGAAACTGCTTCAGCTCAAGCATGCTTAATTGTGGAGTTTTCTCAGGACAGTTGACCAAAAAGATAAGTGCACTTTGGTGACATAGGTGGCCAAATCAATTCTTTTAAACCTCTCTGCATTCACCACCATATTCCTGAATCCGGGATGTTACTATTCACCCCCACTAACAGATCACAACGTATTCATTGCGCACCAAGACTGTCACCCCCGACGGTGTGAGCTTTCTTTACTCCACACTCGCCTGGGTTCGGCTTTGATACCACTTGTAACTCTCCGACCGCCATCTCTCTTAATAGGCCCCACCTCCTCTCTCGGTCTGCTACGTCAGGGAGGCTTTAAAGACTTGTTTACCTATCCTACAAATTACTACATGATCTTTTTCTGTGTTTTGTCCTTACTCACACAGTTCCGACCATTATTTCCCGGAAGGTCACCTATCTTGAAACTGCTCTACCTCAAGCACGCTTAACTGTGGAGTTCTCTCAGGATAGTTGACCAAAAAGATAAGTGCACTTTGGTGACATAGGTGGCCAAATCAATTCCTTTAAACCTCTCTGCATTCACCACCATATTCTTAAAACCGAGATATTACAGAAAATGATTTTAAAATCAAGGATCCAATAACACATCATTTTGCTTTAAATTTACACATCAATATAACTCCATGAACCAATAAACATCCGTGTTTAGAAGATATTTACATATTTCTTGAATACGACTTGAAAGAGTTCATAATTGTTTCATAATTGTCAAATGACCTTTTTCTTGTTTAGGAGTAACGAAGCAAAAATGATTGAAGAAATCAGCAGTAATATATTAGCTAAACTAAATATAACTCGATCGAAGGATTTTGAACATTTTGTTGGAATCGAAAATCACATAGGAAAGATGATTGCATTATTGCAATTGGAAAAAAAGGAAGTGAGGATGGTTGGGATCTGGGGTCCTTTAGGAATTGGGAAGACTACCATTGCAAGAACTTTATATAATCGTATTTCTCGCCAATTCCAAGGTAGCATTTTCTTAGATAGGGCTTTCATATCCAAGAGTAAGGGAAATTATCAGGGAGCCAATCCGGATGACTACAACATGAAGTTGGATTTGCAAGGGACCTTTCTTTCCGAAATTCTAGGTATAAATAACATAAAGATAAATCACCTGGGTGCCGTGAAAGAGAAGCTAAAGGACATGAAAGTTCTTATCGTTATTGATGATTTGGATGATCCTGTGGTACTAAATTCTTTGGTAGATGAAACTCAATGGTTTGGACCTATGAGCAGAATAGTTGTGATTACAAAGGATAAATGTCTTTTAAAGGCTCATGGTATTGATCATATTTACGAGGTGTGCCTCCCATCTAAAAAGGTCGCTCTTCAGATGTTCTGCAAATCCGCTTTTGGGAATATCTTTCCACCTGAAGGTTTCGAGAAGCTAGCTTATGAAGTTGCAGAGCGTGCGGGTCGTCTTCCTTTGGGTCTTACCATTTTGGGTTCTCATTTGGGGAAGAGGAACAAGGAAGACTGGATGGAATCATTGCCAAGTCTTCGGAAAACACTAGATGGGAAAATTGAGAATACACTAAGAGCCAGCTATGATGGTTTAGGAAGCGAAGAAGAACAAGCAATATTTCGTCACATTGCATGTTTCCTCAATGGTGCGAGTATCAGTTACATCAAGTTGATGCTCGAAAAAAGCGATTCGGAAGTTAAATTTAGACTTCAAAACCTTGTTAATAAGTCTTTTTTACATGTAAATGTAAACTCAGATACTGTGGAGATGCACTGTTTGTTACAAGAAATGGGGAAGAAGATTGTCCGTGCACAGTCTAAAGAGCCTGGAAAACGAGAATTTTTGATGAATTCGGAGGAGATATGCGATGTACTTAGTGATAACACTGTAAGTCTTTTTTTTTTCATGCATCTTACATATTATAACTCACTCAACAAACTAAAAGCATACCATATTGTTAAGCTAATGTTTTCTCTTTTTCTCGTTGTTATTGTTATTTTAGGGTACTAAGAGCGTGTTAGGTATAGCATTGGATATAGATGAGATTGATGATTTGTATGTACATGATGAAGCCTTCAAAGGGATGCGTAATCTTCTTTTTCTAAATATATTCACAAAGCAATTGTTGTCAGAAAAAGAAGACCGATTGCACTTACCCGATAACTTTGAGTATTTATCCAACAAACTCAGATTATTATGTTGGGACAGATACCCAAGGAGATTCATGCCATCTAAATTTCGTCCTGATAACCTTGTCGAGCTCAAAATGAGGGGGAGCAAGCTTGAGGAGTTGTGGAAAGGAGTTGGAGTAAGCTTTTTAGTATAAGATTTTACTAGTAGCTTATATTACTTTGTTTAGGATGACAATGTGTCACCTAATCCTTAACTTACTTCTACATTGTTGTGTGTTTTGTTTATTGGGTTTCAGTCGCTTCAGTGCCTCAAGTATATGGATTTGGAGGATTCTAAGACCCTAAAAGAAATTCCGGATCTTTCAAATGCGACCAATCTTCAATCACTGACTTTGGACGGTTGTTCGAGTTTGGAAGAGCTTCCTTCATCTATTGGGAATCTCAATAAATTGACGCATTTGAAGATGAAAAATTGCACAAATCTGGAGACTTTTCCAACCGGCATCAATCTGCAATCTCTTCTGGTCCTTGACCTCGTTGGATGCACACGGTTGAAGAGTTTCCCTAATATCTCAACCAACATCTCATCTCTCATGCTAAACGAAACAGCCATTGAAGAAATCTCTTCTACTAATCTGCCTTTAAAGAATCTTGAGGAATTTTGCATGTATGGAATAAAGAGTGAGAAATTGTGGGAAATAGAGCAGGTACGTCTATCTAATTTTTGTCCATCTTTTTTTGTTTTTAATAAACAAATCGTCGAAGAGAAAAACTCTTCTTTAAATCTAGATTATTATTTTTCTACCAAAAAAAAATCTCTATATTATTATTTAAGAAATACATATACGAAAATAACCTTCAACTATGACAGATTGATTTGAGCCAAAGATTTTAACTTCAATCTCGTATATGTTATCGTAGCCTTTGTTAAAGTGAGAACTAGAGAGATTTAAGCTAAACTTACTCTTAATCCAAATCTCTCTAGAAAATTAGTTTAATTGTTGGAAATTATTTTTCTTATTGATCATAACGGATATTTATATAGACCCATGTACAAACCGACTTAAAAATAATTAAAAAGAAAAATACCAAAAACCGTAATCCTAAATGTTAGAAAGAAAACGTTCCAAATACTTCAGAATATATATACTTTAAATAATAATGAATTTCAAATTCAGTTATATCATATAAATTATTATTAATCACTATATTCACATTTTCATCTTTGTTTTAAAAAGTTAATATATCACATCATACATATAATAATATAATCATAGAATTTATTGCATATTTTACAATTCAAAATTATAAAAGGAAACATATACTCCCTCCGTTTCACAAAGAGTGTCATTCTATAGTTACTTTTTTGTTTCAAAAAGAATCATTTTAGATTTACCCCTTATCCAAAACTAAAATTATTTGTACTTAAATTATTAGGGGTATATTAAATAAGGGTATGTTTGTATATTTAACATATTTTTTAATATGTATAAAATGTGTCAAAATGATACTCTTTATGAAACAGAGGGAGTATTACTTAACATATGAAAAACTTACCCCACATAAGTTATAGAATGAGTGGTGGTTAAGAAACATATTGAAAATAACTTATAAATGATCAAATAATTTTTTTTTTTTTAAATAATTGTAAGAGTAGGAAGGCTGACTTAGTGGGTGATTGGTTGGACTGTACTTGCAAATTAATTGCCGTAAGATTTTGGCTGTAGTTATGTTAGCTGCAGTTGTAGGTTTTTGTTGTTGTAGAGTTTTGGCTATAGATATTTTGGATGAGGATGTAGGATTTTGACTGTAACTTTTTAAAAATGAAACAAAAAAAATGATTAGTAATTATTATATAAATTATAAAAATATTATTTTTATTAGTTAAAATTACAATCAATAATACAAAAACTAATATTTTATGAATATTAGTAAATATATAATTTTAAATTACAATATATATTGTAGAATTGATATAAACATTACAAATATTAATTTTAATATACATACGTAATGACGAAATTTGTATGTATGCATAAAGTGTAATTTTATGTAATATGTAATTTTATGTAATATGAATGGTGATGTGTATATATATCAGTGTTGTTTTTAGCCTATTATTATTATTATTTTGTCTAAAATATTTATTTATTTAATAGTTAGAAAATATATACGTCATATATCATAAAATAAGTTATTGTAGAAGACAGAAAAATCAAAAGGCTGAATATTCTTTTCTAAAAATTTCTATAGCCAAAATAATAAGACTTTAGAAAATATTGTTTTTACAGCTCAAAAAAGAATAAAAACAGATTATGGGCTGTATGAACTTAAATCATGATTGGTTCATTTTAGGGCTGTAGCAAAAATTTAAGGCTGTAAATGTTTTTTACAGCCCAACCAATCATGCCCTTAATAGGCCTTCAAAATTTAAAAACTTTTAGTCTCTTTGACTGGGTTTTATAATTGAATTGCATGATTATCTCGATTAATATATATATTTTAATAAATATTTGAACTTGATAATAAAAGTTAACAATATTTTAAATATGGTCAAAAAGTTAGAAAAATATAACTATATAAGATTAGATACACTTTTAGTCAGATATTGTATTCAATTTAAAATTTAGATTAAGTTAATATATTTATAATATTTAAAAAAATTTCAGTTAAATTACATATATCACTATAGTTTACATATATTCGAGGTGATGATGTTATTAACTTGTTTTTGTTTTAGCCGCTTCGATGCATGATGATGCTGCTGCCCTCCACTTTGAAGATATTGGATCTCTCGAATATCCAAAGTTTGGTGACGATTCCTGAATCTGTTGATTTCAACTGCCTGACAGATTTGATAATTACAGGCTGCACAAATTTGGAAAGATTTCCTACTAACATGTCCTCAGAATATCTTACTTGTCTCGATCTGAGTGGATGCTCAAGTTTGACAACTTTTCCTGATGTACCTGAGGCATTTCAGATTGAATCCCTCCGTCTCGACGAGACAGCAATAGAAGTGGTTCCTTGGTCGATCGGAAAATTCGAGAGCCTGTGTTTCTTATCAATGAGAAAATGCAACAAGTTAAAGTATGTTTCCCCAAACATCTTTAAACTGGAAAATCTTTGGGAAGTTGACTTTTCAGATTGCGGGGCCTTGACGGTATTTAGCTGGCATGATTATATGTGTGCAGTGGCAATGAGAGCATACAACACTCACTCGAAATTGCCAGCCGCCGAGGAGGTTTCCTCTTCTCTTTCGAATAACTGCGTCAAACTTAAATTTACCAACTGCTTCAACATAGATCAAGATGTTTTTCTTCAACGACTATCAGTTTTTAAGAGACTAATCTTGCCAGTCGGAGAATTACCTTCATATTTCACTCACCAGGCTAAAGGAGAATCTCTGGCCAATATCCCTCTACTTCAAACTTCTTACTCTGAAAAGTATCTTCGATTTAGGGCTTGCATCATGGTTGATACTGAATCTATTGCCACAACTTTTGTCCTTACAATAATCAGGCCAGATTGTACGCCACATCATTTCGTTGACGGGACCGGCTTTAATTCACTTTCTGGGCCACCTCGTTTCGTCATTCCTAAGATTGAAAGTGATGTCCTTATAATTTTCGACTGTCTTATCTATCTAGTGAAAGGCTACGATCACTTGGATATACGGTTTAAAGCTGAAGGGAGCAAAATAAAAGGATGCGGTATACGATATTGTGGAGACATTCCTTTGGTTTCCAAAGGGCGTACTTCAGAAAGAGAATCAAAACACGTCCAGCGCCAAAGAATGTTATTGGAGTGGGTGCGCGAAATTGACGAAGAGAAGTGATACGGGGCATTGGAAGATTGGCTGAAGTTGAAAGTTTCTTACGCAGAAGAATAAAAGAAGAATTAGATATCATTTTAGTTTTTTCATACAAATTATCATTGTGAACAACTCTGTAGAATATTCTCTGTAATCGTTTATGTTGTTGAATCGATTCTCTTTGTGATATTCTAGCAAGTGAGTTTGGATCTTTGTTTTATGAACATCGATTCAATTGAATAACTTGGAATTTATGAATTTATCATTATCAAAGGTATCAGAACTTCTTCTTTCCTCGGAAACTATGGCGGAAACTCGTGCTCAGACGTTGATCAAGGAAACGGCGATTTGCGAGGTTGAAGGTGCCCTCAGATTGCGATTCGAAGAGTTGGAAGGATCCATGGCGAAACAGAATGAGATAATTGATAAAAACATTGCCGATATGTTTTCAGCCATTTGTTTGTTACAGATAAATACCATTGCGTCATCTAGTAGAAATCTGCACTTAATACGACAATCTCCGGTAGTATTGGCGACACCGGAACATGTTTTTGACCACCAGGAACAACATCAACGTCAACAATATCACTACACAGGTCTCACGAGGTTAGGGAAGGCGGATTTTCCTCGTCTTCATGATGGTGATAAAAGCAAAGAGTGGTTGTTCAAGGTCGAAGAATTTTACGGAATCAATTTTGCACCAAATGATTTGAAAGTTATGACGTCTATCCAGTTTGATGGTTTGGCAGCTACTTGGCATCAATCGTTAGTACAAACGCCTGAAACTGGAGATGATATGATAGATTGGAGTTGTTACAAGGCATTACTCAAGGAACACTTTGAGGGGGTATTTGAAGATCCGCGGAATTGAAGCGATTGCAGAAAACGAATGGTATTGTTAAGTGATATTTTTACCACATTCTATTTATTTATTTTTCGAGTCTTTTATCTGGGAACAAGTCGTTCTCGGTAGGTCTGGGCATTCGGGTACTCGTACCCGATCGGTTCTTTCTTTTTCAGGTTTCGGGTCTATTTGGGTAGGAGGGTCGAGAACCATTCGGGTATTTTAAGAATTCGGTTCGGGTTCGGGTCAGTTTGGGAATTTTAATTAAAAAAAAAAAGCAAAATACACGAAAATAACCAAAAATTCCCTAAACATTTTCGGGCTCGGATCGGGTTCGGCTTTTTTATTCATATATACCCAAATCTAACCGAAATACCTGATTTTTTGAAAATACATTGGTTACTCTTTACCCAAATATAACCAAAAGTAAAATACTAAAATTACCCAAAAGAAAACTACAACATTGGTTACTTTTTAGCTAAATATATCCAAATGTATCCGAATTACTCAAAAATACCTAGTATATTCGGATTTATAATTATAATGTTAGGTATTTGGGGTATTATAAGTATAAATATAACTAATATTTTAAGGTGTATATTTGTATTCGAGTACCCACGGATATTGGATTCGGTTTGGGTTTGGTTCGGGTTTTTTGGGTAGAGAGGTTTAATACCCATTCGGGTATTTAAAAAAATCGGTTCGGGTATTTTTCGGGTTTTCGGTTCAAGGTATTTTGTCCAGGCCTAGTTCTTGATGTAAATAAGTCTTTTTAGGAATTTGGACCTGCGGAGCAGAAGTGAGCATAACAAAGAGGAAATGGGCCGAAAAGCAGCAGAAGAAGATAAGATCCATTAAAAAGACCGTTCGGTAAAGCCTGGTACCGACCAGTGAAGACAAGCTTTGGCCACCGATCGGTTGGGCTTGTCCACCGATTGGTGGGCTTTTGGTTAAACCGCCTCTTTCTCTCGATTAGGGTTGCGTTCCATCTCTTATATATGTATACTCCTTCATTCTGTAGCCGCAAAGATACGTTTTACTTTGAATTTTTATTTAGTTCTAAGGTGTTCTTCCCTTCTTCATCCTTTCTTTATTGTTTATGATTTAAGTTTTCTAAACCTTTGGTAGATTTCCTTTAGTACTCACAATCTCTACTCTACATTGATCACATATACCTTGGTCATGTGTGAGTAGTCTTATCATGGAGTATTATCGATCGGTAAAGCATGATCCCACCGATCGGTACCGTCGATTTCTTCAACGGTTGGGATTTTCCACAGAGATCTGAGTATTTTCTGGCTTTAAGTGTAGGCAATATGTTTCATTTTCTAACTATTCCCCATTTTTAGATTGTTCTAATAGCCTTAGTCTGAATCTACTGTATTCTCCTATTGCATTGAATCTTGTCTAGTCTAACCATGGTATTGGATAAGGTGGATCTATCTAAAGGGGGGCGAAGTTCTTAACGAGCCATATCTAGTGCAGTTTTTAGTTTCGTATAATTTATTGGATTCAGTTCTTAAAACGCGTGATTGAGTTTTCCTTCTTAAGAATCGAGCATTGTCCAGACTTGTGGAGGCACGAAACCCTGTCATAGAATTATCGCTTAACCATATGATAATTAACTATAGAATTCTGATTTCAGTATCATTGAGAATCGAAACACAACCTCAACGTCTGGAATACACTTTGATGAATTCCCTAGTATTCTATTTCTTATATAGTTATATATATATATGCTATATTATTTATTTATTATGTATTTTATTTTATGTAAAATCCCCTTGAGTTTTTGTAACTCCTTTTTATCCTAGCTTAGTAAGTCTTTGTAAGTCTTTTGTGTGTTTCTTTGATCCTTGTGGATTCGATCCCTAAATACTAGCAATTTTCTGTGCACTTGCGATCTATATTAAGGGTAAAATGCCACTAGATTTTAGAATTAAACTTAGTCTATGAATTTTTTTTTATTTGCTTTATATTATTATATTCTACTAGGACTTAGACCCCCCGCGATGTCGCGGGGGAAATAATTTCAAAAAAATTTAAAGAAAAAAATATCAAACGAATAATGAATTGAGACAACAAGTTTCAAAACAATTTTTTTAATAATAAATAAAGATAATTTTACAAAATAGTATGATAAAGAGACGTAAACCCTCAAAAAAAAATTTCAAGATTTGTATTATAATTAGAAAATATTATGGTGAAAAGATGCGAACATATATAAAAAAATATGAAATAAAAAGTTATAATGAGAAGATGCAATTTTTCAATTTTATAAACTATTATAAATATATTCATCAAAAAATTACGATAAAAAGACGCAATATTTTAAATTGTATTATGTTAAAAAAGACAATCTTTGGAAAAATTTAACAAATAAGCAAAATAGATAATTATTTAGGAAAAAATAATAATGATATAGATAACAAAATATATACATGAATGCTAAATAGCAAAAAATGTAAAAAAATATCAAACAAAAAGAAATAATAAATTTACACCTATAGAGTTAAAAAGACATGAAAGTTTAAATAGAAAAATTTATTTGTAAAAGGCACAATTATTGGAACAAAGTGTTTGTGATGAAAAAGACGAATAAAACATGGTGACAAGATAATACTCTAAATGAACAGATATAACTTTAGCTAATACTTTGTTCAATAGAGAAAAAGCTTTAGTTAATGCTCTAAAACTACGAAAGGCAATGTTGCAACGATTATCAAATATACCTAAAATTGTAATAATTCATCAAATAAACTAAAGTTGCAATGGTTTATCAAATATATAAAATATTGTAACGGTTCATCAAATAAACCAAATGTTACAACGGTTCATCAGATAAGCCAAAATGTTCATTGGTTCGTCAAATAAACCAAATATTACTATGTTCTATTAAACGGTAGCAACATATTCATTTAAATAGTAATTAAAATTATAAATTTGATGAAGAACTATAACCGAAAGACGCGATCGTAGATATCATATATAGTAAAAGCTGCAATCGTTTGTCAAATTTAACAAAAGTTGCAACAGTTCGTCAAATAAACTAAAGATTATAACGGTTCATAAAACAAAACCAAAAATTGCAATAATTTGTCAAATAAAACAAATATTGCAACGGTTCAATTAAACAGTTATAATTTTATCTAAAAATATTTTAGTAACTAAAATTGAATTAATATTTTATAAAAAGTTACACCGAAAGACGTGTTTGTAGATAATTAAATGTTATAACGGTTTATAAAATAAACCAAGAGTTGCATTTGTTCGTGAAATAAACTAAATGTTGCAATAGTTCAACTAAACGGTTGCAACCGTTTACGAAAAGTTACGATAAAAAAACACAACCGTAGAAGACATTTATTCAGATCACAACTTTCTAAAAGAATTCAACCGTAAAATATATATTTTTAATGTTAAAAAAATTAAATATTTTAACGATTTATAAAATAAATCAAAAATTACAATTGTTCGTTAAATAAAGTAAATGTTGCAATAGTTCAATTAAACAATTCCAATTGTTTATGAGGTGTACGATGAAAAGATGCAACCGTCAAAAATATTTATTCAGATTGCAACTTTTTGAAAATAACAACCGTAAATTATATATTATATTTAAAAACCAAAATTTAAATCTATATATAATAGCAATCTAATAAATACCATTTGCACATCTGAACGGTTGCGTCTTTTTATCGCAACCTTTCGTTTAAATCGGTTATTTTTTTACGGTTATTTAGGTTGCGTCTTTTTATCGCAATTTTCGTTTTAATCGGTTATTTTTTTACGGTTATGTCGTTTCCAATAAATACCATTTGCACATCTGAACGGTTGCGTTTTTTTATTGCAATCTTTCGTTTAAATATTTATGCTTTTTTTTTTTTACACTTATAAACGATTGTGTCTTTTTATCATAACTTTCAGTTAAAATATTGACGGTTATTTTTTCGGTTGTGTTTTTCTCGCAGCTCTTCGTTAAAGTATTGATGGTTACTTTTTTGTTAACGGTTATTTTTCGTTTATGTTATTGCAATTTTCCGTTAAAATATTGGCGGTTACTTTTTTCGTTTGATTTTTTATCACAATTTTCCGTTAAAATATTGACGATTATTTTTCTCGGTTGTGTTTTTTTATCGCAACTTTCCGTTAAAATATTAAAAGTTATTTTTCTCGGTTGTGTCTTTTTATCAAAACTTTCCGTTAAAATGTTGACGGTTATTTTTCTCGGTTGTGTCATTTATCGTAATTCTTCGCTAAAATATTGACGTTTACTTTTTTCGTTGGTGGTTATTTTTTCGGTTGTGTATTTTTTATCGTAACTTTCCGTTAAAATATTGACGGTTAGTTTTTACGTTTTTGTCTTTTTATCACAACTTTTCGTTAAAATATTGATAGTTATTTTTTCTGGTTTGTGTCTTCTTGATCGCAAGTCTTTGTTAAAATAATTACGGTTATTTTTTCCGTTGATGGTTATTTTTTTGTTGTGTCTATTTATCGTAACTTTTCGTTAAAATATCGACGGTTATTTTTTTTCGGTTGTGTCTTCTTGATCGCAACTCTTTGTTAAAATAATTACGGTTATTCTTTCCGTTGACGGTTATTTTTTTGTTGTGTCTTTTTATCGTAACTTTTCATGAAAATATTGACGGTTATTTTTTTTTGTGTCTTTCTACCGTAAATTTCCGTTAAAATATTGACAGTTACTTTTTACGTTTGTGTATCTTTATCGTAACTTTTCGTTAAAATATTGACGGTTATTTTTTTTCGGGTTTCTCTTTTTGATCGCATCTCTTCGTTAAAATAATTACGGTTATTTTTTTGTTGATGGTTATTTTTTTCGGTTGTGTCTTTTTTTTCTTAATTTTCCGTTAAAATATTGACGGTTATTTTTTTCGGTTGTGTCTTTTTATCGCAACTTTTCGTTAAAATATTGATGATTATTTTTTCTCTGTTGTATCTTTTTATTGCAACTTTCCATTAAAAATATTGACGGTTATTTTTCTTGGTTGTATCTTTTTATCGCAACTCTTCTTTAGAATATTGACATTTACTTTTTTTCGTTGACGGCTATTTTTTGGTTGTGTCTTTTTATCGCAACTTTCCTAAAATATTGACGGTAACTTTTTCGTTTGTGTCTTTTTATAGCAACTTTCCGGTAAAATATTGACCGTTATGTTTTCTAAGTTGTGTCTTTTTATCGCATATTTTCGTTAAATATTGACGGAAATATTTTTGGGACAGTTCTATTTGTTAAATTATAGTCATATTTTACGGTTGTATCTTTATAGTTGCATCTATTCATTTAAAGTTACGTCTCTTCACCATATTTCATTTTATTTTTTCGTCACAACTTTTTGTATGAATAATTGTCTATTTAAATATTTGTGACATTTGAACTCTATGTATTTGTCCTTCTTCCTAAGTAGTTCCCAAACTTTTGTTCTTTGACATAGATTATTTGTTTCATGATAAATCCAAAAAAAAATCTGTAAAATGCCTCCAACTTATTTATTCTCTAAACTATTTCTAAACATACATAATCTTAATATTAAAAAAATTCTTCTAATTTAACTAAAGTTTTTTGGAGTGATTATAAAAATGGGGAAGTTTTAATCAACTTTAAATATAAAATTCTAATGAAAATACCAACAATTTTTTTCTTAGAATTTGACGGATTATACAGTAACTTTTTTTTTATTTAACTATTTTATATGGTACCAATGATGCTTTCTATCTTAAAGCAATATATATGGGTTGTATACAACGAAATATTGATGTTGAGTTAGCACTATTACAAAGTCGGAATATGAGAAGACGTCCTCATGTGACGTTTGTGATTGGGCGCTTTGAATGTATTAATCATTAAATAAACCGTTTCAAATAGTATAGTATTCCATAAATCATCTCCATTATTAGGAAAAAAGAAATAGTTTCAATTCGTCACATGAATATTCAAGAGAGAAGTTTTATTACTCAATTAATTTAAATATAAATAAATGAGATCTTGTAAATGTTTATTTGTTTGTTATAGATGTAATTTAAATCATCAAATTTTATATACTTTCGAATATATATAATAAAATAAATATTAATTTTATATTTAAAAGAACAATGGACAAACAAAAAACACCAATTCTCGAGCAAAGTTCTTAGTCACCTACAAGTCATGCTGAGTACAAACTCCATCTGAATTTTTGGGTTTTGACCGGCTAGAATTTTTCATCTCTATATTATAACTCTTTGTTATGTATTTTGTCACCTTTTTTTTTTCGTCGAAAGTGAGATATATTTTGTCACTTATAAATAATTTTACATTCACAAAAATTGTTTCAAAAGTATTTTTAATCATAATTATTTATTTTTTTTTATTCATAAATTTGTTAACATCTTTGGAAAATATTTACATTAAAACATAGTTAATTTTATGTAATAATTTAAATTTTTGAATATATTATCATAATAATTTAATACATAAACACAATCAAATATATTTGTTGAAAATGAGTTCCCCGCGATATCGCGGGGTTCATAACCTAGTATATATAATATGAGATGTAACTTTAAATGAATAGATGCAACTATGAAGACATAACCGTAAACTTAAAAGATATGACTGTAATTGAATAAATATAACTATAAAAAAACCGTAAATATGGTAACGAAGAGATGCGATAAAAATACACAACCGTAGAAAAATAACCGTAAATATTTCAACGAAAAGATGCGATAAAAAGATACAACCGAAAAAAATAACCGTAAATATTTAAAGGAAAGGTTGCGATAAAAAGACGCAACCTTTCAGATGTGCAAAGGCATTTATTGAGATTGCTATTATATATAGATTTACTAATTAAAAACCTTCTCTTGTTTCTATGTGTTACAGGTAAATGCAAACAAGGTGAAAAGAATATTTCAATTTAGTTAACCCTGCAAACCTGAAACTAGCTAGAGTCGAGAGAGAAGACAACAAATCAAGGAGAAGAAAAAAAACACGAAAGAATCAGACGGCGATACTTTGAAATTGCATAAAACTTAATTTTTTGTGAGTAAAATTAAGTTTTAATAACATCATCTTTTAGAAGTAATTTATAGTGAGTAAAATTATGTTAAACTTAAAATACTACCCGGTGATATTTCGAAAGTTAAAAATATAATTTTCCGAAACCAAACTGATACAGAAGTAACAGTTAAAGTCCAGAGTTAATGAGCCCATATAAGAAATGCAAAAAGAAAGAAAGAAAAAAAAAAAAGCCTACTAAGACAAATGTGACGGCGTCGAGGAAATATATCCTTCGAGAGAGCAAACAGAGCTTTCTAGGTTTTTTTCTCTTACTCTGCAATACACAGCAATGGCGGCGAGAGGTGCTTTGCTTCGATACCTTAGAGTCAACGTCAATCCAACAATTCAAAACCCTAGAGCATGTGCACTTCCTTTCTCCGTTCTTCTTCGCCGTTTCTCTGAGGAAGTTAGAGGCTCTTTCCTTGACAAATCTGAGGTCACAGATCGCGTTCTCTCTGTCGTCAAAAACTTTCAAAAAGTTGATCCTTCGAAGGTAAATTCTTCTCCGATGAGACCCATTTCTTCATTTCCGATTGTATTGCGATGAAATTGTGTAATTCGTAGTGGTTCTGGTATTTTACTTGTTAGGTTTTTGAGTAAAACCTTTAGAAAAAATTAAGCTTATTTGGATTATATATGATTAGATGAAGAAAAAAGCTTTGATTTTGAAGATGGTATTTAGTGTTTATTTCATTGCCATTTCACTGGCCTGAGTAGAAAGCTTTAGGCTTCAGCATTTTGTTTTTTTTTACTTGCAAAAACAAAGGATAAAATTTATTGCCTGTTTTGGATGATTGTGGCTGTGTAGAATAAGCTCACATATTTGTTATGTGTTTTAGTATCTCCGTTGCATCAATTTGTATAGCCTTTTCCTCATGTTAAATGCTCTCTTTTTCTTCTTTTGTGACTTGTGGAGATATTTTCGATTAGGAGTAGCCAGAAATGCATATTTGTCGCAAGGGTTGGAAACTATTAGTGAGGCCTATGTAATATTCTTTAGAGATGAATAAAAGGCACTCCTTTTCTTTTGTATTTCTGGGAATTCATGTTTTCTCCATGCCATGTTTGATTAGTTAAGCTTTCCAAGCATCACAATCTTGTAGAAGAGGAATTCAAAAATTTTGGTTTGATGAGCACGCCATTATGTGTAATATCTGGAATCTTTTGAGAAGTTTAGCTGAGTGATCATTTGTGCATTTTCTTTTACTTGTAGACTTTGTGTTTTGGGTGTTTATGTAGTGCTTCTTAGCTCTCTAGATCAGCAACTCGAAACCAAACAATAAAATATTTTCATTTGTTGCTCCGTTAGAGAATATAACTGGTAGAATCAGTTGTTTATCTACCAGAGTCTCAAGCTCCATATTTCAGTGCTTTCTTATCTGCTATTACATTTAACTAGGCTTTGTGTTTTGAGTGTTTATATAGTGCTTCTTAGCTCTCTAGATCAGCAACTCAAAAACAAATAATACAAGTAATTGCATTTGTTTCATCTTTAGAGACTTAATCTGATCTAATCAATTGTTTCCTGTATCAGTAGTTTCAGGCTCCAAATTTCAGTGCCTTTTAGTAGTCTTGAACTCTGTACTAATCCAATTTGTACTGTTGTTGCAGGTAACACCAAAAGCCCATTTCCAAAATGATCTCGGGTTGGACAGTTTGGACAGTGTGGAAGTTGTCATGGCATTGGAGGAGGAATTTGGGTTTGAGATCCCTGATAATGAAGCAGACAAGATCCAGTCGATCAATCTAGCTGTTGATTTTATTGCTTCTCATCCTCAGGCTAAGTAAAAGAGAAATAAATTCTTCGGCGTTCATGCGTGCCTCAGCTGTGTCTACAGATTTGGTTAAAGCCTAATAAGTAGTAAAGAAGCAAACAACATTTTCTTTTTGTCATGAGAATGGAGAAGCTTTTGTTTTTGGCTCTACTACTCTGGTTTCATAAGTTTTAGATGTGTTTCGGCATGAATTACGATGTCTTTCAAGGAACTTTGTTTTTCTTGATTATCTTATTAAATGCATCAGACACTCATTGCATTATTTAACGATACCTTCAAGTATCGCAGGCTCGTCTCTCATAAAAATCCTCTTTCCTTTATTAGCATTCAATTAAATGGAACATACATAAAGTTGAAAATTATGCAAAATAGAGTAAATTTTATAATCTACTACAAAACATACATAAAATGTCGAATCTTGTTTGACTTGTAGTTTGCATGTGAAAAAAACTCTACAATAGCAAAAGAAAAACAAGATTTGGTAAGAAATACAGTATACTCTTTTTGGGTAAAGTTCTCTTTTAAAATATTTGGACACATTTATAGTCAAACAGTTTCCCGCAACAAGCTTCAAAGGAAGCTTCTTTGGAAATTCCCAGAAGAAAACTTGGAAGCCAAACCTTCAGCCATACCCTCGGCATCAAGTTTCACATTCTGTCTCCCGGCAGTAAGATCGTTTTCACGGTCCCATGGCTTCCACGGATGTTTCCCTACCCACTCGTCCTTCTCGGTTTTCTCTTTGGATGAAGACAATTTCTTCTTCTTCTTCAGACGGCTTGAAGAAGAAGAAGAGTCTTCTCTGTGCTTATCTACCAGAGACTTTGCTCTTTTCTCTTTGTTATACTTGTCCACTAGCTCAGCATCCATGCTTCTTTTCATATTTTCCCCTTCGTTTGATGCAAGCGCACTCGCCTTGTTGTATGCCTCCAAGTAACTGATAAGAACACAGGGAAGAACAAATATAAGAACTTCCACCAAATGACCAAACCATTGAAAAAATCCACTCCTCCCATCAACAATCTGCAGAGACAGCTCTATAAATCCATTCCTAACTAATGGCTATCTAACCAACTCACAATAACTACAATTGCTGCATTCAGTCCTAGGCTAGCTATAGTAGACCTATAGCTTAAGTTTGAGCAGCTGAACTTCTTCAAATAGAACCAATGGTTTTGCTTTTACGACAAAACAACCTCGTGAAATGTAGTTAACAAGTGCTAGCGAGCGGTTGAAAATTTAGTGTGTTCTTACTTCATCTTTGCTCTTTCAGCTTTGTCCATAGGAGTATCAGTCCAGGCAGTAGTGTCTCCGCGTCCTTCTCTAGCATTTCTACTAAACGTGGTTGATTGCTGCACGGCCACTCCAACCTGCAAAAGAAGAACCCCAGATAAGATTTAAAATTTGAACCCTATCCAACAATTCAAAAACGTTTACAATCAATTGTGGATCTCTCACCTTTCTTTCAGGAGGCAGGGTGGTCATCCACTCGTCTCTTTTAGGTACAGGTTTAACTTCGGTTGCTGCCAGCAGCTCTGCATCACCTTCCATTGATATGCCTGCAAACCGGAAAAAGTCTCCATTACTATTTCATCTCATAAAGGCAAAGAGATTAAGGAGCCTGCATGACACTGTGATTCATCATCACCTTGTGATCTTCTCCATTGTGCTGCTTCTTGCATTGAACGTAATTCAACCTGTAGGGAAAATATACCGTGTATATGTAAGTAAACGTACAGATTCATCCTGAAAGATTACATAGATCAATCTGGCAGAATTACAAACCTTAAATGCCTCCTGTTCCTCCTTAAGTTTAATCTTGTCATCCATTGCTTTTCTCTGTAGACATTAATACATTAGAGATATAAAAAGAGGGCAATAAAGAGATGATGGATGTCCACATGATTCAGTAAGTCCCTAAGAGCATATTAAAAATAATCAGACAGTAGATGATTCATTATCTCACCTTTTCTGGATCTTGTAATTCTTTGAAAGCTTTATTCAGTAAAACAAAAGCTTCCTGGGCTTGGGGATGAGAACATTTGTCTGGGTGAACAAGAAGAGACAGCTTCCAGTACCTACAGACCAGTATCAATTATGTAACTGATTACTTAAAATTGTGTAAAACGATTGAGCACAGTTATTTTAGTCATTTTCCTGATAGGAGAAGTGCAACAGAATCCATACCTCTTCTTCATATTATCAGCAGCCATATTGTGATTCACTCCTAAGACGTCGTATGGACTATCAGCGTCAGCTTCCATAATCCGTGTCACCTGTTAATGCAAGAAGTATGAGTTGGTATCTAGCGAATACGCTATCTATAAACTTTGTAAAACAAAGAAGTGTATATATAATGCCAGAAGGAAAACTAAGAACCTCTTCAAATCGCTCTGCCTCGTTCGACGATGCAACTTCTGCAACAACAGCTGGTGGAGCAGGTCCAATGAAATATTGTGAATCTTCTTCTAGCTCAGCTTCTCTAAAACATTTTAATGAAAATTACTTAAACGGATTATTCCATATAAAATGAAAAGACGATAATCTTTGAGCTGATAATCAAATAAAAGTACCTAAGTTCAGCTTGAGCTTCTGTTAGCTTTGCCGCTGCAGCAAGTAACTCAGCTGATGGCATTGCAGGTCCAATCACCCTACAATCAAATTATAACACCATCATGTTTCATCCTCTAGAGTCTAGACCCACTTTAAGATCTAATCGAATAACTAATTAATATCAAGCACACTAGAATGAACCACAAAGAGAAAGCATGAATCACCTTTTCTTTGGACCAGCAACATCATCAGCTGAATTCGATCCCAAACCGTTCTCATCTGGCAAACCCTTTTCAGTGTTCTTCAATGGGACAGAATCCTCAAGGTTTTTCTCAACTTCTTCTTCGCTGCCTTTAATAAGATGCCCCACTACATCTAAAGAAGGAGAAGCACCTGGTGGTAACAAAAACACTCTATCCCCACGTTCCTTCAACTTCAAAGCAAGAAACAGCTTCTTCAACCGCTTCTTCAAAGCACTCTCGGAAATACCCTTTATATCAACCGCTTGCCCATCATCTATCATTTTCAATAGCTACAAAAAAAGTGCATAAAAATCAAAACATCAGAACATAAAGACATTGCACTAGCTATGAGTTCAGGGTTCACATTACCAGTTTCAAATCATTGCCAACATTAGGAAACTCCAACAACATCTCCTTTACCACAGTTTCAGGCTCATCCTCTTGATCAGAGAATGAATCAGAACCAGAGTAAGACTCAGTATCAGACTCATAATCACGCTTCTTAGTCTTCTTCTTCTTATTCTTCATATCCCTCCTCTTTCTCTCCTTCCTCTCCATCTTCTTCCTCTTCTTTTCCTTCTCCCTCTTCCTCCGTTTCTCTCTCTCATAACTTCCTCCGTCACTCTTCCGCCGCTCCTTTTGCTTCTTCCGCCGCTTTCTAGAAGACGAATCAGACTCGTCGGAGCTGTATGACGAAAAAGACGACGAAGATGTTGCTGAAGATGGAGTATCGTCTCCCGAATCAGCATCTCTCTTCCTGTGCTTACCCATTTTGTTCAATCCCTGAATCAGATTTTCCAAAACCAATCAAGAGCCTAAAATCCCTGAATCACCAAATTGAAACGTGTAAATAAGCT
This sequence comes from Arabidopsis suecica, assembly GCA_019202805.1. Classification (NCBI taxonomy): domain Eukaryota; kingdom Viridiplantae; phylum Streptophyta; class Magnoliopsida; order Brassicales; family Brassicaceae; genus Arabidopsis; species Arabidopsis suecica. The sequence goes on along the minus strand of CM032906.1, from coordinate 7,844,785 downwards.
ATTACCTGTTCTCCACTCCTCCGGCACCGTTTAGAACGAGAATTAACTTTCCGGCGGAGTATTCCGTCGTAAATGTCTGTTTGTTCGCCTTTAGGTCGTCGTTGTCTACAGTCTGCTCGTGGAAGAAGAGATGAGCGAAGATCGACACAGGAAACTGCGTCGTTTAGGAATTTAAAACGTTTAGGATTTTAAAACTAGCAAAAATAAAAATAAACCGGTTTAGTTTAAAGGCCCGTTTAGGCCCGCAGGCCATTTTATAAAATTACAATCCTAAAACATTTTCTAAATTAACTAGGCCTCGTCGGATGGACGAATTTAAATATTTTTGGTTAAAAACAAATTTAGCAAAAATTTAAATTAAAATTTAGTTGTAAATAAAAATTACCTCTAAAAATTAAAAATATAGAATTGTTTTAGTTAGAGAAAAAATTATTTATATTTGCTATTTTGTCTTAATACAGTAATTTACATTTCTATACTTTAAATTTATTGTAACATTTATTATAATAATCTAGTAAAGTTAAATTATTAATTACCAAAGTTTTTCTAAATATTTGTCATTATTGCCCAAACGTGATTTTGCATTCTCGCCAAAAATAATTTAACAATTTTCTTTAAAAACTTTTTAGATGCAAATTTTTTAAATCGTCATCTTATTTACATATATTAACCAATTTACAATTTACTTAACCACTAAAAAAATGTATTTCCGGGTTGGGAGGAGACGGTAGCTGCGATCATAGGACTTACGGGGATACCAACAGAGACATCCTACTCCGGCTTTGCTTCCAAGTGACAATTTACTCCATTTGGCGAGAGCGGAACACTTGGGTTCATGGTACCGGCTACTCGACAACCCAACAAATAGTTCGAAACATGGAGAAGCTTATCCGCAACCGAATCTCCTCCCTCGCTTGATTTCAGCAAACCCACGACTCTGCCAGCTAATGCAACGCTGGTTCATGGTTCGCCCATAACCTCTCTTGCAAGAAACGTAGCCAATCGTCTCTAGCTCTGTTTTCTCGATTTATGCATGGTTCAATTGGTCTCTCTGTTTTATAAAGACCTATGTTTTTTGCATTCTCGTAGTTGATACTATATGAGTTTTGTACATATACCTTTCAGTATCCGTTTAATTAATTACACATTTAAACAAAATAAAAAGTGTATTTACATCCAATTATTTTTTATCGTTGAAGTATGCTCCTAATCACTTGTAACATCCCAAATTTGAAGAAAATGAAGAATCAGATTTTGGGTTAAATTGATCAATTTAAAACTGTAGGATTGCAGGAAGATGATCGATTCAAAAGTTTGAACCAAAATCTATGAATAGGCAAAAGTTTGAGGACTAAAGTGCAAAAGAAGAAAATTAGGGATACACTCGGGTTTATGCTTTCCGAAAACGAAGGGAGAGTTTTTGGCAACTCAAATCTTGATCTCTCAACCCTGATGTTACGTATATATATGCGTTTCGAAGCCCCAAAGATTTAGATGCCTATTCTCTTGTCAATTGGAGATTTTTGGTGAGTTTCCAGACCCTTCCTCATCAACTCCGATTTAAAAATTGTGGGCATCTTATGAACAAATTTTGTTGTGGCTTAGGTTGATGGTGCTTCTCCGTATGAGTGCTTTAGTTATGGGTTATTTTCAGCTTTGGTAGAAGAATAGGTAAGTCTCATCTTCTTCCTTCTTCAATTTTTCTCCATGGAAGTGAGTTTCAAAATCTTTAATGGTGGATTTCTTTTTAGGAAGAATTAGAACTCGATCTATAACTTGTTAGAAAGCTCACGTTCCTAAGAATCCAATTGGCCTCTTAATACAGTTGTGACAAATAGTTATCATCAATATAAGTTATATTATATAGCGTATGGTCGGAGAACATATGATCTTTTAGATAATAATTTTTTACCACTTTTTTACCTAAAAAAAAGCTTTACAAATAGAACGAAGTTGAAGCAATAGTGGTGTTTTTGAAAAAAAATTTGTGTTTTGTGAGAAAATATGAGACTATCTATTTTTTATATAGAGGTGAGTATATAGAATTATTTTTCTTCTAGGATTAATATTTAATTTTAAAATTTCCTTAATTAACGTATTTTATTAATTAATTGTAAAATTTCTTAAATCTTTTTTAAAATTTTAAAGAAAAGTAATATTTTCTTTCAGAATTAGTAACTTTAAATTAGAATTAGTAAATAATTTTTTTGTTTCTATTTTTATATAACAAGATACAAATAGTTTCCTTATAATTATCTTTTTTTACATTTTTTTTATGTAAGATATGTATAGTTTCCTTGTAGTTATCTTCTTATATTCTCTAAATTGTCTAAATTATAGTTTACAAATATCTTTTTATATTTTTAAATTTAATAAAAGAAAATTTTTACATGTCTCAAAATTGGACACATGGCACGATCCTATGAGATACTAACGTTGAAAACCATACTTTATATAATAAGATAATTTTGATCGATTATTCCTACTAAAATTTTGATATATTATCCCTAATTTTCTAGCTTTTGCACTTTAGTAATATATCAAAATTTTATTCTAAAATAAATAATATATAAATTTTGTACTAAATGAAATTCAACTCGTGCTATAGTACGAGTAATGATCTAGTGAACAGACAAATCAATACAATAAAAACAACAAAAGTCTCTCCAGTGCTGACACCTCAGCTTTTTGGAGTGTTCTGGAAGTGACACCTCAGTAAAATCGAAACCCAATCAGAACATTTCAAATAATACAGCTCAGTTTTGTCTTTCAGTAATATCATTCTATTTTTCTACGTCACTCTTCCTGTTCAAATTTCAAAATAAATATTTGTTTAGGCCCAACCAAAGTAATAGCCCACCTAATAGCCCACTTACAAGACAAAAATATCTAAAATCCTTGGATTTTAAAAACGTAGTAGGTAAACCTCCGAAAATAACTCCACCGCCGGCGACCGATCTTTCCACCGTGGAATCGTGGTTGCCTCTCCGTACAGTCTCTTCCAATTGTGAAACCTCCGCTTCTTATGCCTCTGCTCCTGGCCAATCGTGCCGGCCAAGTACATAATGGTTTGTTGATATTGTAGATAGCTGGTGGAATATGGGCAAACACTGTAGGGGGCAAAAGGGTTCTTGGCTTCGGCGTTATCTGGTGGTCAATCGCCACAATTCTCACTCCTGTAGCTGCTAAACTCGGCCTTCCATACTTGCTCGTTGTTCGTGCTTTCATGGGAGTTGGAGAGGTTTGTTAATTGTGATTACTTTTTATGATGTTAGATATCAATCTCGGATTTGTGCATGTCGATAAGGAGAAGTTAATCTCATTGGTGTTCTCCAGGGTGTTGCAATGCTTGCTATGAACAATATATTGTCGAAGAGGGTGCCTGTGCAAGAGAGAAGCAGATCACTCACGCTTGTTTACAGCGGAATGTACCTTGGATCTGTCACCGGTTTAACAATCTTCTCTACCGGTTAATTAATTTGGTTTATGTAAACCGTTTTCTTTTGTTGGTTTGGATACAGAGTTGTTGTGTATCTCCACGAGCGTTGTCGTCCTCCGGTTATCCATAGAGATATTAAGTAGTCAAATATTCTATTTGATTCTTCCTTCAACGCCAAGGTAAATAACTTGAATCATTGTTGATGATTCTGTTGTGAATTTGTTTCCTAGACTAAAACAGAAACTGTTTTAAAATTAACAAAAGGTATGAATTTAAAAAGGGAAAAATGTCGAAAAATTCGCGAACTTTCAAATTTGGGATTAAAAAAGCATGAACTTTCGAAATGTCATTTAAATCATAAAGTTTAGGTTGACTTTTTAACAAAATAGTGAAGTTTAGTTTGACTTGGCCATTTCGGGCATGCCGTTAAATTTCCGTTAACCAGAAGATCACGGTGTTAAATTTCCGTTAGAGCTCTCTGTTGAATCAAAACGACGTCGTTTTGAAACTCTGAAACGACGTCGTTTCATTAGAAAATAAAATAGAAAAACTGCATCCGCCGGGAATCAAACAGCTGATCTAATGGTCTAATGTGAAGCGCTCAACCATTGCGCTACGATAACATTTTGGTAGTATACCAAACCGAACATATATATACTAACAAATAACTATGTACAATTAATTAAAACTATATACAATTAATTAACACTAACAAACCTTAAAAAATAACCAAACATATACAAATATTAAATATACTTACCATTAATATATATTTTACAAATTTTAAATATTTAATTTTATATATAAAATTTGCTTCTATATTTGGAAAAAATTGTTTCCTAAATTATTAAAAAACAAAACTGAAACTTATAGAATATAGTAAATTAAATATATGACATAAAATTTATACAATCCTTTTCACATAAAATTGTTTCCTAAATGAGAAGGATTGTATAAATTTTATGTCATATATTTAATTTACTATTCTATAAGTTTCAGTTTTGTTTTTTTTATAATTTAGGAAACAATTTTTTTCAAATATAGAAGCAAATTTTATATATAAAATTAAATATTTAAAATTTCAAAATATATATTTATGGTAAGTATATTTAATATTTGTATATGTTTGGTTATTTTTTTAAGGTTTGTTAGTGTTAATTAATTGTATATAGTTTTAATTAATTGTACATAGTTATTTGTTAGTGTATATATGTTCGGTTTGGTATAATAACAATATGTTATCGTAGCGCAACGGTTGAGCGCCTCTTATTAGACCAATAGGTCAGCTGTTCGATTCTCGGCAGATGCAGTTTTTTTATTTTATTTTCTAATGAAACGACGTCGTTTCAGAGTTTCAAAACGACGTCGTTTTGATTCAATGGAGAGCTCTAACGGAAATTTAACACCGTGATCTTCTGGTTAACGGAAATTTAACGGCATGCCCAAAATGGCCAAGTCAAACTAAACTTCACTATTTTGTCAAAAAAGTCAACCTAAACTTTATGATTTAAATGACATTTCGAAAGTTCATGCTTTTTTCGTCCCAAATTTGAAAGTTCGCGAATTTTTCGACATTTTTCCCAATTTAAAAATTAGTAAGTCTCACTAAAAATTTCAAATGTGAATAAGCTGTGTCAACATAATGTGTTTCAAAAGGAAATATGTGGCTAACACAAAATAAAACAAACTTCACTTAAACAACAATGCATATAGTCTAAGAAACAGAAAATTTCTTTGTAGATAAAACAACCATCACATACGTGATCAAAATCTCCAACAACGAACTCGTCATCAACCTTAATTTGAGAGAGGAGCATATCGTACTCTCGGTATTGCCTTACGTTTAAATCCAGAATTACCTCACCACAGTTTTTTTGGCATTGTCTAACAGCTTGAAATCCTTGATTTTTCCAAAGTTGGGTGATAGTTGGATCCTTCATCTATTTTTCCTTCACCGATTAGAATCATCCCATAAATACATTGCTTCAGAATGAGTAGCTCTAGCCGCGTAAGAGATCTTAGCAATACCTGTAGCAGTTTCTTTTCTGAAATAGTAATCTATAAGACCAGACAAGAAGATAGCGTGAACATTCCCATTTTTTGCACATTCAACTAAAAATTTGAAATTTTTAGGAATCTAATTCCATGGTGGTGGAAATACTTCAGTGAGATTAAGATTCTTCCACACGGCTAGAAATTTGGAGATATGAAAGAATGCTTTGCATGAAGTAAGGGAAGATACGAAGTCAAGAGCATAAGATTCTCAAACCTTACCAAGTATGACAACTAGCATGTCGTCGGGAAGAAATTAGTTAGAACTGGCTGAAAACACTTTTTACTCATTACTAGGTCAGAGCCCGCGGTGACACCGCGGGGGAAAATATGCGTCAACAATATATTTGATTTGATTATTAACATCGTCTGTGTTTTATAGTGAATATGAAAATGTGAATGTGATGTGTTGTAATCGAATCTGGTGTGGCTAAAACATTGTTAGGAATAAGGCCCATTATGAAACCAATTGCTGACACGTTATTATTGTAGTTGGGCCAATTTATAGGAAATTCGTAGTCCATCTATTTATTAATTGTCGGTTAAAAAAAAAAAAAAAAAAAAGAAGCTGAACTCTTCTTCTTCAGCGAAATCGAAATTTTTAGGAGACCAATCAATTGAGTGATTGCATCTCCGTTTTTTGGCTTCGGAAGCAAATTTGATGCAATTTTAATCGTAGATGTAAGGAATTTTTATGTTTTTCAGTTATAGGATCTATATAGCAAGCAATCAATTCGAATTAAGAACTTACAAATCAACAATTCATATTCGAAATTAAGTTGTTATAGTAGATGAGATATATACTTATTATAGGGGAAGCTTGTGTTGTTGTTTGGGAAGATTGATGTACTATGTTGATGAACGTTTGAATTGGGATTTGGTGAAACGAAATTCGGATATTAAACCTCTATCTATCGATGTAGTTAGTTTTCATTGTTGAGTATCATTGCCCTGATGTTAAGTTTAGCAGGTGATGTATGTGAATATAAGACTGACGAATTGTATGAATTTATTTGAATTTCTGTTTTTCTGTAAAAAATGTTAATTAGCAAGATGACCAACCGCGATTGGTCGTTTAAAATCCTAGGTGGACGGTCTCAGAGGCTTATAGCCTCGACTTTTATATAGTATAGATTAGTTTTGGTAACATATACTGCAACTTTTAAATAAACACAATAGTTACCAGTCACTTGTATTAATCAGATTGATAACTCATGTTTTTACAGCAAATTACTACATCAGTCTACAGTTTATACCACATAAATTTTACTGCAAATTACATCAAATTATAACATCGACTGTAATTCAACCTTAATAACACGTGTTTTAATCAACAATGGTCTGCTATACACAAAATTAAAACAACGAGACAACCATAATTTCAAGTTTTTTTGTGGGCTGGGTTTCTCATGGTAAAAAGAAAACCCAACAACGGCCTGAGTTATATTTACGCGGGAGGACGTAAATGTTGAAAATTCAACAAGAATTTGAGTACCTTAAAAATATAATCTAAATATCCATTTCGTTTTCAACTTATTGTGAGAGGTCTTGAATCCTCTCTGGTCATTTGATTTCTAAGTAAAATCTTTTTTCTTTTTGTAGAAAAAACAATTCAGGTTTAGAGATGGATTGGTGGTGGAGGAAGAAGAATAAGAAGCTAATATTGGAGAGAGGAGCCCAGTTGTTAAAAGATCTGATCGAATTAGGCCATGGCAAATCCAATCCCATTAAATTCTTCTCTGCTGATGAGATCCTCAAAGCCACCAACAATTTCAGCCACTCTAATCTTGTTTCTCGATTAGTTTATCCCTTCAACTGGTATTCAGGTAAGAACGAGAACCATCCCATGATACTCATCAAGAAAGATGTTGGCTGGTGGAGTGGCTTGAGAGTAGATCTTTTGTGCCGCGACATAGCAATGTCATCGATGGTGAGTGGTCATAAAAACTTCATGAAATTGGTTGGATGTTGTCTTGAGTTTGAAGATCGTGTCATGGTTTATCATGGTGTTAAAAAACATTACAAATTAGATATAAGGGAACAGACGTGGAAAAGGAGAATGAAGTTAGCAGAAGATATCGCTACTGCTTTAGCTTACCTACACACTGCGTTCCCTAGGCCCGTCATATATAGGTTTTTGTCTCTTTGGAATATCTTATTGGATGAAGATGGGGTCGCCAAGCTGACTGATTTCTCTTTCTGCGTCTCAATCCCAGAAGGAGAAACATTTGTCCGTGTTGACAGAGCAACAGAGGGATTATATAGTTTCTTGGATGATACTTACATTAGCAGTGACGTAGTCTCAGAGAAAACAGATGTCTTTGCCTTTGGAATGTTTATAGGTCTAAGGTTTCTATTAGGAAACGAAGACTTTTTGGAGCTTTATCTAGAAGATGAAGAAGAAAGTGAAGGTGGAGGTTCTGATATTGATTATGAATTTGACAGTAAGATGAAAAGACATGCTCGAAATTTGCTGTCAAAATTAAAGGAAGACCGACGAATAGAAGAGATTGCAGATCCAGAGATGGGTAAAATTTCAGAACAAGAGTTTTGTCAAATGAAAGCTTTCTTGAAGCTATCACGGAGATGCATCGGTCCTAGGGAAGAAGTTCCAACGATGGTGGAAGTGGCCAAAGAACTTAAGAAGATCCAAAGATCTCTTAATATATAACGACGACTCTTTTTCTCCTTCAGGTGAAACCCGATTCTAACTTTCCCCATGACGTTTCTTAGTTACATTCATGTTTGTTTGTATTATCAAACTTTTGCAAGATCTCCCCTTAGTGATTGTGTCTGTGTGTTTTTGGGTTTGATCGATACTTCTGTTTTCGTTTATGTTATCAAGATATGTTATGATACATGTGAATCTTGTATCCTTCTTCCATCATAATTATAAGGTTTCGGAGTTCAAGTAGACAAGAGATGTAATAGAACCCAAGGTTGGATTCTATCGGAAATTAAATATCACTATTAGGGACACTTAGAGAGACCAGCAAATCTCCTAGTTTGTTTTATTAGAGGAAACAGTTAGCTCTAATCAATCCAGAACAAAAGACTACACTTCCATGGAAGGACGCTTACCCTCATATATAGGGGGCACAAGCAGACAGAAAGGGATTTAGAATGTGCGCGCGGAAAGTCAATTAGAGACACACAAACAAACTCACAAAACATGGAAAGCAGACACCCAACACTCCTCACTCCAAACCACACCCCAAAGTCACACAATTATGTAATGTTTACAATGATCCTAAGACCATATTCTCACATGTCTTATCCTCTTATGGTATTTCCTCAAGAAAGTTTCTGCCGATATATTACAGAACGCTAATAGATAGTCCACTTCTGCTGAAAATACATAAGCATAATAGAGAAAGAGGGTGTGCAATACTGTACTCTAGATTAGGACTCAAAATATGTTCAATCCCCGAAATAATTGGCAAACAGAAAACTAATAACTTAATTACATCATCTGCATTCATAACTTATCAGTACATCAGAATCTAGACCGAAGGCAAGAAAGGATAAGTCCATGTCCTATTTATTATTATGTAAAATAAAAAGAGAAGCTGGGATAATAGAGTTCACTTACAATTACAAGTTTCAACTGTCGAGGATATTGACATGCCCCAGGAGAACCATAACTAACTGCCAAGATGTTGGCACCTTCCTGCAAGCGGAGACAGTATAGCAATTAGCAAGTAAACTAACCGAGATAAACACAGTATCGAACTAACTGCCAAGATGTTGGCACCTTCCTTCACATTGATCAGTTTCATGTTTCTTTGAGTATTTAGTGAAAGCCTTCTTCTTTGACTTGGCCCAGTTCTTGTAGAACCTCCTCCTTACTTCTTCACTAAGATGTTGAGCCCAAACAATGCTTAGAAAACGCAGAACACGAGGTGTCTCAACATACCCAACACACCAACAACAACCATTGGCCCCAAAGTCACCACACGTTTCTTTGGCCCCACGCAACCTCCCTTGATCATCAAATAATCCTCCTTTACTATCCCCATAGTGCGGAAATCCTCCCATCGGTGTGATATCCTTCTCAGTTCTGTCAAAAATACAACAGAAAAGAGCACATGAACACCAAAGACAAGTTCACAATAAACACAGACTGATGAAACATCTCAAAAAGAGCAGATCAGAGACTCCGGCCTTGATTGTACAAAGTTTTCCGAGGGTTTTCATTTTGAATCATAAACCGCAACAACTTGAGAATATACAAATGTTCACATCATAACCAAATTGCAGATCCAAAGATGCTAGAAAAGATGGGTGATATACTGATATTTCAGAACAAGAGCTTTGTCAAATGAAAGCTTTCTTGATGCTATCACTGAGATGCATCAGTACTAGTGCAGAAGTTCCAACAGTGGTGGAAGTGGCCAAAGAACTAAAGAAGATCCAAAGATCTCTTAGAAACGACTGTTCTTCTCCTTCAGGTGAAACCCAAGACATTTCCTATCAGTCGACCTCCCAAACCAGACTTAAAAATACAGCATACAACATTCTCAAGTTTCATTTTTGGTTACTTCTACTTTTATATTTATTGTTATTTTTGATTCTATTGTCAGATCTCACCTTAGTGCTTTGTGTATGTGTGTTTGGGTTTGATCGATCCGTCTATTTTTAGTTAATGTTGGGATCGATTCGTAACACAAAACTATACAAATAATTTAGCAGTATGTAAGCTTTTACGAAATGTTGCAAAACTGTAAGAAATAGTTGTATATGAAATGTGTATAAAAAAACTGAGAGTAAAGCTTTTGATATCTATCTTTATGATTGGTAATTATCAAAATGGTACACTCTATATTGCATCGGTCCGGGGTTACCATTCAAACCCGTTATCAAGAAGATATATGAATCACGTGTAAATAATATATATACCATGTCAATAACACAAGCCGTTCAACAATTCTAATACCTAATTTTTTCTTCTACGTTTCTCGAGTAGGGAGTTTCTACAACAAGACGAGTGAATCTGAAACAAAGGCGTAGATTGCGCAACCTACGTGAACCAAAGAAATTGCTGTAGGTTTACCGGAAAATTTCTTCAAAACTTATTTTTCCTTATTCACTGTCTAAAACACTTTTGAGAAACTTTCATGTTGACTACATTTTAAAAATTTCTGTAAAATACTTGTTCTTGTCTGAATCGAAAAAGCCAAGCTGAGTCTGTTAAAAACATTGTTGAATTCAACCAAAAGTAACCAAAAAATCAATGGCTTTTGATGAAAACTTTTAGAAAATAAAATCGACCTAGACTTAATATCTTTATATTACAAGATTATATTTGATCTGGAAACAAACAGAACAAAATAAGTGGTTTAACTTGAAAACGTTTTTGTATTTGAAACATCGAAAGTAGACAAGCTTCTCTACCATGTGATTTAGCTTCTCCCGCTCTCTATCTTTAAAAACTACTTTTGGTAATTTTATAACAATTATTTATTTGAGAGCATCGATGGTGGACATTTTTAGCTTTGTATTTTATATCTAGAATGATGGTATTCCAAAGTTTTTTATTTGGATGTTTATTTATGATCCCAACATATCTGAATTAATTAGGTGAAAGTGACTTTTTTTTTGGAAAAAATTGATTTTCATTAGTTGTTTTTTTTTTTTTGGTAGGGATTTTCATTAGTTGTTTAAACAAACGACAATATAATTTTATTACAAATGACATCTTTAATCAACAAAATTTTAACAAAAAAAAAAAGAAAAAGAATCTTTAATCAAACTTCAAGGTTTTTTGTGGGCTGGGTTTCTCATGGTTTAAGTCTTGGGCGAAGTAAGAAAAAACCCAACAACGGCCAGAGTTATATCCCATTTCGACGGGAGGACGTGAGTGTTGAAAATTCAACAAGAATTGAGAACCTTAAAAATCTAATCTAAATATCCATCTTGATTTCAACTCATTGTGTGAGGTCTTGAATCTTCTCTGGTCATTTGATTTCTAAATAAATTCTCTTTTTTTTTTAAGAAAAAACAATTTAGGTTTAGAGATGGGTTGGTTTTGGAGGAAGAGGAATAAGAAGCTAATATTGGAGAGAGGAGCCAAGTTGTTAGAAGATCTGATCGAATTAGGCCATGGCATATCCAATCCCATCAAATTCTTCTCTGCTGATGAGATCCTCAAAGCCACCAACAATTTCAGCTACTCTAATCGTGTTTCCCGATTAGTTTATCCCTTCCACTGGTATTCAGGTAAGAACGAGAACCATCCCATGATACTCATCAAGAAAGATCGTGGCTTTTCTAGCTTGATAGTAGATCTTTTGTGCCGGGACATAGCAGTTTCATCGATGGTGAGTGGTCACAAAAACTTTTTGAAATTGGTTGGATGTTGTCTTGAGTCTGAAGAGCCAGTCATGGTTTATCATGGTGTTAAGAAACATTATTCATTAGATATAAGGGAGCAGACGTGGAAAAGGAGAATGAAGATAGCAGAAGATATCGCTACTGCTTTAGCTTACCTACACACTGCGTTCCCTAGGCCCGTCATATATAGGTTTTTGTCTCTTTGGAATATCTTATTGGATGAAGATGGGGTCGCCAAGCTGATTGATTTCTCTATCCCACAAGGAGAAACATTTGTTAAGGTTGACGAAGCACATGGATTATATCGTTACTTGTATGATTATGACAATAGCAGTGGCGTAGTCTCAGAGAAAACAGATGTCTTTGCCATTGGAATGTTTATGGGTCTAAGGCTTCTATTAGGAAAACAAAGTTTTTTGGAGCTTTATCGGTTGGAAGAAGAAGAACGTGAAGGTAGAGGTTCTGATACTGATTATGTCAGTTGGAAGAAAATACGTGCTCAAAATTTTATGTCAAAATTAAAGGAAGACCGAGGAATGGAAGAGATTGCAGATCCAAAGATGATAGAAACGATGGGTCACATTTCAGAACAAGAGCTTTGTCAAATGGAAGCTTTCCGAATGCTCTCACTGAGATGCATCGGTCCTAGTGAAGAAGTTCCAACGATGGTGGAAGTTGCCAAAGAACTTAAGAAGATACAAACATCTCTTAATAACGACTCGTCTTCTCCTTCAGGTGAAACCCATTTCGAATCTGCCCAAGACATTTCTTCCTCAGTCGTCGTCTCAAACCAGACTTAAAAACACAAAGGCATTGCTACCAGGTATTGCCTGCCAGGTATTTCATGAAATGTTTCAATGGGTTATGTTGAGTTGGTTTCGTTTTTTCAGAAAAAATCGAAGAATGTGCTAAATATAAGTTTGATTCTATAATATTGTCAGATCTCACCTTAGAGCTTGTGTATGTATTGATAATATATTGATGTCTACTCGTGTATTATAAGGGACAGTCTCCCAAGTCAATAATAAGTCGGGTAACTCTTATATTCTAAAGTTTACATAGTGAGTTGGGAAACAGGGGTTCGTTGATGTATAGTAAAGTGAAACATGATGTTGCAGCTATCGAAATCATTGAGCCACTTCTAGAGATGATAACTCTTGTCGAGAATACACGGGTGGGAGGCTCAAGAAGGTCATGAATCTACTATAATACTAATATACTAGATTATAACATGACTTTATCAAATTGATCCCTGACTGCAAGATTTGTTTTCTGGATGTTATGTTTTAAGTTCGTGATAAGACAAAATTGATTGGTCCAAATTTTGAAAATACACTTAAATTGGACTTCATAGTAGTAACATGTTATGATAAGTGAGTTAAACAAAAAAGTCAAATCCAGCAAAAACAATGATGTTCTTGTTCTTCTCATTATCATATTTGTCGTATGGTTGCCTGCACTATAAAGCTGCAAAGAACAGAAGAGCATATCATCAGTGGAACAATGCTAAATAACAATACATGAAAACCAAATATTCAGAAAGAGATGTGTCTTCAACAGATTTTTATTTTGAAGTACTTAATTGAATGGTACTCTTAGCATGCAGAGCAGGAAGATTGAGATCAACATTGAATCCTTGCCACCATCCATATTAGCCCGGCTGCAGTAAGAGAGTAATGACTTGTAGATAATACATGCTCATGTATTAAGCACCGGGAAGAAGAAGCGAAGTTTGATCTTAAATTCAGGAGCGGTCACTGAACCAGTGGCACCCTGGAAAACACTCAAACTAGCAGCAAATCTTCATCGAGATAAACTTTGTTGTCTTAAAAACGTTAGCAAACAAGTATTGTCCCAGTAGAAACAGGATCAATCATCCAAAAATGATACTACCACATACAGTGGGCAGTCTTAATATTACTAAACCTCGTCTACGAACATTAGAAACATGATCAATCATGCAAAAATGATACGAACACATACAGTGGGTTAGCCCGGCCCGTAAGACGCGACGACTGCTTTAGCTTACCTCCACACTGCGTTCCCAAGGCCTTTTGTACATACGAGTATGTCTCTTGGGAATATCTTGTTGGATGAAGATGGGGTCGTGACGCTAAGTGATTTCTTTTGTTGCGTCTCAATTCTAGAAGGAGAAACATTTGTCCAGGTTGACAAAGTAGTGGGAACATATAACTACTTGGACGATAAATACATGAGAAATGGCGTTGTCTCGGAGGAAACCGATGTATTTGCCATTGGAATGTTTATGATACTAAAGATTCTAACCGGAAAAGAAAGCTTTTTGGATTTTTATCTAGACGAAAAAGAACAAGGTGAGGGTGAAGATTATGGTACTGATTATGAATTTGAAAGTAAGATGAGAAGATGTCTTCGAAATTGGCTGTCAAAATTAAAGGAAGACCGGCGAATGGATGAGATCGAAGATCCAAAGATGCTAGAAAAGATGGGTCAAATTTCAGAACAAGACCTTCGTCAAATGCAAGCTTTCTTGATGCTCTCACTGAGATGCATGATTTCTCTCATGGCCTTTTTAACTACTTGACTTCCATTAAATTTACAAACAAATTCAAACAACAAAAATACAAATTGACAAACACGTGGTGGCACAGGTCAAAAGTAATCGAAACAAGAATGATGCTCAATATCTTTATTCTTGAGATGTCATGAAGCCTCTAGTTAACAAAGATGCTATCAAGTTCGAAGATTTTTTATTTCTCATTTGTCGAATACAAAAACACCGACCTAGGATTAAAATTAAAGGTTACATAAAACCAAATGATGACAAGATGGTTCTACATGAAGATCGTTGAATCATCATCTCTTAGCAGCTGCAGCTACAACAACATAAGCTAATAACAATCAGATTTAAGTCTTATAATTCACTTCAAAGATGTATATCTTCCTAAACCTCGTTGATATTTCCACATAAATTCCGAATTCAGTTAATTCCGCGTGACTTATAAGTTACAACCAAATAATATAAATCCACAGCTGCGAAGATAGCCAAACAAATATATAAAATGTATCCTCGTGCGATCATAAGATTTAAAGACTGCTAGGTGAAAAAAGAAATTTGTTCATCATAATTGGGCTGTGGTCTACCTTTGATTGCTTTGGGAGAAGTCAAAGTGGAATCATCTTCTCCTGGCAGCTGGTTGCATTTGTGCACCTCCCGCCTGTCCACCCGCAGGTTCTTCAGCCATGTTTGATGCTTGTGTTACGGCGTTCATCACTACGAGTCCCAGCGGTATCAAATACATCCACTGGCGTATCATAAGAAATTTACATCAAGACCTAAAGCAAAAGGAATCATCAAAAGATCTTTATTGTATTACGCACATATTTCGCCCAAAATGATCTCTCTGGTGGTGGTTCAACTTCTCCCTCCACATTCTCACTGCCTAGAATCTCCTCAGTGAATATTGGAGTTCTGTGAAACAGTCAGGTAAGGATAAGATAAAACATTAGTTATTGGGCTAAGGGGTGGAGGCAATGGTATCTATTGATTGATACAACTTGATGAACTGACAAAAAGATTTATGTCTATAAAACACAGGTCGAATATAGATACGCAGGCTCATGCAAAGTTAAGCCATTTGATGCAAAATAACCACAATAATTATTCTACCTTGGTGCCTGCTCACTGCTTTTCAGAATTGTGTGAGAGTTAAACGACCATTTTGCTGGCTACGATAAGCAAAAAAGAAAAACATAGATTAGATCGCATAGATAATCAAAGTCAGAAGCTCTTACGAAAATGTAACCTTCTTCCTTCATTAATATAGGGTTTCAGTGTTCAAGTAGACAAGGGATGTGATAGAACTCAAGTCGGATTTTATCGGATAATATCACTATTAGTGACACTTAGAGAGACCAGTGAATCTCCTACTTTGTTTATTAGAGGAAAGTCAATTAGACTCGCACAAAAAAACTCACAAAACATGGCAGCAGTCACCCAACACTAATCACTTCAAACCACACTACAAAATTACACAATTATGGAATGTTTACAATGATCCTAAGACCATACTCTCACATGTCTTATCTTCTAATGGTATTTCCTCACAAAAATTTCTGCAAATCTATAAACATATTACAGAACGCTTATAGATAGTCCACTTATGCTGAAAATACCTAGGCAAAATAGAGAAAGACAATGCAATACTGTACTCTAGAATATGACTCAAAATATATTAAATCACAGAAAATATTGGTGAATGGAAAGATAATGACTCAATTACATCATCTGCATTCATAATTTTATCAGTATACCAGAATCCAGACCGAAGGCAAGAAAGGATCAGTCCATGTCCTATCTATCTCAGTTAGAGTGTAAAATAAAAACAGAAGCTGGGATAATAGAGTTCACTTACAAGTTTTAACTGTCGAGGATATTGACACGCCCCAGGAGAACCATAACTAACTGCCAAGATGTTGGCACCTTCCTGCAAGCGGAGACAGTATAGCAGTTAGCAAGTAAACGAACCGAGCCGAACACAGTTTTGAACTATATTCGTAGTCCCAACTTTCTTTGTAATACACTCACGTAGTAGTTAAAATGCCAAGGCGCAAACTAAACTTTGAGCTCAACAAACGGTTATACCAAAAAAAGGGCATTACCATGTGTATAATGAAATGCTCATCCAAGCCATCCCGTGGTAGACATCTCTGCAATCAAACAAGTATAATGTTTTATAACAGACACATAGCCTGACGGAAAAGTGGGAAAAGGCAAGAACGGTGTCTAAACGAGTGTTGTATTTGTCAGTCTAGCCTAGAAACAAATTTGTAAGTGTTTTACAGAACGACCAACCATTTCATACCAATCCAATTATACAAACAAGCTCCCATATCTCGAAAGAGTAGAAATAAATTAGATTATTACTAGAAAGCTGTAGCCTACTAGGAGTTCAATAAGTGAAACTAAATGAACAAATCTTTCAGCCAGCCACCGTGGTTACAAAGAGTCTTTTATATAGACTAAAACAAAGCCTGTAATTTACAGCTCCAGACATGCGAAAGCACTAGCAAACAATCAAAGAAAAATGACAAAGAAATCAATCTAAAAGGTTGATATAGACTTACAGCTCTCACTGATGCAATCACAAACTCTCTCCCTGGTGGCTTGACCACATTAGATGGAAGTCGAATCCGATAAAAGTCATCTCCTTTCAGCAGATTCTACAAATAAATTCCAACAAAAAGCATTACATCTCTCAATTCCAAGGAAATTAGAGAAACAACTGATACAACAATAACATTAGAACATTACCTTGAATGCATCTTTCTCTTCAGCAGAAAAATCATTCCTAGAGAATCGCAGCTTCGTTAATGTCTGCATCCACACAAGATCAACTCTAGTTAATTACTGAATTAAATATCAGATAATTTAACAATCTTAATTAGATCAATTCACTTCAGAGCAAAGCCAATTCCAGAATTTGCAGATTAAACTCAATAAGATCGAAGTAACATGAACAGATTCGATCCAAAAACCTAACATCAATAAACCGAATCTCGATACCTTTCCGCCATGACTCCAGGTTTTGAGACGAGCGGAGAATGTACCGGCGGGGGAGAAATCAGAGTCACCGAAGGCATGTTCGAGAGTAAATTGGACTTTTGAATCCAAATCAGTAGGATCTGAGTATCTTCTCCGGATAGTTGGAGTCTGTTGCTGCTGCTGCGGTGAAGAAGAAGAAGATGTGTGAAGATCGGTGGAGCGAGGCTTTGCTCCTTCTAGACCAAATTCGTCGTCGTCAACGAGGAGTTCGTCTGATTGGAAAGCGATGGATGAGGAGAAGATGAGAATGGAAAGGAAGAAGAGAAGTGTGAGCTTCGCCATTGTTGCCGGCGATCTCAGTTTTTTTTTGTTGTGTGTAGATTTAGCAGAGTAGTTGTGCGAGGGTCGCTGAGTTCGATATATCGATCGAGTTTTGCAAGTTTTTGAGTCTTTAACGAAACTGAATTAATAAATAGAAGAAGAAGAAGAAAAAAAAAGCTTTATCCCAAATATTGTAAAAGAAAAAAAAATGAGATATATTTTTTTGGTAGGAAGAAAAAGAAAAAAAAAATGAGATATATTGTTGTTTTCTAAATTTTGTTTTATTGTTTTAGTATTTTGTTCGATAGATTTATTTGTTATACAATTTTGTTCTAGGCTTTCCATGATGACCATCGTCTCCGTCGTATTCGGAAGTGTTTTATGAGATTCTGTTTTTTGATCTTTATTTGTCGGGTTATGAAATCTTAGTTAATTGGTTTCGAAAAATCATCTCCTATGATGGAAAAAAATAGATGTTATCGATAGGGTGGCCATGGGCAGCAATGATAAATCGGATTCACAGTTTCTTCTAAAGAAAATGTCTTCTTTGGTACTTGTGTCAAGTGTTTTTCTTGGAATTTTAAGTTTGTGTGCTTCCTTAGTTTTTTTTTTCGATTACTTTCGATTTCGGCTTTAAAATTTCTTATTTGTAGTGTGTTTATGTTTCCTTACATAGATCTTAGTCTTTGAAAAAAATTCATGTTTTCTTTCGTCTTAGTTTCTGAGAACTTTTCTTTCGTCCGACAAGTTACAAAGATCTAAATTTTTTTGTGTGTTTACTTCTCGACAATATATATATATATAGGGGTGAGCACACAACTACAAGATCTCACCCAAAACAACCCGATAACAATACTTTCTTAACAAAAAAATCTAACCCCAATATACATATTTATCTAGAGGAATATATGTAAACCGGCTCCGAGTATCAAGGAGTAAGATACTCCTACATAAACAGTAGGAGAATTAACCAAACCAAAGCATGACAATATTGACCAGGTGGAATCAAACGATAACTATGATTACATGGATTTAGCTGCTTTTTACTTATGACACAATCAAATAAATTTTATTGACACTAAAAGCAGGCTCGGCTCTTGGAGTGTGCTGAGTGTGCAAGAGCACAGGGTTTTATTTTTTTATTTATTTTTTCTTGGTATTTTAGGGTCCAAAATATTCAAATAATTACAAAATAGAGTCTAAGTTTTTAAATGTTAAACATTTAGGCCATCATATAAAAAACATTTGCAACATATAGCACAGGGCCCAATAATATTTTGAGTCGGCCCTGACTAAAAGCATAATAATATTCTAGCGATAATAAACCTATATAAACTATAATTATTAAATAAAATAAATCAAACGATAGAAGCATGGTTCACTAAGCGACAACCGATCAAACAAACCGATAAACCATAAACTATATACCGATCGAATATAGAGCATGTGGTGACTTATCTTTCAGAATGAAACGTATGTTTAGAGGGATCAGAGCTCAAAATCGAAGATGGAGGTGAGATGTTAGAAAACGGGTAGGATTTTGATAGAAATTTATTTTTAACTCAAGCGGCTAGGTGTCGATAACGTGTTGTGAACAAATAGGTTTAAGAATTTGTTTTCTTGTTATTGATAGATTCCATAAGATACACGATATATATATAGGAATTAAACATTAGATTTTATGTTAGAGATCACATATTCTATAACCTTCTAGACTCTACTAATGGACCTATAATGGACATCCATACAACTACAACATTATTCTTCTTTTTTTTTGATCAACCAACTACAACATTATTCATGTAAAAAGACTATATTATTATTATCTTGATGTATTATATGATGATTATAAAGCAATTAAATATCAAATAAAAATGATTAAGAATCATAATTTTAAATGTTAGTAAAATCTTTTAAATATATAGATTATTAATTGTGAAAATATTATATATGCTGATTTTATAATTAATGTTAAAATCTTTTAATTGTATTTGGTTGTATGAATAGTAAAAATTTAATGGTAAGGATTGTTTGAATATAAAAATATAAATATTTTTCTTTTAATAATATAAATATTTTGTATATAAGTTGGGTATTGTGGACAAATTAAATGGCTAAAATATTTGACTATTTACAAGTTTTTAAATTTTCGGTATTTCTTCTTTTTTTACTAGGCTAGCAAACGCGCTTGTGGTGCTCACAACGTCAAACCAACTATCCTCATCCTTGGACCGTCTCAACTACCAAAGATTCAGAAAGAACCTCAACAACTTCTTTGTTTAAAATTGTAATTTTTACAGTCACATTCTTTACTAATCAGTTATAAAATTTATACGATCAAAGTCTTTAAAGCAAAAGTTTCTACAGCGAAAGCTTTTACAGTCAAAGTCTCTACAGGGATAATTAAAAGTCGTTACCATTTACTTGTTTGGGTTGTAAAACGATTTGTTTGTTTGGGTTGTAAAACGATTTACTTGGTAGAAGTGGTTTTTTTCGTTTGTAACAATTAAATTTTACTTTAACAAATGCTAACTCAAGAATAATGTTTTATCATCTCTGATATGAATATAAAAGATGTAGTTTAGTAAAAAAGTACTGAATACACAAAATTATGTGAGCAGTCCATAAAACAATATGTACGATAGTCATAATGTTAAAAAATACGTTATCATTGAAGTCTTTGGGTCAAAAAATTTCTTTTGGTTAAAAAGGCTTTGCATTTAGTCAAGTTACAATTTATTTTAGAAATCCTCTTTGACAACTTGTAAATTTGTTACAATTTACAAGTTATACTAGAGTTGTATAGTGTATATTGTTTGTCTATAAGATCATAGAAGTTTTTCGAGTTATTTAATTTGTATTGTTACATTTTTTTAGTGTCATAATTAGTCAATAGTTGTTTTTTTAAAATTTTTTTATCATTTCTATTTTTTTAATCATGAATTTGATATTAAAAAAAAAAAATTGGTTATGTTTTGCTTATTTTTCTTCTTATGTTTTGCTTAAATATATATATATATATATAATAATATATCTATAAAACAGCCACTTCCATCGAAATCGAAAACTAGAGAAAAATTGAAAGACTAATTTTATCACATTTAAATCTATTACTTTTGGCATTTTAGAAAAAAACAAGAAAAATTTGCACTTCTAATTCTTTCAATGATTAAATAATTTACATCACCTTTATCAGGATTATCTGAATCTAGTTATTAAATTATGAAGGCCAAAAATATATTGGTCTCAGTGCCTTAGAGGCCTACTTTCATACATAACATGTGATGTAAATAATCTTGTATACATTTTTTTATATATATAATCTGATAAACTTTTAGTGGACACAACAATATGCAATCGCATATGTGGATAACCAACCACACATTTACGGAACCAAAGCTACGATTATTGTATGGGATCCCGTAGTCGAATCACCGGACGACTTCAGTTTAGCTCAGGAAATAACGAGACCAACGATCTCAACACGATCGAGGCGGGTTGGCAAGTAAGTTCTAAACATTCACAATTGCATTTAACTTTTTCCATGTTACTACTTCATCAAAACATTATCAGAATTATGTACGCAAATGACTAACCATAAAATCATATTATTCATGATTTAGGTTTTCCCCAACAGGTATGGTGACCACCCACCAAGACTTTTTACGTATTGGACGGTATGTTTGATCTCCCTATCAATTTCATCTTTCGATTTTGATTTTATAATATTATCAAGTATCAAAAGTACACATGGCCCATCATATTACTAACATTTTTTTAGTGTCGTAATTACTCAATAGTTGTTCTTTTTTTTGTTTTAAATTTATCATTTCTATTTTTTTAAAATCATGATTTGATATTAAAAGAAAATTGTATTACTTTTTTTTTGTTAAGTTTTGCTTAATTTTTGCTTCCTTTTCTTCTTAGATTTTGCTTAAATATATATAAATAAAACAGCCACTTCCATCAAAATCGAAACTACAAAAAAATTTGAAAGGCTAATTTTAAATTATTTAAATCTATTATTTTTTGGTATTTTAGAAATAACAAAAAAATATGCACTTCTAAGTTTTTCAATGATTACATCACCGCTTTCAGAATTATATGAATCTAGTTATAAGATTAGAATATACAAATACGCAATCTGTAGAAAACATTTATTCGGATTGCAAATTTCTAACAAAAATCGTAAAATATATATTTTAGTTTAAAAAAAAATTAAGAAAAAGTTGCGATAAAAAGATAGAACCATTCACAAGTGCATAAGGCATTTATTGGGATTGTTATTATTATTAGATTATTTGTTTGTTATTTTTTCCTATATTCTTATGTTTTGCTAAAAATATTCTTAGATTTTTCTAATTAATGGTCAACTTTTTAAAAATATATCAATAATTCATGCTCTCGGTTTCACTTTATTTCAAAGATGCATCTTTATCAGATTTACTCTCTATCAATACCTCACTTTCTCTAGAGGACACAATTGTTTCTCGGGGTAACGTGTTTGAACTGGGTATCTCTAAACAAAGTTATCTCCCCTACATTGCCATATGGTATAAAAATTACCATAAAGATATAGTTTGGTTAGATAATAAAGTATCTCATTTTGAAGATAGTATAAATTCTTTGTTCATATAAAAATATCAACCAGAAGTTTAATTTTCTATGATAATTACACGGACCAGACAATCTAGTCCACTGGCCTTCCTTCTAATGGAAGCAGAAGAGGTAGCCGCAAAGTTCAAGCAATTCTTCTCTAAAATGGCAACATTGTACTAAGAGATTAACTTAACATCATATTGTGGCAGAGCTTCGACCAACCTTTAAACAACTAGCTCCCGACGCTAAGATATGGTTGAACACACGTTTCACCAGTTGGAAAAGCATAACAGATCCATCAGCGAGTCATTATACTCTCAATATTGATCCTAGCAATGTTAGAAACAAAGATGATAGAAAAGATACCACATTGTTAAAAACAGATTTGTCGAACAGAGAACAGAGAACAAGAACAGTTTTACTGAATGACACTTTATTCTTTGAATCACTTTCAGATATCTCTGATTTGTCTCTGATATTTTTCTCAGAAATGAGAATACATGCTTATATAGAAAATAAATGTAATTGCACCCATTAAACTCATGGACTCATTTATGTCGGGAAAACGGCCAAAAGCAACCCCCAAATTAAATAGAAAACCAAAACTGACAAATGTCTTAACTCCCCCATTTATTCTTGTTTGAATCACATTTCAACAAGCAAAATAAATTTCCTCCTCATAGTTTGGAATGATTCTTTGTACGATTACGAGTTGATATACTCTCAATATTGACCCTAGCAGAAGAAATTCTCTCATCATGGTTTCATTCTAAACATGCGGTTTCTTCATTGCATGTAAACGCTGCATATTCTTCAGAGTAGATCCAAAGGAGAAATTGGGTTAAAACCATAAACAATTTGAAAAAGAGAATAGTCTCAGAAGAAGAATATACTAAATGGTTGTATGAAAATTCAACATGAGGCAAACAATCTTCCCAATTTTTCAAGTTCTTTTTAATCAATGCCCGCAAAAGAGTAGATACGGTTCTATTAACTACTTTCGTTTGTCCATCAGTTTGAATGTGACATGTAGTAGAGAATAAGAGTTTAGTCCCTAGTTTAGACCATAGAGTTTTTCAAAAGTAACTTAGAAACTTAGTGTCCCTGTCCGAAACTATAGTCCTAGGCATGCCATCCAAATGGACTACTTCATTAAATAACATATTAGCAATGTGCAATGCACCATTAGTTTTGTCACAAACAATGAAATGTGCCATTTTAGATAATCTATCAACAACCGCAAAAAGGAAACTTTACCAATTCTTGTCTTAGGCAATCCAACTATAAAGAGAGTGATCTCATAAATCTAAGGTTCAACCCTATTGCCTATTGGCCACACATGAGAAGGATGTTGAAAGAATTTGAGACAGATGCGTTACTTGCATTAGTAACCACTTAATCAGTACTATTATTTATTTTTTGGTAAAAAATCAAGGGTTGGTATTTATACAAGTTACAGTAATGAATCGTGTTTTCAAATTCAGCATGTAGTTAAACTAGTTTACATTTCAATTTAACCGCGACTTGATATTTTTCTTTTTTGATAGTCAACTCAACTATACATGTTAATTCTTTTAACTAAAATTGTTGTATGTTTGCGGAAGCGAAGGTAGGCTGGCCTGAATTGCTTCCGTACACTTCATCTCTCATAGTTGTTACTGGTTTCCACTCTAGTGATAGTGACCATGTTATGTTCAAAGCAGCATCCATATTTCGGGAATTGATCGTACTACATGAATAGTTGGCGGTTTGTTCTTGCTTATCTTATAATCATATATATTTGTTACCTAGTAATGTTTTCGCCATTATGGTTTACTTAATTCAAGAAAAAAAAAAAGGATATCGAAAGAAATCACTAGAGTCTTGGCACAAAACTATCCCGAGACGCCCAGTTCATATGGTTTGAAAGTTGATACCTGACTAGCAATATCAAGGATTTCTGGCACAACTGTGTTTGTGGCTAACCCAACTTTTGGTAACATCTCAAACGTCATTGTTAAGCTCAAGTATCCAATGTGTTTGAAACAATGAACACATTGAATTGCAATGTTGAGGGAGTACAGTTGATTATACATACCTCGTAGTTTCTGAAGACGATTGGCTACGAAAATATGGCAACATGTTTTACTGGAAAGACAAGTCAAACATGGAAGACGAGCATTTCTATTTCAATTTAAATCGATGAATCTCTTTCTTTTATGCTCTAATTGTTAACAAAAATGTCTTGGCACACCAATTGGGTCTCCAGATCGACCACACACCTGTGATGAAAACCTAAACGTGAATGCGAATACTGCTTTATTTATGCCGATACATCAAGAGCCTCGACATTCTCAAGAGCCTCGACATTCTCCGTTTCATATGCTCTTGGCTTTCTTTCTAGCTCCCGTATCCTCTTCAGCTGCTCCTCAGTGTTTTGTTTTTATTTCAGTTAGTAAAAATTGAAATTTGGGAATACCGAAATGGTAAATAGTGTTTTTGTATCTAGTTAGAGGATGATAGAGGGTTATGACTTATGTGAGTAAACATCCTAATAAAAAAAGTGTCCACTTGACACAAAGTGAGTCAAAGTGGAAACCATGCACAGTTTCAAAAGTGTGTCTGAATGTACATAACCCAACTATAAATGGGGATTAGATAGCTGGATATTTACTTAAGAGTACCCACACATGCTTTTTGTGTCTTTCTACAAGACACAAGGATAGTTTACAGCAGGAACGTAACCCAGTAACAACTCGGAAACAGCCGATATCTAAAAGTCGTTAGCTTTCCTTCGCAGTTCATTTAACTCATTCTCGATCTCCGAGTCTTTGAAAGGGTATCTCGTGCTTGCTGCAACGGTGCTTCTCCCTGGAGGAAGCTCTCCTTTCTGCTCCATATCATATAAACAGAGGATAACTATGAGATGTATGTTTTACAAACTCAAACTCAGAGTGAAATAAAATGTTAGTAGCAAAGTAGGATATAGTTAAACATGAGACAAAGTAAGGTAAACATGGAAGTAATTTGAGGAGTTTGAATTGTTGATTTCAGTATCGTAGTAGTTCATAGGAACCATCCCAACTTGCTGAACCCCTGTCTTTTCAGACGGTAATTTGCAATATAGTAGCTTGTGGACATAATATTTTGGTGAGTGATGAGATTATAAACTCCGAGGAACTAATATGATAATCGACGTTTTACAAACCTTTGAGCTTCCGGACAATTCTTTCTTCAAGTTTGCAAGATCATCATCCACAGATGAAGTTTCAAGCATTTGAAACTGCAAATCACAAAGAAATACACGTTAATGTCAAGATGGTAGTATATATACAAGTTCTTCTCCTACCAACAAACATACAATAAACCAGATTAGACCATCGTCTCAGTCATAGAAGATATTAGATGAAGCAGCGAATTTACCTCTGAAACCAATTTAAAGGAGAAAGTTTATCCTCATCGTAGATATACTAAGACAAGAGATAGAAAACCAACCTTCCCCTCGAGTTCATCGGTTCCAATCTGAGTGAGTGCATCTGCTTCAGACTCCATAGCCATCACTGTCAAGCACTTTCTAGATTTTAGTCTCTACCAGAATGAGCATACGTCAATAAGCAGAATGTTAAGTCTTTCACAACGAAAAATTCCAACTTCAGAATTCTGATACTAGCTAGCAACTCAGAGATTTACAGAAAGAATAAGAGGGGTATATCTGCACAGACTAACATTAATCAACCAGAACCTAATCGAATTGCTAGAAATAGCAAAAAAATGGTTATCCAGTGTCATCAGTCTCTTGTACCTAAACAAGAAAGGATTACACCAAGTTTATCCTTTACTCCGACGTCACATTGCACACATTATATTACTGTTCTATTGTTTTGCATGAGGTAACTACAACACTAATTCCACATCCACGTTGCCCAGAATCTGAGCACTATTTCTCATGTAACCCCATCGCCTAGGCGGCAAGTAGTAAAAGCTAACAGAGAGAAAGTAGTGGACTCTCAACTCACTTTCAAAGACTGAACGGTAATCCTAACTACAGGCCAAACTTCAAATTTAGAAAGGAATAATAGGACTAATTGCTATTGGTTACGTATAGACAAGTGTTTATAAGTTTTGATCAAGTTGGAGGATCAAGAGATCATACCTTTTTCCTCCATTTTCTCAAAAGCTGAAAGAGCACCGCTTGTATTTACTGTCCCTATCATCTCTTGCACTTTGGTTGCAGTCCTAGCAGGAATTTAAAAAAAAAATAGAGTTGGCACAATATATAAATCGAGAAGAAACACTCTGTATGGACGAGCTTCCCATAAAAGATGTAAAGAAGAAGAATAGGGAAATGATACAAACTTAGCAGTGCGAGCACGTGCAAGGAGCGTATCTTTCTTTGCTTTTGCCTCTTGTATTTTACTCTCCAAGAGCTGCAAAGAAAAGGGGAAACAACAAAAAATTTACAAAACATCATTTTCTAAGAACCAAACTTCGCCCTAAGCAATTTCAGAAAATATAAGAATCATGTGCTATGGAAATGGAAGAATTCTGAAAATACACATAATAATCTAAAATATCTTCTACATTATGTCCATAGGATACAATAGCTCCTAAGTACAAAACGTGAAGAGAGATACTTAGCATATGAATCTTATGACGGAGGTATTTAACTATGGTACTATCTCTAAACCATTCAAATGTTATGGTGGCATGACGAAAATTATGTATACATGATTCTTTGTTTTATTGAGTAATACCGAGACGATAAACTCATTTAATCATAGCTCTAAAGAATCCAACAATTTGTAGTAAATCAAAATACAAAATATATAAATAAAAATGGCGAAAACTAACCCTTGTATTTGAAACAAGATTGTCGACAACACCTTTTTGCTGATCTAGTTGAGTTTTCAGAGCACTAGCGTTGTCCTGTTAAGAAAAAAGGTACTAACTTCAAAACCAAAAGTTCTAGATTTTTTTGTAATGTACAATGCATGTATTCAAGAGACTTCAATAGTTGATAAGGTATCAGCAGGCAAAAAATAACGATAATGTTCCTGCCTTCAATTCGTTAGCCATTTGCAAAGGTTACACAAAATACATAATCAACAAAACTGAAAAAGATCCATACGGTCCGTTGCTCAAACAAAAGCACATCAGAGATGATAGCTGTTTCCGCAGTGCTACATATAACCAAATTTTAATTTTTCTGATACTGAAACACAATAGTCAACATCCTAATATGTAGAAACACAAGAAGGATCGTTTTTGGCTGCATCTGTAGTGTTATATATATCCAAAATCTCTTTTGTTCTAACACTGCAACCACCTTAAAAACTCAACAAACAATATATTTCAATCAACACTGCCAAGCTCTATTGCATCTAAAAATGATTGGACAAGGGTGCAAGTCCTGAGGAGGATTACAGAATACTTAAATATCTAAATTTTTCCTTTTTACTTTCACCACCTCCTAACTAAACCTTGCAGAAAACCAAGAGATCAGCCACAAAACGCTCGAAGCGCCAAACGATTAGGTTCTTTCATTTGTTGGAGTAAGCACACTTAAGAACCAGAAAACAGGTGAACAAGAGAATGGATAGATATAACCTACAGCAAAAGACTTTCGTCGTTTAAGGGCCTCGCGTGCAAGATCCTCATCTCCTTTTGCAAGAGCAAGTTGTGCCCTTTTGTACCTATTCAAGCGTGCAACATGTAAGAATAATCAGTTATGTGAAGAATTAAGTAAGAAAGAACGGATCCAAGCTAACAAACATACCAATCATCAGAAGCCTGCTGTGCAGCTTTATATTTGTTCTGCAACTGCTTTTGTGATGCTAAAACCTTCAGATACATTGATAATACACAAGTTATTAGCTAATCTCATAAATAGGGGCAAACCATGCTCTAGTAAAAAAAATGAAGAAGAAAGACATCACAAAGGAACATGTATAAAGATTTTTCAAGAGTAAAAAGTGTACCTGTGCAGTGGCTTGACGCATCTTTGTCAAATCACTATTCATTTCAATGACAGTTTGCTCCAGGATTTTCTCCGGGTCTTCGAAGGAGCTTATGAGGGCATTTGCATATGACTTTGCTTATTGAAATGAAAAATAAACAAGAGAACTGATTAATGAACTCCAATGTATAATGACTGTCAGATACAGAATCAGAAAGGTTAAAAGTACCTTGACCACTCTAGAAAATCGTTCAAAAAGATTCATTGTAGCACCATGACCATTGCACCTGAGTCTATTTGCACAAGCTAATCTCAGCACATTCACTCTCAGTGCTCCACCTTGTATATAAAAACAATAATCCTTTTGAATTTAAACAATAAGAATTTCAGTCCAACAACAAAACTTCAATCCAAGAGAAATAGATGCTAGATGTGTGTCAAAGCATTCTGAAGTTATGCCTGCATTTTAACAGAAGCTCACCCCAAAGAGTATATCTATCTCTAAATTTTATAGTTACTAAGTCAAGAAACACAAAATTCTATTCATACAATAAAAAGCACGATCAATACCCAATTTAACTTCTTTCACTCTCTGACCAATCACGTTCACAGATTTTTTTCGGGCACAATCTAGATAGCTGCACTATTCTCCTCTTAGCAATCAAACTACGCGTAAGCTGATGAAATGAAGAGAAAGCAAAACCCTAAAGCGAATTAGAGAAGAAGGAGACGCACTGGAGTTACCGAAGAAGGATGGTCTGAGGGGTAAAACCCTGAGGGAACAAGGGCGATTAGAAGAAGAAGAAGCAGTAGGACGGAGAGGAGGGAATAACCCGGCAACTGGTGAAGCTTTGAGAGCCATTTCAATGGCGATTTCGTCTCTTCTCCTTCTCTCGTCTTCGCTTTTGGCTTATTGGACGATGTTTGTGGTCTCTGAGGCTACTCGGATGTTGTTCCGATTTTTCTTTCTCTTATCCTACGTCGTTTTGGTCAAAGAAAAACATTTTTTTCTTTCTCAAAGGATATTTTATTGAAACTGGAAACAGATATGTTACACAAAGCTAACAAAAGTGACGACCCTTCCATAGTAAATACATGATCCTCTCGGTCTCCCACCCGTATTTAGAAACGAAACTTGCCGTATTGTATTGTCGACTAGAGTTATGATGATCTGACTTAATATCGGATGTGAATATAACCGATGACCGAATGTTTGGTGATATAGAGGCCCGAATGCACCCAACAGTCGTGGAGTTCACAGTTCAATATTGATCGTCAGATGTAGTTGCTGGAATTTGCAAACTCAGTTGGAAACTTGCAATCTTGGGAGATTTTCCCTTATACTATATAACTTGGGAGTATATATTATCTATTTGGAGAGATTCACATACATATCATATAATCTATTGATACATTAATGAAAACAGAGTGATCGATCAAAACCCAAAACATGCAAACATAAGCACTAAGGGAAGATCGAAACATTTCGTGAAACACCTGGCAAGCAATACATGTAAGCAATGCCTTTGTGTTTTTAAGTCTGGTTTGAGAGTACGACTGAAGAAGAAGAAATGTCTTGGGGAGAGTCGAAATGGGTTTCACCTGAAGGAGAAGAAGAGTCGTTAATAAGAGATCTTTGGATCTTCTTTAGTTCTTTGGCCACTTCCACCATCGTTGGAACTTCCCCTTTAAGACCGACGCATCTCAATGAGAGCATTGCGAAAGCTTTCATTTGACGAATCTCTTGTTCGGATATATCACCTTCTTCTTCTGTTTCTTCTTCGGGTAGAAGCTTTTGCATTACAATTCCAATGGCAAAGACATCCGTTTTCTCCGAGACTAAACCACTCATCTTGTAATTATGGTCCATGTAACCAAATCTTCCAACTATTCTGTCAACCTTGACAAATGTTTCTCCTTGTGGAATTGAGACGCAGCAAGAGAAATCACTTAGCCTAGCGACTCCATCGTCATCCAAAATAATTTTCTTAGGAGAAAAATTCCTATATACGAAGGGCCTAGGGAAGGCAGTGTGAAGGTAAGCAAAAGCAGTAGCGATATCTTCTGCTATCTTCATTTTTCTTTTCCACGGCTCTTCACTTATATCATCCAATTTGTAATGTTTCTTAACACCATTATAAACCAAGACTGGATTTTCCAACTCAAGACAACATCCAACCAATTTCAAAAAGTTTTTGTGACCACTCAGGCACTCACCATCGATGAAACTGCTATGTCGCGACAAAACTTTCCTTCTTGGTAGTCAAAGAACCTGTGTAAAGCTTTCTTGATGAGTATCACGCCATGGTTCTCGTTCTTACCTGAATACCATTTGTAGCCAAAATCAGATAATTCGGTAATATGATTAGCCTCGTTAAGATTGTCGGTGGCTTTGCAGATCTCATCAGCAGAGAAGAATTTTATGGGATTGGATTTGCCATCGCAACATTCTATGAGATCTTCTAACACCATCGCCCCTCTCTCTGACACTATATCGAACTTTGGCTTCTTCTTCCTCCACCAACTCATCTAAAATACCCAAAATTTCTCCAAGGTTGAGCCTTTGATGAGGTTGAACCTTTGATGAAGAAAATAGAATAAGCAACAGCGAAGAGGAAGAAGAAGAAGTGAGAAGGCCATTGTTGGGCTTCAGTTAAGCCCATATTATAATTGGTGTTTTTGATGGCCCAGGTAGAAGATGACTCAACGATGACCTTCTGAAGCCTCCCAACCGCGTTCTAGTTATGATCTCTCATGGAAGTGGACTCAATGATTTCGATAGCTGCAACATCATGTTTCACTTTACTATACATGTGAATGTCACCTTTGAACGAATGTTTGGTGAGACAGTTCAATATTGATCGCATTATTCATATGTAATTGCTGGAATTTGCAAACTTATATCGATGAACCCTGTTTCCCAACTCACTATGTAAACTTAAAAATTGTTATTGACTTGGGTGACTTTCCCTTATAATACATGAGTAGACATCAATATATTATCAATACGAGATTCACATATATCATAACATTTCTTGATGACACTAGCAAAAACAGACGGATCGATCAAACCCAAAAACACATACACAAGCTCTAAGGGTGAGATCTGACAATAGAATCAAAAGTAACGTAGTACTATTTAGAAATACAACAACAAAAAATGGAAGTAAAAGTAAACAAAATGAAACTTGATAATGTTTTAATACGAACATGAATCGAACTTTTTCAGCTCAAAATAACCCATTGAAACATTTCGTGAAATACCTGGTAGCAATGCCTTTGTGTATTTAAGTTTGGTTTGAGAGGACGACTGAGGAAGAAATGTCTTGGGGAGAGTCGATATGGGTTTCACCTCAAGGAGAAGAAGAGTCGTTATAAAGAGATGTTTGGATCTTCTTAAGTTCTTTGGCCACTTCCACCATCGTTGGAACTTCTTCCCTAGGACCGATGCATCTCAGTGAGAGTATTCGGAAAGCTTCCATTTGACAAAGCTCTTGTTCTGAAATTTGACCC
The DNA here is from genome assembly GCA_019202805.1 of Arabidopsis suecica. Taxonomy (NCBI): domain Eukaryota; kingdom Viridiplantae; phylum Streptophyta; class Magnoliopsida; order Brassicales; family Brassicaceae; genus Arabidopsis; species Arabidopsis suecica. The sequence goes on along the minus strand of CM032906.1, from coordinate 7,813,069 downwards.
ATCTTTTCTATCATCTTTGGATCTGCAATCTCTTCCATTCGTCGGTCTTCCTTTAATTTTGACATAACATTTTGAGCAAGTCTTTTCCTCATACTGTCAAAGTCATAATCAGTATTAGAACCTCCACCTTGACTTTCTTCTTCTTCTTCTTCTATGCTTCGGTTTCCTAATAAAAGCGTTAGACCCATAAACATTCCAAAGGCAAAGACATCTGTTTTCTCTGAGACTACGCCGCCACTCTTGTAATTATCGTCCAAGTAACTATAGAATCCATGTGCTTTTTCGTCAACCTTAACAAATGTTTCCCCTTCTGGGATTGAGACGCAGTAAGAGAAATCATTCAGCTTCGCTACCCCATCTTCATCCAACAATATCTTCCGAAGAGACAAACTTCTATATACGAAGGGCCTAGGGAACGCAGTGTGAAGATAAGCTAAAGCAGTAGCAATATCTTCTGCTATCTTCATTCTCCTTTTCCACGGCTGCTCACTTATTTCTAATTGATAATGTTTCTTAACACCATTATAAACCATGGCTGGATCTTCAGACTCAAGACAACATCCAACCAATTTCAAGAAGTTTTTGTGACCACTCACCATCGATGAAACTGCTATGTCCCGGCACAAAAGATCTTCTCCCAATTCACCACTTTTCTTGATGAGTATCATGGGATGGTTCTCGTTCTTACCTGAATACCATACGTAGTAATAAGCTAATTCATGAACAAAATTAGAGTAGCTGAAATTGTTGGTGGCTTTGCGGATCTCATTAGCAGAGAAGAATTTGATGGGATTGGATTTTCCATCGCAACATTCGATCAGATCTTCTAACAACTGGGCTCCACTCTCGGACACTACATCGGATTTTGGCTTCTTCTTCTTCTTCTTCCTCAGCCAACCCATCTCAAAATCTAAGAATTAACGGAAAGAAGCTTTATTTTGAAATCAAATGAGCAAAGGATTCGAGACCTCACACTCACTTGATAACTAAATGGGATATTTGGATTAGATTTCTAAGGAACTCAGTTCTTGTTGAATTTTCAATACCGACGTCCTTCCGCGAAATTCAGAAAATAAACATTTTATTAATTTTTTTTTTGTGAAATTATGGTGATTTCTAGGATTTTTCGGTCTGCTGATGTCATCAATTTTAAAAATTTTAATGGTTGTTACTTGTTAGTGAAGGTTCTTCAAAAATTTACACCTCGGCTGGGATTACATCATCTAATTGTTAAGATTCTCGGTTACTACCTTTTCGAAGTTACGAAAATATGTTCTGTGAATCAATTCTTCTTTCTTTTTTACCCTAAAATTTTCAGAAATAGAATAGGTGTGTCCTTGTACTCAAGTTGATATATTCGGATTTCAGATCGGATTCGGATCGGATATATTCGGATTCGGATATATTCGGATTCGGGTTTTATGCCCAGGCCTATACTCAACCCCCACTTGATCTTTTCTATATATAAGAAACACCATACCACTTCCTTGTAAAGATTTTCACTAAAAACTAAAGAAATTTTTCAGAAGCTGTTTATAAATTCTTTAAATTCTTTGGGAGCTTCTACAAGCTTTTTGAGAGCTTCCAAATTCGCTTAGAACATTCGAAATGAAGAAAGTAAGTGTGACCAAACTGTATCTTCTAAGTTTTATCTTATCTAATTCATTAGAATTGACACCAAGACAAAAACTTATTTTTAGTTAATATCATTTTAAAACATTATACTATAATTTATCACCGTTTTCTTATCAAGCTTATTTAACCCAACAAATTTTCTGTATAATTATATTTTAGTTTTAAAGTTTATAATCACCATTCATTCTTTCATTCTATCATTTTACCTTAATTTCTTAAATATTGAATTCTTTAAGTTTGACAATAGTTCCCAAAATGGATTTTCTTTACTAATATAAGCATTGGTTTAAAAGGAATAAAAACAAAAGCATTGGTTTGTAATAAATGAAAAGTAAAAAAAAGAATTCAAACATCACATTTGGCAATTTTCTTTTCTAAATCCGTCTTTGAAAACGCGTCTCTGTGTTTTCTTTTGCCGTTTCTTTGTCTGAATATGAAACAGAGAAATCACCAGAATTTAATTCATTAATTCAAATAAAATCTCAAATTTTCTCCTCCGGAGATATCTAAGATATCATAGGCGATGGAACTGAGGAGAAAATTGTGCATTGTGGTTGCAGTTTTCGTAATTGTGAACGAATTTGCATCAGGCAATTTCGTGTTTAAGGTACAACACAAGTTCGCAGGGAAAGAGAAGAAGCTCGAGCATTTCAAGTCTCATGACACGCGCCGCCACTCTCGGATGCTCGCTTCCATTGATCTCCCTCTTGGCGGAGACAGCCGCGTAGACTCTGTCGGGTTTTGTTCTTTTTCCCTCTCTTTTTCTATCTCAAATGCTACCGTTTTATGTATAATAAATATTTTCCGACTCAAAACCAATTGGCAATAAGCGTAAAAGATTCATGTCCGTTATATACTATGTTAGATACTTATACAACCGCAATTCCGCAAAGTTGATAGTTATAACGCGATCTGGTTGTAATCGTATATTTTTGTTTGGTTTACAACATAGTTTATGTATCAATTTGGGACAATGCGTAAGTTTAGGTACTAATGCTGTTACATTTTCTTGATTATGTTTTAGTTTATACTTCACTAAAATCAAGCTTGGGTCGCCACCAAAAGAATATCATGTACAAGTTGATACAGGAAGTGATATTCTTTGGGTCAATTGCAAGCCGTGTCCCAAGTGTCCCTCGAAAACTAATTTGAATGTAATGCTTCCTCTTCTTATTCATTTACTGTCTATTGGTAACACATGGATCATCTTTGTTTTTTTTTTTTGCCAATGCAGTTCCGTTTATCGTTGTTCGACATGAATGCTTCCTCGACTTCGAAGAAGGTTGGTTGTGATGATGATTTTTGCTCTTTCATTTCGCAATCGGATAGCTGTCAACCCGCTGTCGGATGTAGTTATCACATTGTCTATGCGGACGAAAGTACAAGTGAAGGTAACTTTATAAGGGACAAGTTAACTCTAGAACAAGTTACTGGAGATCTTCAAACTGGACCACTTGGTCAAGAAGTTGTATTCGGGTGAGCTTAATATCTTCCTTATCTTTTGTTTTTGTGAGTTATCGTTTGTGGTGTTTTTTTTCTCATAAGGGCTTTTCTTTGAGACAGGTGTGGAAGTGATCAATCTGGACAACTTGGGAAGAGTGACTCAGCAGTTGATGGTGTTATGGGTTTTGGACAATCAAATACCTCTGTCCTTTCACAACTAGCTGCCACGGGCGATGCGAAAAGAGTTTTTTCGCATTGCTTAGATAATGTTAAAGGAGGTGGGATTTTTGCTGTTGGTGTTGTGGATTCTCCCAAAGTTAAAACAACCCCTATGGTACCTAATCAGTACGTGTTATGTCTTCTCAAGTCTATTTATTCTTTCCATCAAGAAGCTAGAGTAGGAGTAGTTGCTGTTGTACAAGACTTTCTTAGCGACCGCTAACATGTGTTTCTCAACGATTTTAGGATGCATTACAATGTAATGTTGATGGGAATGGATGTGGATGGAACTGCTCTTGACCTTCCACCAAGTATTGTGAGGAATGGAGGAACCATTGTTGATAGTGGTACAACTTTGGCTTACTTTCCAAAGGTTCTTTATGACTCCCTAATAGAAACGGTAACTTTCTTTGCTCATTTTAGTGTTTATTTCTAGTTTGTGTGAATCACAATCCTGACATGAGTTTTTGATTTGTAGATTCTTGCTCGTCAACCTGTAAAACTTCACATAGTAGAGGACACCTTCCAATGTTTCAGCTTCAGTGAAAAGTAAGATGGCTTGTTTCTTTCCCCTACCGTGTTTATTTCCGAACCATTCTCTTTTAGATACCGATAAATCGAGCCTTTCTTAAGTAGTATGCATGCATCATTACCTATATAACTTTAGTGTGTAATATATATATATGCTAAGCTCTTCCTCCTTAAACTCGCAGCATTGATGAGGCGTTCCCACCAGTAAGTTTTGAGTTTGAGGACTCTGTCAAACTTACCGTTTATCCGCATGATTATCTTTTCACACTTGAGGTAAGTCAATAGACAGAAACTTTGCTTGCGAGATTTCAACAAAACGTTTCGAGATGTTCTAGCAGGATGTTTCGAGTTATGATGATTTTGCTTTTGCATAATTGATGGAAATTGTCTCTCTTTTTTTGCTAACAGAAAGAGTTGTACTGCTTTGGGTGGCAAGCTGGTGAACTGACAACTGATGAAAGAACAGAAGTGATTCTCTTAGGAGGTAAAATTCAAAATTCTAATCAAACCTTTCTTTTGATGTTACTCACTCTACGATAGTCATTTAGCTTATCATTTTGTAGACTTGGTGCTCTCGAACAAGTTAGTAGTATACGATTTGGAAAACGAGGTGATCGGATGGGCAGATCATAACTGTAAGTATCTCTAGAACCCAAAAAAAGTAGCAAACTCTGCATCCTTTCTTTCTCATACAAACAAATGCATTTCATGTTGAAGGTTCATCAAGCATCAAAGTAAAAGACGGATCAGGAGGAGTATACTCGGTTGGCGCAGACAATCTTTCCTCGGCTCCTCCTTTTTTGACGATCGGAAAGCTTCTTACAATTTTGTCAACATTGATCGCAATGGCTTTACTTCATTAGCATAGTAAAAAGAGAGACCATTCATCTGGTTTATATATGCATTGTCTTGGTAATGGATGCTTAAAAAAGATTAAAATCATTTTAATAGTCTTCCTTCCAACACAAACAAACACATCTCTTTTCTTGTTCAGTTTTTTATACAGATCATATACAACAGTATATAGGCATTTACATATCTGTTATAGAGGATGGGAGATAGGGTAACTAGAGAGTGTTCTTCAAGAACTGTACAACAAAATAGACAATGGCTAGAAACAGTGCAATTTGATACACATCTCTCTCAAAGCTGTCGTCTCTTTGGAAAAACTGCATCACCACAACTAACATTCTCTTAGTTTGCAAGAAAGACTATGTAGCCTTTTGTCTAGCGTCTCCCGGGTTTGTTTTAAATCAGACTGATTGATTGACTATATGGTTTAAGCAAGAAATATATAATAGTGTTTTTTAGTTGAAACTGACCTTATTTGGATCGGTTGGATCGCGATATATATCTGTGTCCTCTGTTCGAGTGGTCAAATTGGCGGTCAAGTCTTTTGTGACATCGGCTAAATCTTTTGCGGATTCAGAAGCAGCAAAGAGGCGGCGGGATGTCCAGAAATAGGCTTGAGAAATAGGGGATGATGAAGATAAGTCCCAAGACTCTTCATGCTCAATCACTTGGCCACTAATCTGGTTAAGAGTAAATTCAGATTTGACTTTGATTATCAAATCTCCACTTACAGCAGCAAGAAAAGATTTGGGTTTTCCTTTGACTGTCCATTTAATACGCAAGACGCTGGTCGATAACATTACCATCTCCTGTACCGTCTACAAATAAGGGGAAGAGAATCACATTACTTGTGAACCGAAAGGATTAGAAAATGCAAAAAATTGTTGAAGGTTGAGATCAGTTCTTACCACGGTAGGATTCTCTAAGCCACTAGTTATCCACATTGGTCTTTTATACTTCTCACGACCTGTAAAACTTCTAACCGGATCCTGAAATCACTATCAATCACGATGTATTTACTTACTGTCAAGGAATATCAGAACATCACGAGAGAAATGTTGGAACAAAGTGTTGTAATTTTACGGGACCATGTCTAAAAGAAATGTTTCCTACACCCATTAGCTTATTAGGCATAAATCCTTTTCACCTAACATAGATAGCATCCCTTTAATCGGTTTTTTGACTATAAACAAAATTTTGTGCTTCATTTTTCAACAGCAACTCGTAAGAACAATCTTATCAGGCTCATGAACTAGACATCATTTCAAGCGTAGAAAATAGCCCAAGCTACTCAAAATAGGTAATAAGAAGTCTGATTTAGTTGCATGAACTGCCCAAAAGACAAGAGGTTCCTACAAATTTGTTCTAGACTGCTTAAAGCTGGAAGAATACAATCACAAGATAAACACTACTCCTTTTACCACATATTCGAATGCGCATTTTAAGCAAAGTGGAATAACCAGTGCCAACTTTTCGACTAATCATATCTATTTGAAAGCAATGTACATTTTAAATTACAATGTGACAGAGAAATGTACCTTATATTTAACGGAAACTGCATAGCATGCAAAGGCACGATTTCCTTCCCTGATTTCAAGAATGTCGCGAACAAGTTGTCTGGCTGTGGATTCCACTTGCGGGCTACTTGTGCACTCAAAATCATTGCATAATTCCCCAAAATCAATCCTATCAACAAGCTTGTCTACTTCTGATTTATCAACGGATACTTCAGTCCTGGTGGAATCATTCATAACTAAGAAAAAAAAGAACAATCAACAGGGATCAAGAAATAAATAAATAGCAGAAGTATCATTCAAAAATATAATAAGATCACATAATAGTTAAGATTCCAGAATAATCCAAAGATATAGAAAAATCAGAGAAGTGGTGAGAGCTGATACAGAGAAGAGTAGTAATGTACCTTGGGGAAGACGGTGGTGGATCTTAGAGGGAAGCCAAGAGTGACGGAAGATGCGCCGCCGGAGAAAGGCGGCTGAGGGAGGAGAAGCAGGGAGGAGGAAGGAAGAAGTAGTCATCGGAGTGTATTTCCATTATGATATCTGATTGTGTGGCCAATGGCTTAATGTCTTCCTTGTCCATTTTTTTTGTGGTTCCCTTTTAAATAACAAAATCTCCTGACTTTTGGATAAGGTTTTATTTTTTTGTAAGTATTTTTCAAGATGACATTCCTGTATTATTACCTCACAAAGAGGTTAAAGACATTAAGCTCTCTATAAACCAAAACCAACAAACAATCCACTAAAGAAGTAATAATCCATTCAAAAAGAATCACACCAACAAAGTAGGAATCAAAACCTTAAAAGCATCTGAATTTTGCGTTAAGAAAAGTAAAAGATTGTGTTTGTTTTATTAGAAGAGAGTGAAAAAAAAAAGCAGAGTCTCTCACTCACTCCTCTTCTTCGGCCTCTTCCAGCCAATTCACAAACGGTTCCAATCCCTTCACAAACGCTTGCCTGCAATGCAAACCAACACACACCATCATTACATATATATTACTAAGAATCCTATTATTAACCATCTTTTTGCAAAAATCAAATATAGTACCTGCCCTTTGGGTTGGTCCCTTTGCGATACCAGTGGAGAATGGTGTCTTCAGCGAGCACATCAAGTTCATACAGAGACCTCACTACCTCTGGAAACACTTTCATCAGCTTTGCATCCTCATAGCATTGCATCTGTACTTTGTACATCAGTTCCATCTCCATGTTCCCGCTGCAGCACAGCGTGTTCAGAAGTGGCGCCCATGTTTTCACCTATCACAAAATAGCGGCTAGCTTAGCTTAGCTTTAAGACCAAACAACATAATCTTGCTTCAAAACAAAACAGAAAATCAACTCACTTGGCGTAATACAGCATTTGAATTTTGCTGCTGGTTTTTCCCAGACCATTGAACAGCATTCATTATCCCATCCCAGATCACATGCACAACCTCAATCTCAGGCAGCTTTGCATCTTTCACCTGTTGCTTCACCGTTTCAATCACTTCATCTACGTTTATTTCCTCTGTCACTTGGCTCGTAAGGACCGCTTTGATTTCCTTCAGCTTCACCTCAAATATTTTCCTTTCATTGTACTCTACCAGAGCTGTCAATCCTGCCTTGCTTAAAATCAGAAGAAAAAATATAGCACATATATCAATTTTACAGATTCATTAAGAAAGCAGAGACGACTAAAGACAAGTGATAAACTAATACAGAATCAGAAGACAGAGGACCTGGGAATGTTGAACTCAACAAAATATTGACAAAAAAGTTAACCTATTGGATCTTAACAATGGCATTCATATCAATATTAAACGAGTAAAATTTAGTGAAATGCAGGGAATCAGAAGAGCAAGGAAACTGTAACAAGTAACAAAAGAACTTCAAGCGATTAAAACTCACGTGAAATGCTCGGCAAAACTTTCAGTAGTCCGCTTTGTGGGTGGCAGGAACTCCAAGAGTTTGTCATCCATCTTACCACGCCTCAGAATAGAAATCAAGTCATCAAGACTGTTCTCAACCAAATATTCATTGAAGAAGTCTGTTACAAAATTGAGAACTATCCCTTTGGCAACAAGATTATCCTTAAGCAATGGCTGGAAGACAGTCTCTGCAGGTAATCCTGAGAGCTTCTGGGAAAATGCGAGCGCTGTGAATATTGCAAGCTTCTTCCTCTCATTCTCCTCAAAAAGCTCCAGTGACTGCAAGAATCTCCGCGTAACATTTTCAAGGTTCTTTATAAGGAAGGCTTTCCTCCGCAAAATTTTCTGTATGTATACAACTGATGGTAAAATAGCTTCACGCGTTGGTTCACAATCGATTATAGAGTAAGGGTGGCGTTCCCCTTCATCAGATTTCACTGAACCAGTTTGTGTACGTCCTCCAATGAAAACAACCTTAATTGATAACAGAGAGATCCATCAATTCATAATCTCGGAGAGACAAGCAAAACAAAAAGTCACTTGATACAAGAAAACAAAAAACTAGTAGTATCCCATGATATTGAATGAAATCAAATATCCAAAGATCGTGAAAAACACAACAGTCAGGTAGATCTCCTATTACACCATAAATGGACCCAACCAGATGAATATAACTGTTCAACTAGACATGAGAAAATATTTCTTAAGAAGACATATGAAATACATAGGTAATAGAAGACAGCTGAGGCAGTGTTGATATATGGAGAATTTACCTCAAAGAAAATGTCACCGTATCTTGAGAAATTCAGATCAGACGACTCTAAACTTTTGGCAACAAGTTCCTAAGACAAGCAAATGAGCAATAACAAAGTCATAAGTTAAGGTGCAAGACTTTTTACAAGCAAACTAAAAGATAAATAAATGCTTAAATCAAGAAAAAAGTACCAGATCACCAGCATTATCCAGATAAATCTGAACTACAGCATCAGAAAAAGCAGCAGGGTCGAGAGGAGCAGCAATATTCCTTTTGCGGGTCTTAATCCGCGTACCTCTACACACACAATTGAACTAAATATAAATACAAACAGTTCCCAAGTCAAAAAACACAACTTAATTACAGTCATTCTAAAATGCTCATGTTAACAATTTCCTAACAATAAATGGAACAAGTTAAAGAGTCACTAGCCAGATCAAGGGAACAGAGTCTTCTCAAATTTCAGTTCAAAGTACTTCAAAATACATTATTATGCATCAGCAGAAAAAGTATGAGAATCACTCAAAGACAGCTTGAAAGTATCATAACTAAATTGGTTTAGACATCAGAACACCACATTTCAAACTTCCATGGACGGAATACAAAGAATTAACATAGACAAAAAAAGGCTAAAACTACAAAAAAAAAAAAAACAATATGTAGAAAAGCTTTAAATTCACATACCCGAGAGTGGGTTTCTCCTTTGAGCTGCAAGAAAAAGAGTAACAAAACAGATTATCAGATAAATAAACAAGAATTTTGAGAAGAATTTTAAATTGATTACGAAAGAATCTTGAATATATACATAAGAAACCCTAGCCAGCCGAAACAAGTCTCGTTTCAGCCCTAAATTCAAAGATTCGAGACAACTCTAATTCAATTAAGAACAGTGAATAGCCACAAGGATTAGAAACAAATTCAGAAGAATGCAAAATCGAAGAAATAGAAGAGATCTGAATCAAATTTTCACGAGGAACAAAAATGGCAGATTCGTCATCATCAGAAAACCTAACGAAAGAGTGTGAAATCAGATTACCTCATAAACCAAGACGCTAGAGAGATTAAACTGGAGACGAAACCTCTATGAGAACTCAGAAGTACGAATTCAAGAGATAGAGGACGATGATAGAAGAAGAAAAATTGAGAGCTTTGTCTCGACGCTAAAAAAGAAGAAGGTTATTATCGAAATGACGACTTTAACCCTAATATTCCAAACCGATTCGATTAAGATCCGGTCCGGTTCAAGATCGGTTAACTCCTGAACCGGTTAATTAGTCCTCTTACGTTTTTGTCACTTTGTCGGAATTAAAAAAAACATCTTTTTTTTTTTTTGTCACAACTGTGTTAGTTTTTATTAAAGTCAAAACAGAGCCATTACAAAGTTTAACAGAGCCACAGTTCACTGAGTGCCGTGCTTACCCCTTAACATAAAGGGCATTTGCCCACAGCCACATTTTATAGACTTGATTTTTAGGCCACATTATTGAAAATATTTTGTTGGTTCAGCAAATTTAAGTTGTATCAGACATGTATTTTGCTTGAAGTTTGATCCATGTTAGCATAATTCATTTCACTATATAGATTTAGAACCTTGACTTTCTATTGTAGCTCACTTTTTTTCTTCTGGTTAGATTTTAGGTTCTTTGGTTCTTTAAAAAATAATTATTCAACTAAATTAGATAGGCCACATTTTATTTTTCGTTCAAAGCTCCAAAAAGCCTTGGCACGACACTGAGTTCACAAAGGCTTTACTGTAAAAACTAAAACAGGATTAAGAAAGGGATCAGTGGTATTCCCTTCACTATTCTAAAACAGAACCCAAAAAGTGATATTATCTGTTCTAGAACTTATTCTACTTAAACAAACTTAACTTAACCTGTAATGGCAGATTACAGGGACCCAAAAAGTTATGACAGAAGTTTTAAGGAGTGATTAACGTTTCTTAGGAGGCTTCAGAATTCCTCCTCTTTCTTCAGCTTGAAGCTTGTGCTTTTAATTCTTATCCTCACCTTGACTGTTGAGACTTGAACTTGGGCGTCTTGATGATTCACCAACCTCAAAGTTCCTTGTCATTCTTGATGAACTATCTTCCTCATTAGAAAGAGAAGTGTTAGATACTGATGAAACTCGTCTTCTCCATAGTGCAGGTTGAGAACTTGGATGTGCAGAGTGTCTAAGACCTTCAAAGCTTAACCCTGGAAAGTAAGGAGAGGCAGCTGCTTGCTCATCCGGATTCAAAGGTGGACAGTGAACCCTTGGTGGTGGAGGTAATGGAGCAGGGAAAGAGTAGTCTGAATTTTGAGATTGAGAGTTAAGTTCAGATCGTCTGTCTTCATCACTAACCCTTCTTCTGTTGAAAATAGGCACATCAAGGACTTCAGGACTGTTCCTTGGAGTAGGAGGGTTATTGTACGGACAGTGGCTGCGTTGATGAGTAAGGCGAAGACAGTTACTACAAATCCTTCTCAGATGCTCATATTGGAAACTGAGCATAGCTCTTTCTCTGGATTCAAAGCAAACTCTTCTGAAAAACCTTAATCACGCAGTGATTTCAAAACGAACTCTAACTCTAGTATAGGTGATTTGAGTAGTGTACTCATCACTAAAATCCACATAGATGACTTCACCTAGAGTTTGAGCTATAAACCTGATTGTTCCATCAGAAACATAGGGGAGAGGAATTCCACGGATTTGTACCCAGAGATCAATTGTAGTAAGGAAGTCTATTCCTGGAAAGTCTTCCCACCTATGAGAAGCGACAAACCAATTGTTGAATATCCATGGAGCTCGAAGTCAGTTTCAGATTGGAATAGAAACTGGACATAAGTACCATTCAGAACTCTCCCTTGGACTCTTGAAGTAAGACCCCACGTCCTTGGTAATGAAGAAACAATAGAGTGGAGGCTTTGAGCTCTTAAGTTAAGAGGACGAGCGATGATGCTAAGACGATTTCGATCAACTGCTTCAACATAGGTATGTAGAGGTATATGTAGAGCTCCGGATCATCTCTACCTAAGTTGAAGTTTTGGAGTTCATCCCATAACCTATCTGCCATGGTTAGAGATAAAAGAAAAACTAAAAAGGAAAAGTTTTTGGGTGAAGAAGAAAGAAAGAGAAGCGGCAGTATTTATATTAGGGATGAAGAAGAAAAGAGAAAAAAGAAATTTAGCAACCCAATATTGGCGTAACCCAATATTGACTGCAGTCAAGATAAGGGAAGTAAAACAAAAAAAAAAAGATTAAGAGGATAAGAGTAAGGAAAAGACAAAATTAAAAACTTCAGGATTAAGTAAATATATATAGCTAAAAGTTAAAAGTAAAAAGAAAATAAAAATAAAAAAGAGGTCAACTAAAAACAACGACCAAAAGCTACCTTGCCAAATCAGAGAGAGAATTGCAAGGTAAAAGCTGAGACTCAGTTTCATTTTGTTCCTCTGATTCAAAAAGGATTTTAAGCCAATTAGGAAAACCTTGTGCAACATAAGACTGAAAACGGTTACCTTGGATAACACTGAGAACAATGAGAGATGCTCCTTTGTTTGAATCCGTGTATGCCATTTCAATTCGCCAATCTTGTATTGCTGCCAACTTCATATTGATTTCAATAGCAAAATATTGCAGTGAAGGCCATTGCTCTGGCTTATTGATTGTTGTTACTATCTCAGAGGCCTCAGAAACAAAAATCACAAAGTTAATCTTATGACTAATCATGCTGTCCACAGTCCATATTATACTTTGAAACTTTGCTTCTGAAAGTGAGCAAATGTTGGAGAAGGATCGTCGGCTATGCATCAACACCTTGCCCTTGGAATCTCTCAAAACCCAAGAAAAACCAGCAATGTTATTCCTTTTTGACCATGACATACCTATATTGCATTTGAGCGAAGGAGCAGGAAGCTTAATCCAAGACTTGATTGCTCTGCCTCTATCATAGGTTTTAGAACTGGCATATTTAGTTTCAATGAGCTGAGCATTAAACCATTCTGATACTTCTTCTTTAATCTTTAAAACTAGATTAGTAAGCACAACCTGTTTCCCTTCAAAGAAAAAGCCATTTCTGTTCTTCCATAAATACCATAGGATCCAAGGAGAGCTTCTACGAATAGCTATGGGAATGTCTTGATTTTGAGTTATTGAGAGCAGGTACTGGAAGTTAGAAAATTCAAAAAAGCATCTAAAGAATAAACTTTGAAGAAAAAAAGATGCAGAGGACTAATTGAAACATGGTTGTATAGAAATAATTAAATAAAGTAATAATAACTCTTTAACTTAAAATCAATGGCACATTAAACCAATAGTGTTAAAATAACAAAACCAAAATTATAACAACTAAATGAATCTAAACTCTAGAAGGCTCTTCCAGACGAATGTAATCATACATAAGTCCTTCAAATGGTCCTGATGCTTTAGATTGTCGAAGATAAATCGTATTGGACCCTGCTCGTAGCAATCTTCCAGGTACATTGATGCTATAAAGCCGGTAGAGTCCATGGATTCCATGTCTTGCTATAGCATTATCTCTTCCAATATAGCCCGTTGAGAAGAATGGCCTCGTGTATTCGTTATTGAACCGTACTTGTAGATTAGCTCGTGCAGCCGAGGCTAAAGCTATCTGCAATGTGTAGCTTCCTCTCATGTTCACGTATGGAAGATGAAACACAACCTGCCATGTAGTTGGTGTGTACGTCGAATCACCGTTGTTTCTTGTGACTTGAGCGTAGAACCAGTCTTTGCTATACTTACTAACTCCAATTGTGTAGATAAGGTCATGGTTTGGATATAAGTCTGTGTATCGTTGCCATAATCCGTATTGCCTAAACTTGTCCGTGTGGTTTAGATATAAAGGGTTCATTGTGTTCTTGTATGGCTCCGGTACAAAGTATTCTCGTGCGGTTCTATCCGGTACACCAATCTCCCATAGCGTTGGACCATTTCTAGGAGGCTTGTAGACAACTCTACCGAGTGTGATCTCTGAACCTGAAGCTACGTTAACAAGGTTTTGGTATCGAAACTCTCCGATAAAACCGGGAACCCATCCATAGAGATTGTAAGTTCCCGGTCTAACGTTATCTATCTTAAAATAACCGGTTTCGTTTGTCTTGGTCCAAAACTGATAACCTTTAGTATTTGTCTGCCACGAACCAGCTTCTCCCGGTGGTGCTAAACCGACATATGCAAATCTCCCCGGCGTTAAGAATCCGTCGTTGACTAGAAGACGGCCGGTAACGGTTCCTCTTTCTTGACGAGAAGGAAAGTTAGATGATGCTACAAAATCGTACGGCCAGGCTTTAACTTCTTCTTTAGACTGTCGTTTAGCATCTTCCCATAATAAATCATGGCCGGAGTTTAAGTAAATAAAAACAGGTCCTAAGACCTTTTTCCACGCTTCACCACTTTTGTAACGTGTGTCCATGTCCGTACCAACATAATGCCCGGTTATAAAGCTCGCAATGGCTGTTGGGCCGACATGAGATGTGAGCTCTTGTTTGATCGGTCCACCAAAGCGGTATTCGCCACTCGGTGAGATAATCCAAAAGCCAACGTGAGATTTAGTTGAGATCCAACCATGCACCTTGTTGTCTTTGATCTCACATGAGTATTGGTACTTATCATCAACTTGGTCTTTGAACATGGAGTTATGAGGATGAATCAATTGTACAGCCTCTTTATAACCAAGAGCCTTGGCATGACCACGATGGATATCGCGGTCATTGTCTGTTGGCATCTCTCTTTGTATATCATCCGTGACCGCCATGTAATGAAACTTATCTTGGTCTAGTTTGAACACCATTCGAACTTGACCCATCTCAACTTCTGGCCATTCGGGAAGCCTCTCGAAAATTCCGTATGCGTAGATTCCTGAAGTATTTCTACGTATAATATACCTCTTGTCTACGTTTAATGGAATATTATGAGAACCAGAACCACTCTCCCATGTTCTAGAGAATGAAATCTCCACTTGTTCTTGGTTTTGAGTTATGATTCTAAATTTAGTTCCTTCGATTCGATCTATGCCACCACGAGTGTTTTCTCCTTGCCATGTTATGTCCCAGTACCCTCGAGCTCGTTGATGTGGACTGAGAACATTATTGACTCCTTTGTATTTGATGCCAGTTATAAGTCCTTGAGGATTTGAGAAACTGACACTAATAATACCATTGTCCACTATCACCTCTCTAGTTCCATGTCTGTTTCTTATTTGTTGAACTGTTGGAGCTCTTGCACTTGTTCCATCTAAGTTTCTTGTCGGCCTAGAAAACGCGATTGGAAGAAGAAGCAACAGAAAGTAACAGATAATTAACGAAGTTATCTTCTTCTTCGAAATCATCTTTGCTTTCAAGATCTTTAGATTGAAAATAATTTAAGAAAAGATTGTTGCTTCAAGTTCAACCTATGGATTGTGTAGTCATGGGACATGCATATTTATATGCGTGTGTGGTTTATTTGTTAAGCAAAGTCCAAGACTAAACGGGAATAGGTGCACCAAAAACTAACTAGGATTTACTTTGACCTTAAATTTATCTGATATTTCTTTTTCTTTTTTAATTGTTGTTAAGATAATATTGAAATAGGCCATGAAAAGATCGACCAAAAATACTTATCATTATCATGAATATAATGAGGATTTACTTCATAAACGGATGTTGACGATTCACAATATATTTCTTTCTCCCCAAGTTATCTCATTATATCTAAAAAATAAAAAGAACAGAGCAGCGATCTTGAAACGGCAAGACAGAGCCTACCAATATATCGATTTTAGTTTATATTTTACTATTTCATGACTACTTTTGAATTAGGTATGAGATTTATTTCCGTTATCCGCGGATATCCGTATCCGTATCCGGTTTTATCCGAAAAAACAGATATCCGGCCAAACGGATACGGAAACGGATAGTAAAATGACGGATATTCTGGATGGATATGAATAATCTTAAAATTTGGGCAGGATAACGGATATCCGGCAAAAAAAAAAATTATAACTTAAAAGCCTTATGACTCTATTTTTCAAGTGTTAAAGCCCAAAAAAACTTGTAAGCCCAACTTTTTTTAATTGTTTTTATTTTATTTTCAATGTTAATAAATAAATCATATGACAAAAAAATAAAAATAAATTTCTAAGTAGAATTTAAGAAGTTGATTAATGTCTCATTTTTTTTAAAGAACATCACTTGAATCTTTTAAACTTTTTGCTACTTTAATAAATTCTTTGTTTTTGTAATGTTTTGTATATATAATCAATTTCTACCTATTATATTAATTTTTTAAGTTTTTATGTATGATATTAATGAATTAGTATTTTAAAACACTATTTCCGATATTCGCGGATATCCAGATTTTTAACGAATATCCGGGTATCCAGTATCCGGATATCCGGAATTTCTGGAACCGGATACGGATACTAAATTGGCGGATAATGCGGATACGGATACGGATATCTTAAAAAAAACCGGATATCCGCTCCGATTACAGGCCTATTTTGAATATGTGAACCTAAAATCTGTTATCCACCTTTAGTTTTGATTTTTGGTGCGTTATGTAACTATTTTTGATTATTTTTGGTTGATTTCTCTGAATTTTTCATCAAGTATCATAGCACATAAATTTTTGATGATTTTGCCATGTTCGTTTTAGTGTTGTCGTGTGATCCCTTTCATCGACAATTCAAAATAACAGTAAGTTTAATTATTTATTGAACCAACGAGATGTCATCTCTTGAAAGACCCAAAATAGCGACGCATGTACCGGTTACATGAAACACTGGATAAAACAGTGATCACCGAATAAAGCAGCAACATCAATTATAATGAATAGAAGCTGCAACAATTGAGGAAGAGGACAAAGCAGCGACAACTAAAGAGAAAGAAATCAGCACCGTTGGTGTAATTTCTAGTAAAACATGTTGTACGACACCTATAAAACGAACAAGGCCGAAAGCTTGGTACTTTTGGAGTTACATATTTTAGTTTAACTCTTTTATAATTAACCGAATAACTTTACTTAAACCCATCGACATAATAAATGAATATCTTACAATAAATTAATAAAAGAAATAGGTCTTAGCTAGTGTTAAGAGTTAATTTGCCAAAACATTTCAGCCACATCCATCTCGATTGTCCACGATATCTACTTTTGTTAGCAGTTTTGTTTCTTCTTTCACCAACTTGTCTTTTATAGATTTTCTAAAGCTAGAATTGTTTTAAGATGTGGATTCTTTCTTCTAAAAATTTTTGAAAAATAAGGTTTCGTACGTCAAATCCATGAAAACTATTCAAAGTGGAGAAAAGAAAACCTCAATTACAAGTTGATGGTTTATCATGATATGAAGGCTCATCATCGCCTAAATCTATCTACTTTGTTTTATATAAAAACTGAATTTCACGTTAACCTTTAAATGATTACTTTCCAATGGTTTGTTTATACATAAAGCTTGAGACTAAGTGGGCAAACGATAGCCTTAATAATTTTCAAGTTTTGAGTCAATGGGAGAACCATCAGATGTTTTTGTGATGTACAAGACACTCAGACATAACGAGTAGTCGGTTAGTTGTTGATTAGTTCTCAGACATTTTTTTCATATTATATATGTTGACAATTCTATATTTATTATTTCTCTTATATTCCTCATTTGATAGAAAATCTTATACTATTATTTGGGGAGTACATTTTGAATTAATTTTTTTTTGTAAGTTATTACATTGAAATACCATAAAAAAAAATTTAAAGAGTAAATTAATTCAAGGGCAATTGACAAAAATAGCTCCAAAAAAGTTTTTTTTTTCCAAAATTAGCACAACATTTCTAAAATTCCAAAAACAGCACCCAAAACTTGAGTAATATATGTTTTTAAAACAAAAATAAATTCAACAAAAATTTTGACTGAGTAACGGATCAAAATTTTAATATTTATATTCAGTTTCATACATTTATTATTTTTGAAATGTATAATTTTATATACTACAATAAGGCTTTTAAATATTTAATTTATAACATTCAAAATTAGTTTTCATCAATATTTAATAGATAAAAAGTTAAAAATTATAATTACTCTAATTATTTTAAAAAATATATTTATAATAGGCGGTGGGTTAAATATAATGTATTATATGATGAAATGAGTTATGATCCTTATAACAATTTGAATATTTATATTTAATTTTATATAATTATTTTGTTGAAATTCATAATTTTATATACTACGATAAAAAATTTAAATATTTTAATTTGGAACATTTAAAAACAGTTTAATTTAATATTTTAAAGAATATCATAAATATTTAAGGGGGATTAGCAAAAATACCCCTTTTCTCATGCCCCTTTTCAAAAATGCCCCTTTTAGATGTCCATTTTCAAAAATGCCCCTTTTTAAATCTGAAATTTTTATAAAGTTTTATTAGGTTTATAAGGTACTTATGGATTGTAACTACTACTTGAAGACTCGATCCAAGTATTTATAAGGTTTTATAAGGTGTTTTTAAAGGTTTTACAAGTTATTTTAAAGGATTTTTAAGGTTTTTCAAAGGTTTTACAAGATATTTTAAAGGTTTTTAAAGGTATTTAAAATGCATTTATAAGGTATTTATAAAGTATTTATAAGATTTTAGATATATAGAAATGTAGTTTGTGTATGTTTTAATAATATTACATACATATTTGGGTAAATCTTAAATTTTTAAGAGCATTTTTTATAAGGTTTTAAAAAAGGGGTATTTTTGAAAAGTGACATTGAAAAAGTGGCATTATTAACAATTTTAATAGATTAAAAAGATAAAAAAATTATAAATACTTTAATTTGATTTTCTAAAAGATATATTTAAAATATTTATAGCAGACGACGGGTTAAATGTAATGTATTATATGATAGAAAGTTATGATCCGTATAACAGACGGCATGTTAAGATTATATAAGAGCAATACTTGGGTTCACCCCTAGGGGTGAATCCTTTTATTCACCACCATTTATTTTAATCAATCAGAATTCGCCACATAATTAAAAAATTAAATTCAGTTAATTATTAAATCTAATCCCTAACCACTTTTTTACAAACCCAAACCGATATATATAATAAATAATCGTTAAATTTTAAAAATTACTACTTTAGAAAACAAATCACGGGACGGGTTAAGAAGTTACAGGACGGGTTATATTCCGGAACGAAGTTATATGGTGGACGAGTTTGAATCAATATTTATAAAATTTTAAAATATCATTAACATGCCTCTTTAATACAGATTAAATCTTCAGTTTATTAAAATATAAATGTCTTAGAGAATGATATGATTTGTAAATTTTTATATATAATAAATAATCATTAAATTTTAAAATAAAAACAAATCACGAGACGGGTTAAGAACTTACGGAACGGGTTATATGGCGGACGAATTTGAATCAATATTTATAAGTATCATTAACATATTGCTTTAATACGGGTTAAATCTTCAGTTTATTAACAATTGTCTCATGGACTCGTGGTCTACCGTTACTTAATAACAATTGTAACTATAATATAAATAAATATTTTATAAGGAGATACAATTTACAAAATATTTTTATACTAACTTTAAAAATAAATCATCCTGCGGTGTATCGCAGGATAAAATCTAGTATATATATATATGGAACTAAAAAGTAAAACCTAAAATATCAATTGATAAAATCAGATGTAAATAATTAAAGATAAAAAAGGATACATTTTTCACAAAAAGTTGTGAGATTTACTCAAAACCAAGAATGCCCACAAGGTGTTCGACACAATTCCTCAATACCCAAAATGGGTCTCCGTTGCTTTTCACAAAGACCCTGTCACGTGGCTTGTACGTGCATTCTTCTTCAATACCTTACTCGTTGATTTTTCCCGCTTCTCCTCTGTTTTCTCTCGCCAAGAACATATCTCTCTCGATACCAAGAAAACGCAAGATCTGATCTTTGAGAATCCTTACCCAACATGGAGCTTCCTACTCTAAGAGATGCTAACAGCGAAAAGCTCTTCAAACGCGCCAAAGATTTCTACTCTGCTAAAGATTACATCAATGCGTTGGAGATAATTGAAGATTTGCGTTTCGTCCAAGGGAACGACAGGGTGTTTGTTAATGTGGTACAAGGTCAAATCTTTAAGGAGCTAGCGGAGAAAACAGAGAACACTGATGTGAAAGTTGCTTACTTGTTGGGTTCTGTACAATGTCTTTCGATAGCTCCTGGGTTGTCATCGTTGGCGGCAATTTCACTCTTCATTTTGGCACAACAGCTTGATTCAGTGATGTATTACAAGAAATCTGTGCGCAAAGCAAAAGAAACTTTGTATAATCTTACAGTGAACTTGCAGAACCCAGAATCCACCAAGAGAGAACATAAAGGAATGTTGTCTGTGATCGAGATTGCAGAGTCAAGAATCGCTGAATCCAAGACACGAGGAGTTGTGAAAAACTGGGAACAAAAAGAAGATGGGGATACAAGGAAGAGTGAGCCTGATTTCATTAAAGAATTGATGTTGTATTGGGCGGGTTTGAATGTTGAGATCAAACGGAACTTTATGAAAGTAAGCACTGCAGAACTTACGAGTTATGTCGAGGGATTATATGGTAGTGAAGGAGTAGATGCGTTGGAGCAAGTTCTCACTTTTGCAAGGGAAGAGGGAAAATGGAGATTCTGGATGTGTCGGTCTTGTTCGAACAAGTTCTCTAGTGCTGAAGAGTGTAAGAATCATCTTGAACAACAACATCATGCAAAATTTCTACCTAATTCGACAAAGCATATGCCCCAAAGGATAAGTAAAGTCTGGTCTCGTAAGATATCCATTGGAAGTTGGCAACCAGTGGATGCAGCAGCTGCCATTGAACTGATTAAGAATCGATTGGAAGATGTGAAAGCATTTGCATATGAGAATGGATGGTCCAAAGACTGGCCTTTAGCTGCGGATGAAGAGCGCAGTAAGTTACTCAAGGAAATCCAGTTGCTTCTTGTGTCGTTTTGTGACCATAAAATTCTCTCCTGTAGCGTTCGAGACTGGGTGGTGCAGTTTCTTGTTAACCATCTTGAAAAACTTGAAGTTTCTAAACATATTCTTACCGATTCTCGCCTAGTAGAAACACCTCAGAGTATCTGTTTTTTGGAATGTTGTGAACTCAATCAAATCCTGGAATTTCTAAAAAACATCAAGTGTGAAAGGGACGATGGTACAAATCTAGTTTGCAGAGCAGTGGACAGTTTCTGTGGTGGTACTCGAGTTAAAGAAAAGATTGACTTTGACCCTCAGTTTTCAGTCCTGCTCCTGGATAAGAGACTGCTGCAATGCAAGATTTCTCGATTCGATGACGAAGGCACGATCAATGTCTTTGATCCTAGTGTTCACTATGCCAATGCACATGCTCAGGGAGGTTATATCTTATCCTGGTTAGTCGACAACTCTTCAGAAGATGAGAGTTTTCGATTTCCCACACCTGTCAGGATGCATAATCTTGATATTTGGGTGGCTGTTCTGAAAGCCGTTCAGTTCGCATGTTGGACTTTGGCAACCAAATATGCAAATAAGTGGAAGCTCCTAGATTATGATGCATCTCTTACTGCCGCCAAAAAGTTGTGTATTAGCGAAGATGTAAGGAGGAGGAATCTACATAAAGATCAATGGAACAGTTATGCATCTCTTCTATGCGATACATGTGAAGAGAATTTAAGGAGAGACGCTGGAAAATCCCTGAATTCAAAATTATTCTTGTGTGCAGTACAAGATGTTTTCAAAGGAGCATCATTTCCGTCATTTGATTTTCTCAATTGCATGACTGTTATACGTGAGCATAAAGATCTTAGTGATGATATTGTGATGAAGTCCATAGACCTTCTGAAATTAGCGGTCACCAACAAGGTTCATTTCTTATCTGAATTTTAATTAACAACAAGATATCATAAAATTGTTTATCATAAAGTGTCATTTGATTACAGGTTGTTCGAATAGATTCAAAAATTTTACTGGTTGAAAGTGCAAGAATTAATTTGCTGAACAACCTCACCAAACTTTCTGTTTTTGACTATCGCTCTTACATTCTTCGACCAATGAAAGAACTCATCCTGGTTGGTTTGCTTTTCTACAGAGAGCTTTCAAAACAGTTCTGATTGGGTCTTTCACTTGTTCCTTATATATTTTTTTTTTATGTTTAATCGTGTAGGATGGCATTATATATATGGAAAACAAAGCAAAGTTAGCTGCAGCAGAAGCAGAGCTTATATCCGAGGAAAAACAAGAGGAGGAGATGAAATTACCATCAAAGAAGAAGAAAAATAAAAGCAACAAGGTCTTTGAAGCTCTAATTTTTCTATTTGCTTCGCAGACTTTTTGGTTATTCAGTTGTAAGAAGGAATGTCTTCATGGTGCAACAGAAAAATTCAACGAGCATGTCTAGTCATCTTGATAAGACTGTTGAACAGTAAGTACCTAACAAGTCTTTTTTGTTATGATAATATATTGTCTTCAGGTTGTTTCTGAACAAATTGTGTTCTTACATCTCTAGTGAACATTCTGTCAACCTTGAGCTGGAAAGTACATTTCCATCATTAAAACCGGCGGAAGAAGATATTTTTTCAAGTGAAAGGGGTCTATTGGAAATGACATCCAAGACTAACAATCAAGAGGAAACTACTAAAGGTGACCCTAGTGACTCAATTGACGAATATTCTAAAAACTCTATTGTCTTGAGCTTGTCATCTTATTTCTTATTTCTTTAGCTTGTCATCTTCAAGATATGCAAAGCAGGCCTGGAGAAGATTCACTGTCGAAACATCCGGGTTCAATATATGAAGAAACTACAACCAAATACAATTCAATTCTTGACATGGTGCTTAAGGTAAAGCAATCACCAATCAAAACCTAAACTATCTTCTACTGATTCAGATCATTCTTTATTTTCATGTATTATCTCTTTACTTATTTTCTTTGCTAATATGTGCTCTACTGCAGGCCCTCTGTAACCTTAAGGTTCTTAAAGAGGATTTGGTGCACAATCGGCAACCATTTTATGACAACCAAGTTCCTTGTGCACTACGAGATTTCTTTTCTGCTTTTGTCGCGGAGCAGATAGAATACGAGGGACTCTACAGTTATCTCCTAAGCGGTTTACTTGCTTCCCTAAAAGAAGTTCATCCCATGGTTTGTGCAGAACATAGATTCTAAACATTGCATATTTTATTTTCCAATCTTGAATGCCATTCTCATCTTTTTTTTTTTTTTTTTGTCTCTTTTAGTCAAATGATGCTGCGAAAGTAGTCGTAGCCATCCTTGAGTTTTGGCAATGCTGGAAAAGTCCACAAAGAGAAAGCTTGGTAACTCGTCTTTTTACACTGGAAGAATATGAAAGAATGAAATGTAGCAAATGCAGAAAGATGCCAAATTATCCAGAGCAAAGGTCTTATGGCATTGTTATGGCTGCAGATTCAATCAGAGACCTGAAGGTATGTTTCATTTATTTTTCTCTCTGTCTTTCCTACAGAAGCTGGTACTACCCCTTAAGAAGCTGTTTTGTGGTTATGTATATACTTGCAGTGTGCTTTTGGGAATATAAAGTTTGGAGACATCATTAAAGTGATCCGCATGGAAGATAAAATGTTATGTGATGTTAAAACAAGAGGCTGTGGAAATACAAACTTTGTTCGTCACACTATAAGTAGCTGCCCGCCTATCTTCACAATTGGTAACTTTTTACAACGATTGTGATCTTATCTACTCATTTCATTTGTTGTGGTATGATAGAACAATGTTGGTGTTTTTGTGGGTTTGCAACATCAGTGCTGGAATGGGAGAAGAATGAAAGTGAAAAAGAAATATCTGAAACACTTAAGGCTTTGGACTGGGAGATAGATATCAGCAGGCTATACGAAGGCTTAGAACCAAACACTAGCTACCGGCTTGTGTCAGTGGTAAAATCTGAAACAGGGTCACAAATGTTTGTGCTATTGATTTTCTGTATCTCTTCTCTGTTACAGTCTTAAAATATGGAATGCAGATTGGATGTGGTGAAGAAGGAGAACAGATTTGCATGGCTTATAAAAAGAACCGGTGGGTCAGTCTCAGACATGAAGCTTTAAAAGAAGAGGTAAGACGACATAGTTGCTTTTGTCTTTCTTGAGCTGGAATGTGAACGTTGATGGGTCAGACATTATCATGTTATAGGTTGTCGGTATTTGGAAGAGTGTGGTCAGATTCTGTGGAGAACGGAGGGTTCGGCCAGAGATTCTATTTTATGAAGCTGCTCGACTCGATCGATAACCTAAGAAGTGACAGAATTGTATCAATATAGGAACCCAGCATTGATGTATAAGCTAGAAGTTGTGTACATTATCTGAATAGATAAGTTGAAATTAGTAAGCAGTCAAGTTGTTAAATAGACCAGATTGTTATTATCATTTCAACCATGTAGATCCCTTGTTTCTGCAGCTCCAAAACTGTAGACAGGTTCTGAGAATATTTACATTTTTCCTGATTATAGCATATCACTTGTTGCCTCATTGTGTGTGATAAACCTTTTTCTTCTCTGCTTGGCAATCTAAAAGTAAATGACATGGGCTAATGGACTTGTCATTGGAATTTGGACACGACACTATGTTAGGTTTCCTATCAAGCCCTAGAAGTCTCGAGCTTCCAGAAGTTTCTAAGTGACGGAGAACACCTCAACAAGAGTCAAGGCTCTCACTTTCTCCGTCTCGTCTCTCTCTCTCTTTGCCTCTCAGGTTCGTCGTCATTTTCTCTATCTTTCAACTTCTTCGTCTTATAAGAGAATAAAACTACAAAAGTAGCTATAGCTCTGTGTACGTCATTGACTGTTTGGGAATTTCATACAAAAAAAACCTCTCTTTTGTAGAGAATGGGTTCATGTGCATCAGATCCTGCGATTTTGAAGTTTTAAGTTTAGATAACTAATGAATGTGCTTTACATACACATTCTTCATTCTTGTAGGTAAAACTTAGGTCATGAATTCAAACATATCGAGGGGTCTTTTTCAATCTGCGTCTTTAGATAAAATTCGGGAGGTTTACTTGGATCTTGAAGATGCTTTGAATGTAGATATTGAATGTGAATTTCTTAACGTCATCAAAAACCACCCCTTTTTTTTAGGATTATCTATTTTATCTACCATGCAATGCATGTCTACTACTCTAGTAGTACTCTTTGTTTTATGCGTAGAGATCATTGAATGTGTAGTTCTTAACGTCATTTACCTACTGTAGGAATTTTCTGTTTTATGCTCTGTTGTGTATATCCTACTTGCCAGTTTTTATTAAAGTTGTTGAAATCTTTCTATGATTCAACTTTAGCATTCTATTCTTCTATTAAGGTAACATCAAATTGTTCTTGTCATCAGAAGAGTACTTGAGAAGTTTCAAATATATCATCATCTGCTGCAGCTAACTTTGTTTTGTTTTCCATATATGTAAAATGCCATCATAGACAATGCCATTCACATACTGTAAATGGTTTCTACATACAGTAGTTCCATAACATGCAATTTTAAACTTTACAAAATTTAAAAATTCTCCGATTCAAAACCCATATTTCTCGAGATATTACTAAGGAAAATTCAAGAAAAATCAAAGATATAGACTTTTCTGTTTAGGAGGGAACAATGTATGTATCTAAGCAATATAATGGACATGAAACGATCAAACATCTTCCTACTTTGTTTGCCATTAGATCTGCCAGTTGTAAAATGATTTCGCTCTTTTCAGTTAACCCAATGAACTCCATGTTTACTTACTTAACCCCGTCCCTTCGATTATGGACGAAGAGGTACTTAGCCTCACAAATTACTATACATTTAGTTTGGAGGAAAACGAGTGTTCATATTTGTCATGAGCGTAAATTAAAAATTGTTGAAAGCCTTCTTTGATACCGTTTTTATTAAAGTTAAAAAATGATTTGAACTAAAAATAAGTTTTTGTCTTGCGGGTTTAATCCTAATGAATTTGATAAGATAAAGCTTGGAAGATAGTTTGGTCGCAACTACTTTCTTCACAATTGATTTAAACAATTAAAAAAAATGTATATTTCTGATTTACGCGGGAGGACGTCAGTGTTGAAAATTCAACAAGAATTGAGAACCTTAAAAATCTAATCTAAATATCCATCTTGATTTCAACTCATTGTGTGAGGTAGGTCTTGAATCTTCTCTGGTCATTTGATTTCTAAGTAAATTCTCTTTTTTTTTTAGAAAAAACAATTTAGGTTTAGAGATGGGTTGGTGGTGGAGGAAGAGGAATAAGAAGCTAATATTGGAGAGAGGAGCCAAGTTGTTAGAAGATCTGATCGAATTCGGCCATGGCATATCCAATCCCATCAAATTCTTCTCTGCTGATGAGATCCTCAAAGCCACCAACAATTTCAGCTTATCTAATCGTGTTCGTGAATTAGTTTATTACTACGATTGGTATTCAGGTAAGAACGAGAACCATCCCATGATACTCATCAAGAAAGATAGTTATTTCACAGTAGATCTTTTGAGCCGCGACATAGCAGTTTCGTCGATGGTGAGTGGTCACAAAAACTTTTTGAAATTGGTTGGATGTTGTCTTGAGTTGGAAAGGCCAGTCTTGGTTTATCATGGTGTTAAGAAACACTATCGATTAAAAATAAGTGAACAGACGTGGAAAAGGAGAATGAAGATAGCTGAAGATATCGCTACTGCTTTAGCTTATCTTCACACTGCGTTCCCAAGGCCCTTCGTATATAGGAATATGTATCCTGATAGTATCGTATTGGATGAAGATGGGGTAGCGAAGCTGAATGATTTCTCTTACTGCGTCTCAATCCCAGAAGGGGAAACATTTGTTAAGGTTGACGAAACAGATGGATTATATCGTTACTTGGACCCTGGTGGCGTAGTAGTCTCAGAGAAAACAGATGTCTTTGCCTTTGGAATGTTTATGGGTCTAAGGCTTCTATTAGGAGAACGAAGTTTTTGGGAGCTTTATCATTTGGAAGAAGAAGAACGTGAAGGTAGAGGTTCTGATACTGATTATGTCAGTTGGAAGAAAATACGTGCTCAAAATTTTTTGTCAAAATTAAAGGAAGACAGACGAATCGAAGAGATTGCAGATCCAGAGATGATAGAAAAGATGGGTCACATTTCAGAACAAGAGCTTTGTCAAATGAAAGCTTTCCGAATGCTCTCACTGAGATGCATCGGTCCAAGTGAAGAAGTTCCAACGATGGTGGAAGTTGCCAAAGAACTAAAGAAGATCCAAACATCTCTTCAAAACGACTCTTCTTCTCCTTCAGGTGAAACCCATTTCGACTCTGCCCAAGACATTTCTTCCTCAGTCGTCGTCTCAAACCAGACTTAAAACACAAAGGCATTGCTACCAAGTATTGCCAGCCAGGTATTTCATGAAATGTTTCAATGGGTTATGTTGAGCTGGTTTCGTTTTTTTTTTCAGAAAAAAATCAAAGAATGTGCTAAAAATAAGTTCGAATCTTGTTTGTGTTAAGACATTGTGAAGCGCAAAGCTTTTCTTTTACTTTTGTCAGATCTGACCTTAGTCCTCGTGTCTGTATGTTTTGGGTTTGATTGATCCCTCTGTTTTCATTAATGTATCAAGAGATTTTATGATATGTATGTGAATCTCTCCAATAGATAATATATACTCATGTTATTTATAAGGGAAAATCTAAGTCAGATCATCATAACTCTAGTCGACAATACAATACGGCAAGTTTCGTTTCTAGAAAACATAACAAAAATCACGAACCAAAACAGCAAAACCCTAGCTAACTCTAGCCTTAATTCTACGAATTAATGAAGATCCAAAACCTTTGCTACCATGGAGAATACTTCGACAATGGTCTTGTCAAGGAAATTATATCGGACAATACCAACTTAAGTCAAAATAAATATAGAGTACCAACCAAGGAAGGAGAATAGAGTAGGAACTAGACAGATTAATCCAGTCATTGTCCCTAAGCCAATGGTGAACCACAATTGGTTAATGTCACAATCATCATGACCAATCTCCGGGTCGCAAAGCATGATAAGTGCAACAATGCCAATGATGAATGACATTGTAAAGATGAAAACCTCCACAATTTTTCCCGACCAAAGTGTCACAATGCATATAAACTCAACAAACAATTGTTGCATTCGATCCCGCTCTATCGACTGGAGTAAGTTTTTCTGTTGTTTCAACTGGAGCACGAAAATCACATCCGCACCACATCACATACGCTAAGATCATCGCAGTCACTGCAGAAAACATCGTAAACAACTTCGCAGTGCATATTATAGCATTTGCAGCTGATTTAACCATTTTGTTGATTTTTTCAGTTTGGAAGAATATAAGCAGAGATATCGCGGAAATCAATATGGACAAAAGTAATATTGTTACCCAAAATCTTTTACGGCTACACTTATCCTTCTTTGCCATCACCACTTCTCCGACCTCCATTTTCTCCAATGCATCATCCGTTGGCATATTTATTTTCTTTCACTTACAAGACTTTGACACCCTCTCTTGTTTTTTTTAAAAGGACATGATGAGGGAAAAGAAAAAGTTCTCATAGATTTTGTATGATTTCATATTGTTAACAAACTAATCATGGGTGAAAAGAAAACTATAAAATGACACAATGACTTCGATTGGTAACCACTTTTGAGGAATAGAACAAGTAGGAATGTCTTGTTCCTATTCGTTCCTTAACTTTTTTTACCATTTACAAAGAATTTTTGTTCTATTTTCAGATATGTGGATCCCTCATTTTTCCTTTTCATTCCTCAAAAAAAAGAATGATAGAACAAAATTGTTCCTCCCCAAAATTGTAGAAGAACAAAGAGGAACAAATAATTAAATTCGTTTTTTTATTTTTAAATAATTTTCAAATAGCTTTTATAATTATATTTATATTTTTATGTAGAAATACTTTTCATATATTTATTATATATTTACATATTAATTTTTTTTATCAAAAATTTCAATTTAAATGAGTGTTATGACTTTATTTTAAATTAGTATTGATACTTAAATGAATAAAACTACTTTCAAGTGAAATTTAAATTATTTTAATAAGTATTATAAATTATATTATACTTTATTTTAAATTTATATAAAATTTTAAATAAATTTAAAAATTACTTTTTTTAAAAATCATTCTTTATGGTAAATAGTTTTTGAATATTTATAAAAATTTTGGGTAACCATTCATCAATAACCATTTGCTCAATTCTTATGTTCTTTTTTGTTCCTCATTTTGGTCATTTTCTTTTCCTTTTTGTTCCCTTTTATTCATTCTTTTTCCATTCAATTCCTATTATATTTTAAGTACTTAAAAGGATATTCATTTAGTCAAACAATGTACAAACTTTTTGGGAGATAACATAGCACTTATTTTTTTGCAACATTTGGTAATATATATGTGATTATGTATACGTACATCGGTACATATATAAATTTGGGGGTGCTATAGAAAAAAGAAAAAAACATAACACAAGGCATCAAAACTAAATATCACATCACGACAGATAGAGCCCAATCTATGATCACGTGCTATATATCCCCGAAAAAATAGATTTCAATCTATAACCCCTCGAATCCATATTTCGAAACCTATTTCTCCACAAATCTGGATTTAATCGGTTTATGAACTAAACCGATATAAAACCACCCAAACCCGATATAAAACCAAATTTAAAACCCAACTGATATTTTAAACCCGACCCAATCTAAATCCCCAAATTTCCTCAAAAATCCCCAAATTCTCAAATCTAAGAA
The DNA here is from genome assembly GCA_019202805.1 of Arabidopsis suecica. Classification (NCBI taxonomy): domain Eukaryota; kingdom Viridiplantae; phylum Streptophyta; class Magnoliopsida; order Brassicales; family Brassicaceae; genus Arabidopsis; species Arabidopsis suecica. The sequence goes on along the minus strand of CM032906.1, from coordinate 7,783,467 downwards.
CCCTAAAATCCTCCATGTTCATCATCAATCCTCCATGTTCATCATCGTTCTTGCTCCTCCTTTCAAATCCAAATAAATATATCTCGAAAAAGTTGTTAATAACTACACAATTCGAATGTTCAAACTTCTGTCTAGTATACAGTGAAACAAAGCTACCAAAAAAAAAACGTACAGTACGAAGAAAGTGGTAAAGAAATTCATTTTATGAAGATTTTGATCTAAGAAAGTGCAAAATCAATCAAATTTCACATTGAAAAACACGTCCTGCAATTTCGGTGTCCTACAAAAACAATGGTAGCTTTTGATACAGAAGGAAAAATTTAGAACCAACAACTGTCCAATTGTCTTCTTCTTCTTCCTCCTCTTCTTAATCATGGAGTCGGGTAAGGCTCAATTAGTGCAGTGTGCAAAGCATTGGAGAAACTGATAGTTGCGATCCCATTGATAGACATAGAGACACTGTTCGGTGATTCCCATGTGAAATCTGGCTGCGTAAAGCTCGATGAAAGAGAAAATTGAGCCGAAGCTTTTGGAAACGATTGAGAGTGTTGAGTAGTACGATCTTGAGATTCTGGCTAAGCAATTCAAGGCAATTTCGTCGGAGATGACGACGAAGGTAAAGGTGGTGGTGACAAATCCTTTGTCTTTCTCTTCTTCTTCTGCGGTGGTTCTTCTCGACGGTTCAAAGCAGAGTGATGGCTTTTGAGTTTTGTCAAAACTGGGTCAAATGAGGAAAATAATTTTTTTGTGGTTTTGTGTTAACTGGTTTTTGTGATATGGTGCTGAAGAAGAAGATTAGGTGGTGGGTTTTTTTTAAAAAAAAATGGTTTTTATATTTAATCCTCTAATGATTTGATTTGGAATTAGCTAAAATACAAAACAAGAAGAAATAGGTGGGTGAGAAATAACGTTGGGTTGGGTGTTTTTCTTGAGTCGGGCAATTAGTTGTAATTGGGTTGTAATTGGTTTAGTTTAGGTTTAATCCGGTTAAGTATTTTTGTTAGTTGGTTAAGAAAACAGTAAACCGAATAAAACCAAAATTTGTGGATAATTAGATGAAAACTATTATTTTGGAGAGATATAGGTTTCGAACTATGGGTTCGGGGGTTATAGGTTGAAAACTATTTTTTCGAGGATATCTAGCACGTGGTCATAGATTGGGCTCTATCTGTCGTGATGTGATACTTCTCGGGGGGGAAATAGACCGTTTTTCCCTTTTTATTAGATAACAAGATTCCCTTTTTTGGGCTTAGAATACTCTCTTGCTATCAGAGTCTTTGGCTTTCCTCTTTGACTGAAAAACTCTTATTCTTTTGACTTTTCCAAGCTCTATCCTTATCGTTTGCTTGTTTCAGACAAAAATTGAGTGTTTGTTCTTCACCAAAAATTCTCAATCTCAGCTCATTTTTCTTTGAGTTTTGGTTTCTTTTCCTTGAATTGTGGTTTCTTTTAGCTATGTCTTCCTCTCTTGACAAGATTCTCATGGAGATGTCTTTAGAAGAGAAGGATGAACCTTTTGATCTTCCAAATCTGCCGGAATTCTGTTCAAATGAGACAAATTCCATGAGTCTCATTGGAAGAATTCTCAACCCAGAAAGTCAATCGGTCTCTAGTTTAGTGCTCAACATGCCCAGAAAATGGCAAATCTACGATCGTGTTCGCGGAGTTGCTCTTTCACCGGAGAAATTTCAGTTTATCTTCAAATATGAACATGAATTGGAGGATATTCTTAACAAAGGAGTTCATACTTATAATCAGTGGTCACTTGCTATCGATAGATGGATTGAAACACCTCCTGAGGATTATCTTCAATTCATTCCAATATGGGTTCAACTTCGTCACATACCAATCAACCACTACACTCCGGATGCTATTCGGACTCTTGCTGGGTTTGCAGGTAGAGTTATTGGAATGGATTTTGATCAAAATAAAGCTCAAAACAAAGATTTTGTCCGGGTTCGTATCAGCTTTGATGTCTCAAAGCCACTTCGGCGCTCGAAAGTTGTTAGTCTTCCCTCTAGAGAAGCTACAACTATCCTCTATGACTATGAGAGAATTCAGAAAAGATGTTATTTCTGTCAGCGCCTTACTCATGAACGTGATAATTGCCCTTTGTTTAAACGAAAGCAGCAAGCCTTGAAAGATAAGGAGTCTCTTAACCCTGTCTTGAATTCACCTTTAGCTCCTTCCTCTCTGACTTCTGATCGCGTTCGGATTTATCCCTTAGTAATTGAAGAGTTGCGTCAGTTCTTCGTTGACTCTTCAAATTTGAATCGGTTTAGCATCAACACTCAAGGCAAAATTTCCGATGATACTTTAGCGATTGGTCATACAATTCCTCCACCTCCGGCTTCCTGTTCACAAGCTCTTACTCATGAAAAAGGAAAAGGAATTGTTACGGAATTAGAGAAAAATATTCTGATGGTTAAGCTTCTTCTCTTGGACTTCATTCTGACAAAAACTTGACTTGTCTTTCCTTACCAGATTTTTTGTTGTCAGAGGAAGTAGATCCAATTACTCCATGTTCTTTTGGGTATAAAGGAACCTATACTGGTACTCCCTCTACTTCTGAAGCTGGCACATCTAAGTCTCATCTAAGGAAAGCTTATATCAGGAAAAAACCTTACAAGCCTAGAAGGACTCAGAAAGGTACCACTACTCCTTCTTCTTTGATATGCACTGAATTGGCCAAAGGTTCAGATCAAGGTATCATTCAAAAAAGAAAGAATTCTGAAGAATCAGACTCTACTACCAAAATAGCTAAGTTATCAAAATTTGAGATGGTCCCGAATGAGGGACCATCTAAGCATTAATGAGCTTAATGGGTTGGAATTGTCAAGGCTTGGGACGGTCTCAAGACTTGACAATTCCTCGACTCATGGAAATGCGTAAAGAAGATTTTCCTGAGTTGATGTTCCTGATGGAAACAATGCATAATAGAAATGTTTTGGTAGATTTACAAGAATGGTTAGGCTATGATAGAGTTCTTACTGTTAACCCTGTTGGTAAGAGTGGTGGATTAGCCTTATTTTGGAAAAACAGTGTTGCTATCGATGTGAGCTTTGTGGATAAACATCTGATAGATTTCCATGTTCAGTTTGGAACTTTTGGTTTTTTTTGTCTCTTGTGTATATGGTGATCCAATGTTTATATCAAGACCTTTACTTTGGGAACGTTTGATGCGTATAGGCATTGAAAGGAAAGGTAGTTGGTGTATGATAGGTGACTTTTAATGAGATTTTACACAATGGAGAGAAATTAGGTGGTCCAAAACGAAGTGAATCTTCTTTCAAGCCCTTTGTTGATATGATTAGAACTTGTGGCATGGATGAATTACCTTCTGCTGGTAATAGTTTCACCTGGGGTGGTATGAGAAGTAAATTGTGGATTCAGAGTAAATTAGGTAGAAGCTTCGGCAACAAAGACTGGTTTCGGTTATTTCCAGCTTCCAATTAGACATTTTTAGACAAAAGAGGCTCAGATCATCGACCAGTTTTTGTTAAATTCTCATCTTCCAATCAGACTTACAAAGGTAACTTCAGATTTGATAAAAGATTCTTAAACAAGCCTCTTGTTAAGGAAACCATCATTACAGCCTGGTCTAATGTCTACCCCTTACACGCATCTTCAGTCTCTGATAAGCTTAGGAGTTGTCGTAAAGGCCTCAGCAAATGGAAAAGAGTTAATTGTTTAAACTCTCAGGATAAAATTAATCAGATTCAGGTGGCTTTGGAGCATGAACAGTCTTCTAACTCACCATCAATATCTCATATCCGTGGATCAAGAATTTGCTGATCTTAGCATATAGAGAAGAAAAATCTTTTTGGAGCCAAAAAAGCAGAGAAAAATGGATGGATGAAGGAGACTCTAACACAAAAAATTTCCATGCTTCAGTTAAAGCTAATAGATCTAGGAAAAGGATTGAAGCTTTACAGGACATTCATGGAAATATTCAAACTTTTGAGGCTTCTAAAGGAGAAATCGCAACAGCCTATTTCAAAGAATTTTTCAAGAGCTCTAACCCTGGGAACTTTGATTGGCTATTCCATGATTTTCCTGTTAAGGTTTCTCCACAAATGAATGAATCTCTGATAAGACCAGTGTCTTCAGATGAAATTAAACAAGCTGTTTTCTCGATTAATCCTTCAAGTGCTCCAGGTTCAAATGGTATGACGGGTCTCTTTTTTCAGAAGTACTAGGAGATCATTGGTCATCAAGTAACCATGGAAGTTCAGGCCTTCTTTAACACTGGTTCATTTCCATCGGAGTGGAACTACACTCAATTGTGTCTTATTCCCAAAGTCCAAAATCCAACCTTAATGTCTGACCTTAGACATATCAGTTTGTGTTCAGTTTTATACAAGATAATCTCTAAGGTCTTGACTTCCAGACTGCAACCTATCCTTCCACTGATAATATCTCCCACTCAATCAGCTTTTGTCTTTGAGCGTCTTATTTCTGATAATATCTCAATCGCTCATGAATTGGTTCATGCTCTTAGGACTCACCTTGTTATCTCCTCTGAGTTTATGGCCATTAACACGGACATGTCCAAAGCCTTTGATAGACTGGAATGGAGCTATCTTCAAGGTTTGCTTACTACCTTAGGTTTTCATCAAAAATGGATTGATTGGATAATGTTCTGTGTTTCTACTGTCACTTATTCTCTAGTGATCAATGACCAACCATTTGGTATGGTAGTGCCTCAGCGTGGCTTGCCTCAAGGAGATCCCATATCTCCTTTCTTATTTGTTTTGTGTACTGAAGGTTTATCTCATCTGTTGAATCGAGCTTAGAGAAGGATCAATTCAAGGAATTCAATTCGCTTCAAATGGACCAGCAATTCATCATCTTCTCTTTGCTGATGACAGCCTTTTCAGCAATTCATCATGTTTTGGACTCTTATGGAGCTATGACTAGTCAAAGGATTAATTTGAACAAGTCCTCAATTATCTTTGGTTCCAAAATTAATCTTCAAGTGCAGCAATCAATCAAAAACCTAACTGGCATTCATAAAGAAGGAGGAACATGTACATATCTTGGTCTCTCTGAGTGTTTTAGTGGATCTAAAGTTTAAATGTTAGACTATATCTTTCAAAGATTGAAGACTAAGTTACTTTTGGATATTTTCGGATAAAAAGTACCCAATCCGAAGTCCGAACTGATACCAACAAATTTTCGGTTCTAAACTAGTTCCTATTCTAGATACTAGAACCGTTTCGAATCCAAAAAAATCCTAACCAAAATTTTAAAACACATGAATGGAACCAAATTTTATTTATGGTCACGGTAACCATTTCAAGGAAAGCATTGTCCCATCAAGTATAAAACGATAAAAATGCACACTATCCAAAACATTAATATTTCGTTAGTGAACCTTTCAAGAAATTGTCACATTGCCTCGCCACATATCTTATGTCTGCTAGCCCATCTACCAAATTGTTAAGAAATAATCGCGGAGAACTACTATAGATGTATATTTATGGTTTCAGAAAAGGATGGATATTAACTCAACAATATATATTTTTCTACTTATTTGTGTTTATTAGAGCTCAACTGATTAAATACTTTAGTTTTTAAGATATTTTGTATTCGAAATTCTTTGTACGAATACATATACGACTTATAATTTACGTTTCAAATACTATTTATCAAATGGGTCGTCCCTTAGTATCATATATGTTATAGTTTGTAAAGTCAACAGATGTTATGTGTAGTAACTTACTAAATAACTACAAAAGAGTTTGAGTAAGAGACGTATGGGCCGATTGCTACTAATTTAACGACTGTTACTTTTGGATATATGGATTTTGATTGTAGAGAATTTGAATGTAAAAAACTTCGCCTTTTATAAACGGTACAAGTTTTTTTTTTTTTTTTTGTCATCCGAAAATAATTAGAGCTCAAAAGAGTCATTCCTGAGGAATGTTGTTTACATATGTGATATGAAGCGGTTCTGTACGAAATTTTCGTGCCAGATTATCCTCCTTAATATTAGCCCTACGAGAAATTAAAGATAAAGAAAAAGATGAAAATTCCTTCTTGTCGCTCTGAAATTCCTCCAAGTACACTGAAAATGCCGGCCATTCGGTTGGAGAAGACACCATCTTCACCAGGTCTGAACAGTCTGTAAAGAACGCTACCTCTTGATTATCTGCACCAATCATACACTTCATGGCCCAAAGAAGGGCCTCCACTTCGGCATGTAGTGGAGATAGACTTCTACGGAGGTTCGCAACTCCCATGATTGGCGGTTCTCCATTTGACGATGTACAAAACCACCCTGTACCGGAGAACTTATCACTTTCTTTCCATGATCCATCCACAAAATAACGGCATCCGGAATAATTCGATTCAAGTGGAACATCCCTCACTCGAATTCGATTTACCAAGTCCACAAAACCATGATTTTCATTATGGAGCTCAATTTGAGCTGATTGCCACAATTGTGCCTCTTTTTCCGCTAATCGTAATACCTCTAATGGGTCTGTATCTATGTTTTCAAAAAAAATTTCGTTCCTTGCTTTCCAAATATACCAAATAATCCATGGGAATGCTGATGAATCAAATTCCGAAGGTATTCTCCAAAATAAGTGATCCAAATTCGCAAAATTAGATTCTATGGGAAAAATCCCCATAGCCGTAGAAAAATGTGAAAGCACCCAAATCTGTCGTGCCGGGTGGCACTGAAAGAGGGTATAATTGATCGTTTCCTCTAGTGCACCACATCTGGCACAGCCCGTGTCACAATCAATTCCTCTTTTCCGTAAATTTTCCGTAACCGATACACAACCTGTTAAAATTTGCCACAAGAAATGACGTATCTTAGGTGGACACTACACTTGCCAAGAATGTGCTTTTAACGGGTTGATATCAGGGCCAAAAACGGTTAAATTGGTCTCCAACTTCTCTAACCGTGTGATTTGACTGTATATTTGCCAGATTTTGTAAAATGCCAACCCAAAAAATCTTCCTTTGTTGGCGCACCCACGTGTATGGCGCATATTAGCGCGACATCTTCTAGATCAAAGATCGCTTTTAAGAGATCAATATTCCAAAAATTCGTCCGACTATCTATAAGGTCATTAACTTTTAAAGATGGATTAGCAACTGAACCATTACTTTTTGCTGGTTTCGGGAATTGAACTGGAATCCAGGGATCCTCCCAAACCGAGATGGATGTCCCAGATCCGACTCTTTTAATAAGTCCTTTATTAACCAGAGATCTAGCTGAACATATACTCCGCCATCCATATGATGGAGAATATGATTTTATATTTTCCAAATTATTAGATTTCCTAAAATATCGTCCTTTAAACACCTTTGCGAAAAGAGAATCTGGAACCGTGATCAACCGCCATAATTGTTTTGCTAGTAAAGCTGAATTAAAATCGTCAACATTCCGAAAACCTAATCCCCCTTTCAATTTGCTATTGCACAATTTATTCCAAGCCATCCAGTGCATACCTCTGGAATCACCATTTGAGCTCCACCAAAAATTAGCAACTGCGCTAGTAAGTTTAGAAGTGATTGTTTTAGGTAGTCTGAAGCATGACATAACAGAAGTTGGTAATGCTGCAGCTACCGATTTAATCATCACTTCTTTTCCTCCTTTTGATAAAAATTTTGCCGACCATCCGTTAATCCTTGTTTGTAGTCTCTCTCTGACAAAAGAGAAGATTTTTGTCTTAGATCCTCCTAAACTCTCCGGCAATCCAAGATAAGAACCCATACCACCGATATTAGTGATACCTAAGGTAGATTTGATTTCGTCCTTGATATCATCATCTACCTTACGTCCAAACTGAATCGATGATTTTAAAAAATTAATCTGCTGCCCCGAGACCGCTTCATACTTCTTCAAAATTCCCAAAATTACCCCACACTGATCCTTGTTGGCCTTGCAAAAAAATAAACTATCATCTGCAAATAACAGATGTGAAACCGAAGGGCTTGCATTTGCTACTTTAATACCCGTAATTAATTTTTCCCGTTCAGCTTTCCGAATATTCGCAATTAGCACTTCTGTGCAAAGGATGAATAAATAAGGTGAGAGCGGGTCTCCTTGTCATAAACCCCTCTCTGGTACTATTAGTTCTCTAGGTTGTCCATTAAGGAGAACTCTATATTGGACCGTTGTAATACACCACATTATCCATTTAATTCATTTTTCACAGAAACCCAATTTTCTTAAAACTTTCTCTATGAAAATCCATTCCACCCTATCATAAGCCTTACTCATATCCGTTTTAACTGCCATAAATTTTCCTTTACATGATGGATTAGTTCTCAATCCATGAAATATCTCTTGTGCAATGAGAATATTATCCGAAATCAGTCGTCCTTCTACAAAAGCTGATTGTGTTTCCGAAATCAGTTTTGGTAGAACTGTCTTAAGTCTTTGGCAAAAAAATTTTGATATAATTTTATAGCCAACATTGCAAAGACTTATAGACCATAATTCTGTCATCCGTGTCGGTCTTTCCGTTTTTGGAATCAGACAAATATTAGTCGTATTTAAACGTTTATCGAAAATTCCATCATCTAAAAAAGAGTTGACCAGAAAAAGAAGATCCGTTTTAATAGTGACCCAAACCTTTTGAAAAAATAAGGTTGTCATACCATCAAGCCCTGATGCTTTTTCCGGATGCATCATACAAACGGTACAAGTTGTTGTCATTTTTATCATATATTTTTATAAATATAAATTTTGCTAAAAATGAATTCATGTGGTAATTTATTAATAATAAAAGTATTATAAAAATACAAAAATTCATAAGTAAATGAATAGATTTATATTCTCAACAAATAAAAAATATATCTAACTCATGGAGAGACTCCAACTCTAGTTTCCAAGCTTATTTCGATGATTGACAAGAGCGTTCGTAATAGACTTAGCACATTGGCATCGTCAAGCTCCTCCGAGTACGAAGGCGGCCTACAACTCTTGTTTCAATCTCATAGTCTCTAGTCCATTGTTCTACTTTTAATTCTTTTAATTCTATCAAAACATTTCTATTCACATTCGATTTACACGACGCATTTATTGTAAAACAGTTTTTTTGGTGAATAAATTTTACATTCATACAAAAAAAAATATATACATATCTGACTCATATAAAGATCTGGTTCGTTTATTGGATTAAGGAACCATCACTCTAATGCAATTGATGATGGTCGTTGATGCAAATATTTTTATGAAAAATAAATCTCAAAAGAAGCGAAATAAAAAATTATTGTTAACTAATAAAATATTTTTGTGATAAATTACACATAGATTGATAAAGAGTTTTTCAATCATTATGGGGAAAAAGAAAGAGAAAAATCACCAGATTTAAGAAATAATTTCAACAAAGTCTCTGTTTTCTTTATCAATCTCTTATTTCAACAAAGATAGAATTTCATCAAGTTTAGTGTCCATTTTAGACATACATGTACATAGAATGAGTTGAAGTTTAACCCCTATCGTGCTTACTTCATGTTCTATCTCTTCGAGTTCTTTGATGTACCTAAAGACAAACAGCACAAACATAATACACATTTACTTATTTTATAGAACATGATAGGTTTTGTACGTTTGATGTTTGGAAATCACATGTAGAAACCATTATCACAACCACTAGGTTATGTACCATTGTCCGTAAATGTTCTTCTAAATAAACAAACAAAATATGAGCTAAACTACACAATTTGGATAAGCAAATCAAGCTGAAAATAATTCTTGAAACCAAATTTGTTGGTTTAAACACAGTGACTCTAATAGCAGTTGGGGGAGTTTGTGGACACCAGCAGTTGCAGTTTTTAACGCATTTTAGCAGTTGTATTTGTGGAAACTTTAAGACTGGTTGAGCAGCAGATGCAAGAGTGATTAAACAAAAAATTACCAAAATAAATGTATATTTAATTATAAAAAGGTATTAGAACAGCAAAAAACTATATAATTATACTAAATATAAAAATATGAACATGATATTAATAAAAAAACAACAAAAATATTATTATATGATTATTCAAAATGAAACAGATAAATTATATAGTGAAAAACAAATAATTATATATTCATATCCTATACTATTATTTGGAAAGTAAATTAAAAAAGTAACCTTACCCTTTGTAAGATATTACATATGAATGCCATTTAGATAAAATTTCAAAAATAAATTAATTCATCTGATTAAGGATAAACATGTCAAATAATAATTTATGCAATTTATTTAATTTAATTTAATTATAAAAACGAAAATACATTATTAATTTTAAAAAAAAGAATGACCAATCAAAATGAACATATAAGATTTGATATCTAACTTACCAAATTAATTTGTTATTAATTATTATACTTTACTTCTCATCTTTATAGAATTTTATTTTTGTGAAACAAATAAATCATTATATCATCCATATAAGAATAAAAAAGTAGATTTGTTTCCGCATATGCCATGATTTAAATTTTTAAAAACGAATATAAATAATTCAATCTATGAAGGAAAAAATGTAAGAGTCAAAAATTCATACTTGAATAATATATTTATTTTAAACAAAAATTTGACTCAATAATGGGTCAAAATTTAAATATTTATATTTCATTTCATAAAATTGTTTTTTAAAATTTATAATTTTATATACTACAATAAAAAGTTAAAAATATTTTAATTTTGAACATTTAAAAATCTTTTAAAGAATATCATAAATATTTAATAGATCAAAGATAAAATTTATAAATACTCTAATTTGATTTTTTTAAACAAATATTTTTAAAATATTTATAGCATACACCAGGTTAAATGTAATGTATTATATGATAATAAGAGATGATTCTTATAACTAAAGATATGTTAAGATTATATGATCAGATGTGTTAAATAAGGTTTGACACCTCTAAATATTTGATAATTTGATTCTGTAAGCAATTAAAAATAACGAATATTGGATTGTGGATGCAATTCCTTATTGGAATTCTAAAATGAAAATATAGACTCCACGCACGGGTTGAATTACATATTATTCTATACTAAAATATGTTCATAACATATTCGATTATGCGAATAATTACTAAATTCTGTGATTAGCTAAAACAAATTTCTATTTCGACAACCAAAGAATTAGAAATTGAATTAAAAATTCCTAAATCAATTCAAAATAATAGCTAACTTCTTTATTTAACTCAAAATAAATTACGTTATAGATACGACTCATTTATGATATTTTAATTTTTGATCTAATTGAATTATATGCAATCTCAGGTCTTAAAATCAAAACCGAATTAACCATCAATAACCTAATGGATCTTATTTTACAAACATCATAAAATTAAATCTATGTAAGTCATGAGATCAAAATTATCAATCTAAGTTTGTAACAGTATCAAAATAAAAATCAGCATAAAGAAAGAAAAAGCAAATGTGAAAAAGAAGAAGATATCTTTCTCTAAACCATCAAACTAGGAAATTAGGCGACCTCATATATATATTATAAACCATTAGAAATTCATGGATCCATGTAATATATACAAACCTGTACTTCTTTCGTACGTTGAATACGTCTGTGTTGCGTTTGAGTTTATTATAAGCCTTAATAACATCATCAGCTGATTCAAGGAGACGCGTAAGAAGTTTGTTGACTTCCCTTAATGCTGAATCTTCCACTTGATTGAGCTTACCGATTTGATCCAACAACAGTCTCATACTGATGATTGTAGCGTCGACACGGTTTATGACAGATATATCATCTGCTTTTTTGAAGTAGTCGTTTAAGTCTGTAAAAACAAGTCCTACCATGATTTCCACAGTCTTATACAAGATCACAAGCTCAGCAATCGGCATTTTTTTAAAGTAGTTCTTTAGCTCTCGAGGTGAATATATGTGAATATTGAGAAAGCTATAAGCTTTTAGACATATGAAGAGAAAGGTTTTTAGACTTTATTCATTTCCTCTTAAAATATTTGATACAAAGAGATGAGCTTTATATAGACAGGAAAACTAGTTTAAGGTGGTCTCTAGATCTTTGGTGTTCATCATGACACGTCAAACAAAATTAGAAGGGAAGGAAAAGTCAAGGAAGTTGGTTGTGGAGGAAGAGAAGAAGAAAAGCAGAGAATGAAGCCAAAAAGAAAAACGAAGCAGAGGAAGAAAAATGTAGTATCAACTAAAAATATTTCAACAAATGAAGTTGACACATTATATTTTTATTCCTCCAGTTTTTTCGTTTACCTTTGAAAGATGGGATAAAATCAAATGAGAAGAATTAGAAGGGAAGGACAAGTCAAGGAAATTGGCTGTGGAAGGAGAGAAGAAGAAAAGCAGAGAATGAAGCCAAACAAAAGAACGAAACAGAGGAAGAAAATTGTGGTATCAACTAAAAATATTTCAACAAAAGAAGTTACTACTAAAAATATTTCAACAAATGAAGTTGACACATTATATTTTTATTCCTCCAGTTTTTACGTTTACCCTTGAAATATGGGATAAAATCAAATGAGAAGAATTAGAAGGGAAGGAAAAATCAAGGAAGTTGGCTATGGAAGAAGACAAGAAGATAAGCAGTGAATGAAGCCAAACAAAAGAACGAAACAAAGGAAGAAAATTGTGGTATCAACTAAAAATATTTCAACAAAAGAAGATACTACTAAAAATATTTCAACAAATGAAGTTGAAACATTATATTTTTCTTCCTCCAGTTTTTTCATTTACACTTGAAAGATGGGATAAAATCAAATGAGAAAAATTAGAAAGGAAGGAAAAATCAAGGAAGTTGGATGTGGAAGAACAGAAGAAGAAAAACAGTAAATGAAGCCAAACAAAAGAACGAAACAGAGGAAGAAAATTGTGGTATCAACTAAAAATATTTCAACAAAAGAAGTTACTACTAAAAATATTTCAACAAATGAAGTTGACACATTATATTTTTATTCCTCCAGTTTTTCGTTTACACTTGAAAGATGGGATAAAATCAAATGAGAATAATTAGAAGGGAAGGAAAAGTCAAGAAAGTTGGCTGTGGAAGAAGAGAAGAAGAAAAGCAGAGAATGAAATCAAACAAAAGAACGAAACAGAGGAAGAAAATTGTGGTATCAACTAAAAATATTTCAACAAAAGAAGTTACTACTAAAAATATTTCAACAAATGAAGTTGACACATTATATTTTTTTTCCTCCAGTTTTTTCGTTTACAATTGAAAGATGGGATAAAATCAAATGAGAAGAATTAGAAGGGAAGAAAAAATTAAGGAAGTTGGCTGTGGAAGAAGAGAAGAAGAAAACCAATGAATGAAACTAAACAAAAGAACGAAACATAGGAAGAAAATTGTGGTATCAACTAAAAATATTTCAACAAAAGAAGTTACTACTAAAAATATTTCAACAAATGAAGTTGACACATTATATTTTTATTCCTCCAGTTTTTTCGTTTACACTTGAAAGATGGGATAAAATCAAATGAGAAGAATTAGAATGGAAGGAAAAATCAAGGAAGTTGGTTGTGGAAGAAGAGAAGAATAAAAGCAGATAATGAAGCCAAACAAAAGAACGAAGCAGAGGAAGAAAATTGTGGTATCAACTAAAAATATTTCTACTAAAAATATTTCAATAAATGAAGTTAACACATTATAATTTTTTTTCCTCCAGTTTTTTCGTTTACACTTGAAAGATGGGATAAAATCAAATGAGAAGAATTAGAAATGAAGGAAAAGTCAAGGAAGTTGGTTGTGGAAGAAGAGAAGAAGAAAAGCAGATAATGAAGCCAGACAAAAGAACGAAGCAGAGGAAGAAAATTATGATATCAACTAAAAATATTTCAACAAAAGTAGTTACTACGAAAAATATTTCAACAAATGACGTCGACACATTATATTTTATTCCTCCAATTTTTTCGTTTACACTTGAAAGATGGGATAAAATCAAATGAGAAGAATTAGAAGGGAAGGAAAAGTCAAGGAAGTTGGCTGTGTAAGAAGAGAAGAAGAAAAGCGGAGATTGAAGCTGATGTGAGTCAAATTAAGACCTAAGACTACTCTCTCAAATAAGAGATCAATTGCAGTACTTTAGGGTCGAATTCCACAAAGCTCTCGTGTTCACACAATAGACTATCAGGGTTCGAATTAAGCTAAAGAGAAAAGATTATAAATTAAATAAAAGCAAAACAAGTAAATCGGTTAAAAATAGATGGATGAAACGTCAGACTTAGGGATTTCTCAGGAAATAAACTAATAGTAAATCTAGCAAATTAATTAGGATTATTATCGAACCGTTCTAGAACTCAAAGCACTAATGAATAGCTAACCACCTCTCGATGCGCTAACTAACATGTCTAATATCAGTAATTCCACCTCTCGATGTGAATTCTTAGATCTAGACTAGCATTAAATTCAGGTTTGATATGTTCACCTTAGTAGATAGGCCGATTCTTATTACACAGCTATAAACCAGGTTCATCTAAGGTAGTTCCAGTAACAGGTGCTCTCTCGGATCAAATACCTATTATCCTAAGATCAAATTCTAGGTGATCAAGATAGAATTAGTATTAAGAACAACCTAGATGAAGAACTCTATGGTTTAATCTAACAGGTAATCGATTTACTAGTTCATCTAAATCCCTAATGAGAATCCCTAAACCTAACAAGCAAACTACTTAGACATGGAGATTGAAACAAACAAAATGATTGACTAGAATTGCATTAAGAGAAATTAAGAAGAGATTAGAGTTTAGAAAGATCTTCTCTAGAGGAGCTCTCTCCAATTATCTCCCAAAAAGTACAACAGAATGATAATATGAGAGATGTCTCTAAAACAAAACCCTAAAAATCTATATATATGTTCTTAAAAACCTGCAGGGACTTCTTTGATAATAGGCAAAACTTCTGGGGCGAATCTGCACATCTTCATAACTTCTAGAGACGCGAAATTCAATTGCCGTCAGATCTTGGTGTCGACCGACACCAGGGATGGTGTCTGTGGATGTCGGATTCACACACTCAAGTATTTATTTATTTAGTGAGAAGGATTACTCTTGAGGGCAAAAACTGATGTGTAAAAAGCTCTCAACTGGTACGAAAATGGCTATAATGTATTTGCTAAAAAATTGTGTGTCTTTACATGGCCCTTGGCCCTCTTACATATACTCGTAAATGACATTTAATTCCTAATTACATATAATTATTCTCTCTTAAATGCATCCGTTTTAGTCTTCGAATTTATTGCTTAAACGTTCGAATTTGAATTGATTCCGACCTTCATGGGCTTCGCCTTTTAGCCCAAAAAGTCCCGAACCGAACCATCCTTGACTTTGACTTGTTCCCACTTTGTAGTGCGACCACTTCGCGGTGCGACCACTTCGCGGTACGACCACTTCGCGGTGCGACCACTTCTCGGTGCGACCACTTCGTGGTGCGACCACTTCGTGGTGCGACCACTTCGCCCATATCCTTCCTCTTGACCTGAGGATCTTATGGGCCTTATCCCTTGTGGGCTTCCCCTCTGCCTATGTGGCAATCTTTGGATGATCACGGACTACTGGTGCGGGATCCGACACCAACTATTAGCCCCCAAGTCTTTCGAAGTGTTATTTCAATTCGGAAGACTTTTAATGCTTTAATGAACAAAGATTGCGCTTGGGAATTCTCTGATTTCCCGCCAAAATCCCATCAATCCTTCAATTTTGGCACTATCCATATTTACCCGCGTGACATCTGTCATCATTATGACCGTATCTAAATTAATTACTATTAAAGCGGGAAAAAACCTTCCCACTTCCCCCACGACTCCCGAGATGGTTATGTCATCATCACTTAGCTTGCGTGAGGTAAACTTCTTTTTATTATTCACTTTACTCTTCTCTTGTTTAGATTGAAATTTTCTCTCTACTTTTCTCGCCAAATTTTTCTTCCCCGAACCTTGAATCTTCATCTTTTCCGATGAATTCCGACCCCGATAGACCCGAGTCTCCGACTTATGACGAAAAAGGTTCCAGCAAGGACGAGTGCACATGCCCGAACGACATCGCCGGTCCTCATTACATGTCTACTTGCACTCTTCAATCTCTCGAACGATTAAGAGAGCTTTGCTGGATTCCGCCTGATATCATGGCGGAATCGATGATGCCCGGTCCTACAGAGTTCCCGGAGGACCATCGTCCCGGCTACTTTTGTGTGTACGAGATCTATTTCAAGGGCTGCAGGTTAACCTTTCCTCTTCCCGAACCCCTGGTGTAACGTCCGCGTCCCGCGATCCTTAAGGGGACCGATTTGTTTTAGGGAAAACTAGATCATGGTCGAGAAAGACCAATGAATAAGTTAACCCGAGGAAGTAATGAAACGTTTAAGTCATGAAAAGGGTAGACGACTTAGACGATATCGGGATAATCTAGTGATCATGGAGAAATGATCATGGAAAGATTAGGAATGGCGTAGTCAAGGCCGGGAAAACGGACCGAAAGACTTAGCCGGAAAAGAACGTGAAAGAACGTTCAAGCTAAACCAGCTAGGTGAGCTCGACAAGATGGACGAACTAGCTAGCTCAGCTAGGTGAGCTAAACCAGCTGGAGGACTAGCTAGCTCAGCTAGGTGAGCTGACCGACAGCTCAACCGAGCTCGGTGAACTGATCGAGTACTGACCTAGCTGGGTGGTCCAGTCAGCTGACACTCGAGCTGATGGACTGTGGTAGCTTGGGATGAAGAGGTGTAAGGTCGAGCGGTTACCAACGAATGGTTACCATTGGCCAAAGGGTGGATAAGGCCGAGCGGTTACGATCGGAAAGGTGCAACTCTTCGAAATGGTGCAACGAACTGATGTGATCTTTCGGGAAGGAACCCATTCGCCCCCTATATAAGGTAGGACGTCCAAGGGCCTCACAATCACCATCACAACCAAAACAAGTCCCCAAACGCTCTACGAAGTTGTTGGTCGGAAAGGGGGTGCGGCTCGGCGAGTATCTCGGAAATCGGAAAGGATTCTCCGAGCCTCGACCAAACTGATGCGCATGCTACCTCCCGATCCAACGGTTCGATAGAATGTATTGAAGGGATGGATGGGATGGACCGATCGTCATAGAAAACGAATCGGATCGGACAGACCGATCGTCGTACGGACCGGATCAGACAGACCGATCGTCAGACGGATCGGATCGGACAGACCGATCGTCAGACGGATCGGATCGGACAGACCGATCATCAGACGGATTGGTTAGGACAGACTGATCGTTGGACAGACCGATCGGATCTAACAAGGAGACAGATCAGAGGGGCCGTCGCAGGCGGATCGATCGTCGAGATTCGGTGGAAACTACAGGAGAGTTCGACGATTCAATTGATGGATTGGATCGATAGCTCGATTATGGGATCGATGGATCGTCCGTTCTATAAATCAGATCGTCGAGGGAAGGACACAAAAAAAGAAATGGATCGGCAAATCTTAGATTATCAATATAGAAGTATTGACGAATCCAAAGATAGTCCGATAGAATGATATGGTTAACGGGAAGTTAATCGGGAAGGCGTATAAGGGAAAGGTGTTTGAGGAAGCACGAGGATAAGTGCAACCGAACACACCCAAGGGTCTCCCATGGATGCAATCTCACCGATAAAGGGAGTAAGCACCGAGAATGGGTAAGTGACGTGGTTCACCATGTAAGGATCTAATATCGCGGCTACCTTTATGTATCAATCGCCATGGCCAATGGTGAAACCGATTAGGAATCGGTAAGACCAATGGTGACTCAACGGATAACCAACGGGAAAGTCCACAGTTAAAACCGGTGGACAAAATGGATGTTGGACCCGCGAGCAAACCAAAGGCCGAAGGACGAATGATTTCATGGGCTAGCCTACGATAATCCGACGAACTCTTGGGTGTGATAATGATATTCTTCGGATCGCATGGATGGATCGATAAGCCGAAAGCTTTACCGACCTCCATGGACCAGATGGGTAAACGGTTAGTAAACCGTAGGCGGTCGTAGTGATAAATGACCGGATCGGAAACATGGATGGTTTGATAAGCCGAGGGCTTGATCATCCACCATGAAACCGAAGGGGCGTACGTTTGGAGGACGGATGGACCAATGAGCCAAGAGCTTGATTCGGCCACCGTGAACCAAGGGAAACGTACGATCCCCAATCTCTATCGTAGGGACTTAGACCAGTGGGGTTGGTTGGATGAATGGCTAAGTAACGATAGAGATTGGTCCATCAATACACGATTGGTTAAGAATCGTTGTACGAATGGAATAAGGTGACGAAAGGGCTAAGAGAAGGATCGATGGATGGATCGAAGAGGAATCGAATCCGTATGTAGGCTTAGGTATGTAAACGAATCTAACTTATTAGTTAAGAAAGATGTTTGGGAATTGACCGTTGGATTAAGGATAAATGAATATGCAATCGTTAGACTTAGAATGGTTAACGAACAAATTGCATGACTTGGCCGAGTTAATGATCGATCTAAAGTCTAAGGGACAAAGATGATCAAACCGGTACAAGGGTTGGTTGGAATTAAACCAAGGGTAGAAAGACTTCCGCTGGGTACTAAGAAGGCGATTATAGAATTAAGCCTCGTAAAGGCAATTCTATGTTAAATCGCGAAAAATATAGAGGTTCGGCCGGGAAGAGGCACGAACGTGCGTCGATGGTCGCCGGACGCCGAGACGTCCGGGACGGGACACTACAAGTTGGTATCAGAGCATGCTTGATCCTAGGATGGATAAGTGCTCGGGAAAAGGTCATGGTAAATAACTACTAAAGGTGTAACTTAAATGATTGAGTCCTCGGAGAACCGAATTATGAACTTAAACATTAGTGTTGGTTAGCCGGAAGGGAATTGAGGCAAGAACGCGATTACATGCTTGTGAACCAAGAGAGTTTGCCAAGTATATTGGTTAAGCCAAGATGATTACCTAAGGGGCAAGAACTACACGTGTAGCAAGTGAATAATTATTCGGAAAGAGGGGCTGATTATAAAAGTTAGAAATGTTTTTTTTTTTGTTCAAAGGGATGATTCAATTGAAACTAGTGTTGGGCCAGGCCCATTACAAAGGAGAATAAGGCCTCCTTAGCCAACGAATCTGTTAAAGTATTTTGGGATCGTGGGATATAACGAAAATAAATTGCAGAAAAACTTAAACATAGATCAAGGATGTCGAATTGAATCCCGTTGAGTTCCTTAGCTTGAAGCTCCGATTGAAGTGCTTTGACGAGTTGAGATGAGTCAGAAGCAAAAGAGAGGTATGTGAAACCGAGGTTTCGGGCGTGTTGCAACGCGAGAAGGACCGCCACAGCTTCCGCGATCAAGGGAGAGTTTATGTGTTCCGCCGATCCGTAGCCACGATCAATCTCCAACCCCTGGTGGTCTGTGAAGATCCATCCGAATCCCGCTGTCCGATCACCTTTCCAAGCCGCATCCGTGTTGCAGGTGATGAATCGAGGGTCTGATAGGTTTTGTATCTCCGTGAGTCCAATCGGCCGAATTGGGGGTTTTGTTTCTTGGGCCAGGAACCATTCTTTTGCGTGGCTGATTGCTTGGGAGAGGACATCCATTGGTTGGAAGTGTTTATCATTGAAGATTTTGTTGTTGCGAGCTGTCCACATCGATCAGAATACCCATGGGGAGAGTGATCCTTCTCCTAAACCGATCGGAGGGAGGCAGGTGAGCAATTTGGATGTCTCAAATCCTGCTCTAAAGTATGAAATTCGGTTTAGGTTCAAAGAGGATGTGCATGGGAAGGATTCCCAGACTCTCCTTGCGAAATCACAAGTGAAGAAGAGATGGGTTACTTATTCTTCTTCGGCGTCGCAGTGGATACATTTTGCACTTTCCAAGATGGTCTAGTTCTTGAGGTTCTCTCCAACTGGGAGAGCATTTTGCATTGCTTTCCACAGAAGAAGTTTGATTTTGGGTGAGCATTTGATATTCCACAGTTTTGCTTTCCAATCATAGTTGTCAGGTGGTGTAGTAGTTGGCTGTGATTGATCTTCAACATTTAGAGCTTCATATAGCCTGACTTGACTGTGTAGATTCCAGAGGGGGAAGGAAGCCATGCCCATCTATCGGATCCTCCTTTTTTACTTGGTCTGAGGAGTAAAATCTCTGGTTCATGAGTTGGTTTGGTAAGTCTTATCAACTCCTTATTCCACTCTAGAGAGTCTGGATGGCGCAACTGGGAAACCAGAAGGTGTTGGTTGGAGTCATTGGCAGGACCCATTGGTGTAACAGGATGGGTGAGAGATAGCCATGGTTCATTCCAAACTGATGTGGATGTGCCATCACCCAGCAATTTTCCAAGGTGTGGCTTTAAGAGATCTCTTCCGATACATATACTCCTCCAGCCATGTGAAACCGAGTTGGAGTAGGGGTGTGTAGAAAATGGGAAGAATGGCAGTACTTCCCAATAACACACGGCTGAGGAGACAGGATGGGTTAGTCAGCACTCTCCAGCTGACCTTAGCCAACAAAGCATCATTAAATTTTTGTATGTCCCTGAACCCTAATCCTCCTTTTTTCAGAGATTTTGTCATTCTCTTCCAGGAAATCCACGCCATCTTCTTTTTTTCCGTATTAGCATCCCACCAGAATCTGGTCAAAGCGGATTGAATGCGTTTGCAGAGGGAAGTGGGGATCTTAAAGCATGTCATCGTATAGGTGGGCATAGAGGAGAGAACAGACTTCAGCATGACCATTTTTCCCGCAGTAGAGAGGAACCTAGAGGACCAGCTGAGGGCTCTCTGCTTAATTTTATCAATGATGCTCGTGAAAAGGTCTTTCTTCTTGCGCCCAAAGAGTTCAGGAAGGCCTAGGTACTTTCCTTTACCGCCTTCAAGTTGAATGCTGAGAGCTCTCTTTGCTCTTTCTTTGGTTTCAGCGTTCGTTTTCTTGGAGAAAGTAATAGCAGATTTTAGGGTATTGATCTTTTGTCCTGAGGCTGATTCATACTTTTGCAGGATAAAGACTAGTTCTTGGCAGCTTTGTTGGTCAGATCGGCAGAAAAACATGGTGTCGTCTGCAAACAGTAAGTGATTAACCCTTGGACTATTTTTTGAGACTCTGATACCTTCCAATCTTCCTGACTGTTGGGCTTTATTGCATAGGCCAGAGAGGACTTCACCACAGAGAATGAAGACATAAGGGGAGAGAGGGTCCCCTTGTCTGATTCCTCTCTCAGGTAAGACAAGTCCCTTTGCAGTTCCATTCAGTAGGAAAGAGTAGGAGACTGTCACTATGCATTGCATCATCCAATTAACCCATTGGCTGTGGAAACCAAGTCTCTCCAGAACTAATTGAATAAAATCCCACTCTAGCCTGTCATAGGCTTTACTCATGTCAGTTTTGACAGCCATATAGCATCTTTCTTTTGCATCTGAGGTTTTAAGGTAGTGGAGAGCTTCATGTGTGATGAGAACATTGTCTGAGATAGCTCTTTGAGTGACAAATGCTGACTGGTTTTCTTAAATGATATTTTTGAGAACTGGTTGAAGTCTCTTAGCTAAAAGCTTAGCTATGATCTTATAGTACACTGAGCATAAAGCTATAGGCCGATAGTCAGCAACTTTTTTTGGAATGGAGATTTTAGGAATAAGTCTGACATGGGTATGATTTATCTTACTTGGCAGGATACCAGAAGAGAAGCAAGATTTTACCTCAGAAATAATTTGATCTCCTACTGTGTTCCAGTTTGCTTGGAAAAAACTGGCAGAAAATCCACCAGGACCTGGAGCCTTATCTGCATGGATAGAGAAACAAGCCTTCTTGATCTCCTGGCTTGTAGGCGGCTGGATAAGGGTTTCATTGACCTCATGGGAGATGCATGGAGTAAGGGCTTCAAATACTGTGGATAGACGGTTCCCTTGTTGTGAGGTAAATAGATTTTGATAATAATTTGAAATCACTTTTTCTATCCCTTCCTCTTCAAAGACAGCAAGTCCATTATCATCTTCTAGAACTGCTATATTATTCACAGCTTTTCTTCCTTTTGTAGCTGCATGGAAGTAGCCTGAATTTTTATCTCCAAGAGCAAGCCATAATTGGCGGCTCCTCTGTTTCCAGTATGCTTCTTCATCTTGGTAAGCTAATAGGAGATCCTTGTTGATGGAAGAGATTTGGTCTGAAGTGGTTGAATCACTAGACATAGCCTCTTCTAGCTTTTGTCTAAGTTCATCAATCTTCTTTTGGCTATTATTCTGCTTTTCTCTGTTCCATTTGATGATGATCTGTCTGCATTTGCTGATTCTAGTATCTACTGAATCTTATGAGGATGAGTTCCAGGCTGAGGTCACTAGTTGTTTGACTTCATCATTATCTTTCAGTCTTCTGTCAAATCTGAGCAGGCCTTTCTGTTTCTTTTTCACAGGATCAAAGGATACAACAAGTGGTCGGTGGTCTGATCCTTCGAACCGCAGGTACTCGCTTCTCCCAGAAGGATAAGCTTCAGCCCATGAACTATTAGCCATAGCCTTGTCGAGTCTGCATTTAACCTGGTGAGTGTGTCTTTGACCTCTTCAAGATAAAAAATTACCTGTGTAGTTCAGGTCATAGAGGTCACATTGTGACATAAAGGTTCTGAGGTCGACAAAAGATCCTTCTGGTCTGATTGGCCCACCTCTTTTTCTGAATTATTGATGATGTCATTGAAGTCGCCAGTTAAAAGCCACGGGTCACTTCTCAATTCAGCATGCTCTTTAAGCTGGTTCCAAACTTGTAACCTTTTTGTTCTATCTGGTTCGCCATACATGAAAGTGACAAAGAAAGATCTGCCTTTTGCTGTGATTCTTGTATCGATGTAGTGACAGCAAGAACTGATAATAACCACATCAATGTGTTTTTTCCAGAAGAGGGCTAGTCCTCCAGCACCTGGAGACGAGGGAGGTTTTAGGGCGTTGGAAGTATAATCAAGCCACTTAAGTTTTTTAAGCACCGTTTCAGAGTTATTCTTGTTTTCCATGAGGGATAGAAGGTCAGGAGATATCTAGCGTTGGATATCTCTAAGTCTGGGAACTGTTATGGGATTCCCCAACCCACAACAGTTCCAGCTTACCATTCTTAAGGAATAGGGGTTGGCGGGTTCTGAAAATCCGCCGTTTTCTTCTTCATTGCAGGGATCAAGGTAATCTGTGGATCATTTGAGTTTGCGATCTTTGACTTGCCAGTTTTTCCTTTTTGCCCTGTTGCTTTCGATGTTATTTGATCAGGTGCAGGAGTTGAGCCACTTGGACCAGCCAGAGAAGTTCCTCTTGGTGCTGATGTTTTCTGGGTAGAGGTTCTTCTTGGAGATCCAGAGGTAAGGTTCCTTTTCTGGCTCCTTACTCCCTTTAGTTTGGGTCCTGGTTTATTAGCAGGTTTTGATAGTGGAGGTCGCCCTCTTCCTCTTTTTGTAGCTTGTTCTGAAGGATTTGCAGCTGCTGGTTTCTCTTCACTGAGGGTAAGTCTATTCTCAGGATAGACTGTACTTTGTAGAGCTTGTTGTGAGAGTACTGTTGGTGCAGACGCAGCTGCAGCTTGTATGATAAGTGAAGCTGTGTTAGCCATTAGATTCTTTGCTTCACCTTGAAGAACTCTTTGTTTTCTCGCTGCACTTTCTGTAGGGTCTGCACAGGTAGTATATTGGACAGTTACTTCTCTTAGTTCACTCATCACTTGTTCTTTTGATGGAATAACAGGGGGAGGGGAAGCCATTGATGGACTTAGTCTTCTTCTGGTGGTTTGACTTGTCAGGTGAGGAGGGGAAGAATGAGAGTCCAGGTTGTGCATATTTCTCTCAAGTGGTGGGCGCCTTGTTCTAGGAGAATCAGATAGTTCATGATGAGAAGTAGGAATACTCGGGGTTTTTTCTCTCCATTGCAAGCTCTGGTTTTCTGAGTATCTGCTACCCCTTCTGTGGTGATAGTGGGAGTCTAGTTCTCTGCTGGCCGTTCTTTTATAATTTCTCTCTGCTGATCTCCTGGGGCTAGAGTGCCTGTTATAAGATCCTTCCTTTCTCTGAGATAGATCTTTGTTACCACGGTTTCCTTTGTGATGAGCATGGAAGCTTGAGTTTTCCTGTGAATGTCCATGTCTTCCAGAGGATTCCCACTTTTCTCTAGGGGCTACAAAGTTGTCTCGTGGAGTATAGTAGTTTCTGGATAAAGCTTTGGACCCTGGGGAATGGTTTGTAGAGGAGGATTTTGCAGGTTTTTCTTTTCCGGATATAAGGCATGGACAGTCTTTTTGGTCGTGAGTAAGTCTGTGACAATGAAGGCAATGGTCCTTGAGATTCTTGTATTCCAAGTAGACTATTGCTTCACTGCCATCACGAAAATCAACAATGGTCTCTTTAGTTAGTGGTTGTAGCCCATTGATGAGAACTCTGAGCTTTGCAGATGATGTTGTGATTTCTGTTGTTATTACTTCACCAAGCTCTTCTCCTATAGTTTGCAGCATCTCAGGCTGCCAGAAGTGCTTAGGGAGGCCTTGGAGTTCAACCCAGAAAGGTATCATTGAGGGAAAGGAGTCAGAAATGATGGGTTCCCACTTCTGAATAATAACCATCCATTGGTCATAGTGGTATGGTCTATTATCAAGAACCTTTTGCATATCCTCTTCAAAATCGAATCTGAACTGGAAGCAGCCTCTTCCTAGGTCAGATCCAACTGCTTTGCCTTTTAGGTTCCATCGGTTTGAGAGGAAGGGAAAGAGAGACCATAGTCTCTGAGCTGATGGGTTGGTTAGTCTTTCTATGAGGGTCAGAGCATTTTCTTCTATGAGAGCAGAAGTATCAAGATCTGGAGCTCTGATTCTTTTGCGTGGTGGAGGAGAGTATCCTCTAGCAAGGCCTTTGCCTTTAAGCTGGTAAGGTATTCTTTTCTCCATAGATTCTGGTTTTGGTTTGTGGTGGTATCAGTCAGGTAGGCTTGGATACTGGGTTTCAAGGGTTTAAATGATACTCAAGGGTGAAAGTTTTGGAACAGGGTTTCAAAAGTTTAACAAGGTTAGAAAATTCAGCCAAAGAGTTAGAGAGAGACAGAAGAGATAATACAAGTGCCTTGAGTTTTCTGAGAGTTGAGCAGGCTTTGGCATACCATCAAGGAGGAGGAGGACGGTTCAGCTTTAACAGTTTCACCGGAGATGCACCAAGGACCAGTGGGTCTTTCCATATTTGGGCACAGCCCGGTGGTTATTTCTGTTTTTAGTTTGAAGCGGTAGGTGAGATCTGGAACATTTGAACTTTCATGCTACTTTTGGGTTGCATGGGACTTCGTGCCTGAGAGAAAAAGTCTATCGTGAAGAAGAGAGTTTTGAGGTTGTTTTGTTATGTTTTTAGAGGAATAAAAGTTAGAAATGTTATGCTAAGTGTTTGGCGATTAAGGAAGTTGAGGTGAATGAGATCGATGTACTTGAGGAAATGTTACCCAAGGCATGATCGGGCACCAAGATATAACATATGTAGTCAAACGATTTAACATAACAGGACAAAGGTATTGATCTATTCGGAGAATGACCAAGATCAATGGAAATTAGATCTCGTCGGAATTTGATGAAGATCGGGAAACACTTGATCCATTCGGAGATTGAAAAGATCAAGGAAAATTGACCGAGTCTGAAAAGGACCAAGGTCGGGATTATTGACCGAGTCCAGTGGGGACCAAGGTCGGGATTATTGACCGAATCCAGTGGGGACCAAGGTCAGGATTATTGACCAAGTCCGGTGGGGACCAAGGCGGGAATATTGACCGAGTCCGCTGGGGACCAAGGTCGGGAAAATTGACCGAGTCCGGTGGGGACCAAGGTCGGAAAAAGTGACCGAGTCTGGTGGGGACCAAGGTCGGGAATAATGACCATGTCCGGAAAGGACGAAGGTTGGGAAATATAGACTGAGTCTTTTAAAGGACCAATGTTGGAAATATTGACCGAGTCTGGTTTGGACCAAGGTCGAAAATTTGTTCTAGTCGGGATTGGACTAGGACGGGAAATAATTGATCGAGTTCGGGTAATGGAACAAGATCGGGAAAATGGGTCGAGTCCGAGAGAGGACCAAGATCGGAAAACTTGATCAAACTCGGAAATAGATATTTGATCAAGTATGGAATCTAAGTCTTGGGAAGACTAAAGATTGGAAAACGTTAAGGAGTAAAGAAACTCTAACACCCGCCGAATTCGAGGACGAATTCATTTTAAGGGGGGTAGACTTGTATCGTCCGCGTCCCGCGATCCTTAAGGGGACCGATTTGTTTTAGGGAAAACTAGATCATGGTCGAGAAAGACCAATGAATAAGTTAACCCGAGGAAGTAATGAAACGTTTAAGTCATGAAAAGGGTAGATGACTTAGATGATATCGGGATAATCTAGTGATCATGGAGAAATGATCATGGAAAAATTGGGAATGGCGTAGTCAAGGCCGGGAAAACGGACCGAAAGACTTAGCCGGAAAAGAACGTGAAAGAACGTTCAAGCTAAACCAGCTAGGTGAGCTGGACAAGCTGGACGAACTAGCTAGCTCAGCTAGGTGAGCTAAACCAGCTGGAGGACTAGCTAGCTCAGCTAGGTGAGCTGACCGACAGCTGACACTCGAGCTGATGGACTGTGGTAGCTCGGGATGAAGAGGTGTAAGGTCGAGCGGTTACCAACGAACGGTTACTGTTGGCCAAAGGGTGGATAAGTGTGAGACCCCGTCCCGGACGTCTCGGCGTCCGGCGACCATGGTCACACGTTCGTGCCTCTTCTCGGCCGAACCTCCATATTTTTCGCGATTTAACATAGAATTGCCTTTACGAGGCTTAATTCTATAATCGCTTTCTTAGTACCCAGCGGAAGTCTTTCTACCCTTGGTTTAATTCCAACCAACCTTTGTACCGGTTTGATCATCTTTGCCCCTTAGACTTTAGATCGATCATTAACTCGGCCAAGTCATGCAATTTGTTCGCTAACCATTCTAAGTCTAACGATTGCATACTCGTTTACCCTTAATCCAACGGCCAATTCCCAAACATCTTTCTTAACTAATAAGTTAGATTCGTTTACATACCTTGGCCTACATGCGGATTCGATTCCTCTTCGATCCGTCCCTTAGCCCTTTCGTCATCTTATTCCATTCGTACAACGATTCTTAACCAATCGTGTATTGATGGACCAATCTCTATCGTTACTTAGCCATTCATCCAACCAACCCCACTGGTCTAAGTCCCACGATAGAGATTGGGGGATCGTACGTTTCCATTGGTTCACGGTGGCCAAATCAAGCTCTTGGCTCATTGGTCCATCCGTCCTCCAAACGTACGCCCCTTCGGTTTCATGGTGGACGATGAAGCCCTCGGCTTATCGAACCATCCATGTTTCCGATCCGGTCGTTTAACACTACGACCGCCCACGGTTTACAAACCGTTTACCCGTCCTGTAACGCCCCCGAACCGCTCTATGACCGGACAAGCCACGGGCGACCCGGAAACGCCACGTAGACAGCTCGCACAGACAATCCAACAGAGGTTCCAAACGAATTCAGACCCTTAGCCGGACCATCCGCGCGAACCGTCCCTCACGACCGCGGTTTAGGCTTTTCAACCCTTACCGTGATCGCGAGTTGTGTTAGTCCGGACAAGACTAATATCGAATGGAAACACACACTTTATACGAAAATACTCCTTTTATATCATATAAGTTTTCGTACAATAAGTATCCAAAACAACAACAAAAATTGGCGCCGTGAGCTTACATGCTCAAATCGACACAACAATAAAACTCACTAAGTTTTACAAAAGCAACAACTCTATACCGGCTTTCCTACGTCCTGAGCATCCCTCTAATGGTTCCCACTAAGGTTTTCCTGCAAAACAAAATGGAGTCATAAGTAATCTAGGATTACTTAGTGAGCTCGGATTCCCTGCAACAATCATTAGTTTAACCCAACCCAATATCAACAATAACATCAAGCATAAACATATCAGAGAATGCACGCGGAAGTAAACAACAAACAATCAAACAATCAAGACGCATTCTTACACAGAACAAGTCCGTGTAACGAGATAACTAAGTTATGCATGCAACACCAACTATCTAGACGACTCCTATGGGCCCTGATATGCTGCCTTCCATTCCTGTGAACACCCGAGCTATAACCATTAAAGGCATATAACCGGAACATCACTTCGTCGCAAGTTGAACCCACAAAGGATGACAACAAGAGACACCAGAAATATATGCATCGTCATGCATTACTCGGCCTAGGTCCCGAGTCTTATGTCAATTTTTATGTAAGTGACCAGCTAAGGATCAAGGCTTACTTGACATGCCGCCGAGGAAGGACAGACATACCCCTAATTCTTATTATGCTTAAGGCACCGGACATTGAGTCACGAGTACCGCATACTAAGAATGCAACAACTTAGACACAATGAAACATATGGTTAGATAAAACGCATAGAATCATATGTATCTAATGCACGCAACAAACACATAAGTACGGAATCATTTATGTACGGATCACGAGGATCGCGGACATGATTCGGTACCATACTAAATCAAACAAACCTGCACGGAGATTCAAGTGAATACTAAGGATAAAACTAGAATCTACCATGCAACCTAACCTCGCACCTAAAAGCACACAATCAAGCAATTGCTCGATGATACGCCTAAGCACATCACCGAGACTTAGCAATCAATCAACTAAACGAACTAATCAATCAACCCAACCTAACCTAACATGTGCCAAATTACATGCTACGAGACTCACCAATCAATCAGCTAAACTACCAAATGAACCTAACATGTGCCATAACACATGCTTCAAGACTCACTAATCAATCAATAAAACCTAACATGTGCCATAACACATGCTTCAAGACTCACTAATCAATCAATAAAACCTAACATGTGCCATAACACATGCTTCAAGACTCACAAATCAATCAACTAAACTACCAAATAAACCTAACAATCCTAACATGTGCCATATCACATGCTACAAGACTCACAGAGATTCGGCTGAAGGTTTAAGGTTTGCTTCAGCGATCTTGGACATCCACGGCTTCTCCTTCTTGTTCTTGACTCCACTCAACTCCACGGCTTCAACATCTCTTCATAACCACAACCTTGATTCTTCAAGCTTTACTCAGAATCAACCCTTAGAAATAGTATCAAGATGATAACTAGATCATGGGAATAATTCGGAGAAACTGATTCTCGATCAGACATGGATTCTGGTCGGCAAGTTTCTCGATCACAATCGCAGCAGTCTCTCGATCACAGTTCTCAGACAGCGCTCTCGATCACCAGACGGATTCTCGATCACATCAGCGCCGCGGTAAGGATTTCTCGATCACAACAACTTCCGGCACATTCCAGCAGCATCATGTCTTCGTCCCGTTTCCCATGAAAGTCTCACAAATGAGGAGGGAGGGTCGGTATTTATAAGCGAAACAGCTTGGGCTGTAAGCTACCGCTTGTTACGGAACGTCGACACGTGGCAGGACACGTGTCACGCGGAGCGAACGGTGGCGACACATGGCAGGACACGTGACGGCCGCTCGGACGTACACGTATGGAGCTGCGGACGTGACGACGACATGTGTCCGGGGTAGCTTGGGCTCCAAGACACAAAAATTCGGCTCCAAGTTTAGATGGTCAACGGTCAACGGCTTAGTCAACATTGTCCGGCGGGTCATCCACGTAAGTCCCGCGGTACGTCCGGATACGTCCGATCGGCAGGTCTCTCGACCCAAATAAATATTTCTTCGATCACCCTCCGTCCAAACGACCTTAAATTGGATATTGGTCGGACAAAAATCAATCTTGCTCGATGAATTCTTTATAGAATCATCAGATCATCGATAGGTTATCTCGCGGTACGGTCGCGGTACGGAGCTTCTCGATCATCTCTCGCCCAAATCAATATTTCCTCGTACCACCTTCTCCCAATCTTCATAATATTCGATTTCGTTCGGCAAAGACTTAATTCAGTACGACAAATTCTGTACGGAATCACCCGATCGTCGATAGGTACCTTGCGGTACGTCCCGCGGTACGGTCGCTGTCGTCCGCGGTACGGTCGGGTTCGTCCGGGTACATCCGGATACGTCCGGTTCAATCTTCTCTCGTCCCAACTTCATTTTTTTACTCGTCCAATCTTCTTTACTCTTCTTTCTAAGTTCCTTTCGACCTTTCCTTGATCCATCCTTGCACGGTCATTTACCCTAAAATGAGGGTCACTACATTCTACCCACCTTATAAGAATTCGTCCTCGAATTCTAATGCTTCTCAACAATCCACTTTGATAAACTTCCTCTTCTCTTTCTTCCCTTCTTCATCTTTATCGTATGCCTTAAGGTTTATATACCTTAGCAAAGATTATTCGTCGCTTGCGTTCAATCGCTTATCTTGTACATCTTCATCATCTCCTGGATATGACGACTTGATAAACCCTTGTACTTCTTCATTCTCTGATGTTCGTTTGACCGGATTGCTTCTTGCAGTATCTCGGCTAACGACAACTTTCTTCTCAACCTTGATGGTAATGGATTATTCCAAGTTGGAAATAATTCTTCCACAATCTTCTTTCATCTTCAACGCTTTACACTATGAAACTTCTCCATTCTTGGCGATCCTTGAATCAACGGCAACATGAAAGTTGGAGTGATTAGGAAAGCTTCTTCATCTCCGGCATTTCTTGATATCCATCGCACTTACAAAAGTATACTAGGGCTGTTCCCAAAGTATACTACGACTAACGCTTCATCTCGACAAACTCTTCTTGAACACTGAATCTTTACTAACTGAACTTCACGCTTCTTTAGTACCATTAGCTGATCGGCTGAGAAGACTCTTTTCTGTTGACCACTGAT
This sequence comes from Arabidopsis suecica, assembly GCA_019202805.1. Lineage (NCBI taxonomy): Eukaryota > Viridiplantae > Streptophyta > Magnoliopsida > Brassicales > Brassicaceae > Arabidopsis > Arabidopsis suecica. Next base: position 7,752,680 of record CM032906.1, on the reverse strand, counting down.
ACTTGAACAATTCACTTCTCTATTCTAAGGGATTGGCTTCGGGGAATAATTCAATTTTCTAACTGACTATTCCAACTATGAAGACACCCTTAAAAACTACACATAAAAACTCGGAAGTGCAAGATCACTTGACACTACGGAGTTTACTACACCCAAGACAAATGCTAAAGCATGCATACTAATAAAATTAAGCAAGCAAGCATTCAATCAATCACGCAACCAATCACACAATCACATCAAGAGAATAGATAGAACCCATACGTACCTCAGACGAGACCTTTAAGGTCAAGAAGGCTTAGGGAAAAATCTATTTCTAAGGTTTAACCCACTCACTTACTTGATCTCTTCACCACTTCTTGATATTTGGACTGGCCGGGGTGGACGGACCGCTGATGGCTTCTTCAACTTACTTGATAAAATGGCTTACCCACTTCATACTTTCTCAACTACTTCTTCAACTCCAACTTCTCTTCCGACAACCAACTTCTTCTTTGGTTCTTTCTTTTGGTATCCCAAGTCATTCCCATTAGCTCTACTTCACCAATCTTTACTTGGATAGATTTATCTTTTATCTTTCATTACGTCATACCCTTCTCCGATATCAACTTCACTACTTCATCTTCTTGATCATTGTCTTCACCAATTTTGGATGAGTAGACTTTGCTCGTTCTTCTCTGTTGCTATCACTACCTTCGGTTCATATGAATTGTTCTTTCCAACATCTTCAACTTGACTTTGGTTTCTTCTTCCTCCGATTATCTCCATAACTCCTCCACTTGCCCTCACTTGAGTTATAAGCTCACGTTACTGAGCTCGGCCATAATCCTTCAACACTTTGATGATCTTGGTTGCGGTCCCCCACGGCCATCCATTCTTGATCCAAATCCAACGCATCAACTGCAACAATAACAAGGGTAATACCTAACCCATTCCCCACTAACTCAGGACATACCGGTTTATGTGAGACCCCGTCCCGGACGTCTCGGCGTCCGGCGACTATGGACACACGTTCGTGCCTCTTCCCGGCCGAACCTCCATATTTTTCGCGATTTAACATAGAATTGCCTTTACGAGGCTTAATTCTATAATCGCTTTCTTAGTACCCAGCGGAAGTCTTTCTACCCTTGGTTTAATTCCAACCAACCCTTGTACCGGTTTGATCATCTTTGTCCTTTAGACTTTAGATCGATCATTAACTCGGCCAATTCATGCAATTTGTTCGCTAACCATTCTAAGTCTAACGATTGCATATTCTTTTATCCTTAATCCAACGGCCAATTCCCAAACGTCTAGCTTAACTAATAAGTTAGATTCGTTCACATACCTTGGCCAACATGCGGATTTGATTCCTCTTCGATCCGTTCATTGATCCTCCCCTTAGCCTTTTTGTTACCTTCTTCCATTCGTACAACGATTCTTAACCAATCGTGTATTGATGGACCAATCTCTATCGTTACTTAGCCATACAACCAACCAACCCCACTGGTCTAAGTCCCACGATAGAGATTGGGGATCGTACGTTTCCCTTGGTTCACGGTGGCCGAATCAAGCTCTTGGCTCATTGGTCCATCCGTCCTCCAAACGTACGCCCCTTCGGTTTCATGGTGGACGATCAAGCCCTCGGCTTATCGAACCATCCATGTTTCCAATCCGGTCGTTTATCACTACGACCGTCCACGGTTTATTAACCGTTTACCCGTCCGGTCCATGGTGGTCGGTAAAACCTTCAGCTTATCGATCCATCCATGCGATCCGAACAATATCATTATCACACCCAAGGGTCCGTGGATTCATATATCGGATTATCGTAGGCTAGCCCATGAAATCATTCATCCGTCAGCCCTTGGTTTGCTCGCGGGTCCAACATCCGTTTTGTCCATCGGTTCTCACCGTAGACTTTCCCGTTGGTTATCCGTCGAGTCACCATTGGTCTTACCGAATTCCGATCGGTTTCACCAAGGCTGCGACGTTTGATTCATAAGGGCGGCCGCGATATTTGATCCTTACATGGAGAATCACGTGCCTTACCCATTCACGATGCTTTCTCCCTTTCTCGGCGAGAATGCATATATGGGCGACCCTTGGGTGTGTTCGGTTGCACTTATCCTCGTGCTTCCTCGAACACCTTTCCCTTATACGCCTTCCCGATCAACTTCCCGTTAACCATATCTTTTCGTGTCCTTCCCTCAATGATATGATTTATAGAACGGACGATCCATCGATCCCATAATCAAGCTATCGATCCGAACCATCAATCATACCGTTGAACTCTCCGTCCATCCAACTTCTGGATCGAATTGTCGTTCCATCGATCCGATCCATCGATCGATACCACGATCCGATCATTCGGTCGACCCGACCATCTTACTCGATCCGTCCCGTCTCTCCCACGAACGATCCATCTGTTCCGACCCGTCTCTCCGACGATCGGTCCGATCAATCCATCCCAATATTTCATCGAATCGTTGGATCGGGAGGTAGCATGCGCATCAGTTCGGTCGAGGCTCGGAGAATCCATTCGGATTCCCGAGATACTCGCCGAGCCGCACCCCCTTTCCGACCAACAACTTTGTGGTGTGTTTAGGACCATTTGCGAATTGAGATCGTGATTGTGTGGATTGTGTGAGGATTATTCCAAAGCCCTTGGACGTTCACCCTTTATATAGGGCCGAATGGGTGCCTTTTCGAAGCATCACATCCGTTCCTTGCACCCTTTCGAAAGGTTGCGTCTTTCCGATCGTAACCGTTCAGCCTTATCCACCCTTTCGCCAACGGTAACCGTTATTCGGTAACCGCCCGACCTTACACCTCTTCATCCCCGAGCTACCACAGTCCACCAGCTCGAGTGTCAGCTGACCGGACCACCCAGCTGGGTCAGTACTCGATCAGTTCACCGAGCTCGGTTGAGCTGTCGATCAGCTCACCTAGCTGAGCTAGCTAGTCCTCCAGCTGGTTTAGCTCACCTAGCTGAGCTAGCTAGTTCATCCAGCTCACCTAGCTGGATTAGCTCGGACAGTTTCATCCGTTCTTTTTGGCTAAGTCTTTCGGTCCGTTTTCTCGGCCTTGACTACGCCATTCCCAATCTTACCATGATCATTTCTGCATGATCACTAGATTATCCCGAAACCGTCTAAGTCATCTACCCTTTTCATGACTTATACGTTTCATTCCTTCCTTGGGTTAACTTTTTCATTGGTCTTTCTCGACCATGATCTAGTTTTCCCTAAAACAAACCGGCCCCCTTTAGGATCGCGGGACGCGGGTGTTACAAGTCTACCCCCCTTAAAATGAATTCGTCCTCGAATTCGGCGGGTGTTAGAGTTTCGTTACTCCTTAACGTTTCCCCATCTTTAGTCTTCCCAAGACTTTAGATTCCATACTTGACCAAATATCTATTTCCGAGTTTGATCAAGTTTCCCGATCTTGGTCCTCTCTCGGACTTGATCCATTTTTCCCGATCTTGGTCCTTTCTCGGACTCGATCCATTTTCCCGATCTTGGTCCATTTACCGGACTCGATCTATTTTCCCGATCTTGTTCCATTTCCCGAACGCGATCAAATGTTTCCCATCCTAGTCCAATCCCGACTAGAACAAATTTTCGACCTTGGTCCAAACCAGACTCGGTCAATATTTCCCAAACTTGGTCCTATACGGACTCGGTTAATTTTCCCGACCTTGGTCCCCACCGGACTCGGTCACTTTTCCCGACCTTGGTCCCTTACCGGACTCGGTCAATAATTCCCGACCTTGGTCCTTTCTGGACTTGGTCAATAATTCCCGACCTTGGTCCTATACAGACTCGGTCAATTTTCCCGACCTTGGTCCCCACCGGACTCGGTCAATACCCCTTGATCTTTTCAATGAATAGATCAAGTCTTTCCCGATCTTCGTCAAATTCCGACGAGATCTAATTTCTATTGATCTTGGTCATTCTCCGAATAGATCAATACCTTTTTCCCCGTTATGTTAAGTCGTTTGACTATAAGGGTCATATCTTGGTGCCCGATCATGCCTTGGGTAATCTTTCCTCAAGTACATCGATCCCATTTACCTCAACTTCCTTATCCGCCAAACACTTAGCATAACATTTTCAACTTTTATAGTCAGCCCCTCTTTCCGAATAATTATTCACTTGCTACACGTGTAGTTCTTGCCCCTTGGGTAATCGTCTTGGCTTAACCAATTCATCTTGGCAAACTCTCTTGGTTTCCAAGCATGTAATCGCGTTCATGCCTCAATTCCCTTCCGGCTCACCAACACATGACATATTCCCGAGCACTTATCCATCCTAGGATCAAGCATGCTCTGATACCAACTTGTGAGACCCCGTCCCGGACGTCTCGGCGTCCGGCGACTATGGACACACGTTCGTGCCTCTTCCCGGCCGAACCTCCATATTTTTCGCGATTTAACATAGAATTGCCTTTACGAGGCTTAATTCTATAATCGCTTTCTTAGTACCCAGCGGAAGTCTTTCTACCCTTGGTTTAATTCCAACCAACCCTTGTACCGGTTTGATCATCTTTGTCCTTTAGACTTTAGATCGATCATTAACTCGGCCAATTCATGCAATTTGTTCGCTAACCATTCTAAGTCTAACGATTGCATATTCTTTTATCCTTAATCCAACGGCCAATTCCCAAACGTCTAGCTTAACTAATAAGTTAGATTCGTTCACATACCTTGGCCAACATGCGGATTTGATTCCTCTTCGATCCGTTCATTGATCCTCCCCTTAGCCTTTTTGTTACCTTCTTCCATTCGTACAACGATTCTTAACCAATCGTGTATTGATGGACCAATCTCTATCGTTACTTAGCCATACAACCAACCAACCCCACTGGTCTAAGTCCCACGATAGAGATTGGGGATCGTACGTTTCCCTTGGTTCACGGTGGCCGAATCAAGCTCTTGGCTCATTGGTCCATCCGTCCTCCAAACGTACGCCCCTTCGGTTTCATGGTGGACGATCAAGCCCTCGGCTTATCGAACCATCCATGTTTCCAATCCGGTCGTTTATCACTACGACCGTCCACGGTTTATTAACCGTTTACCCGTCCGGTCCATGGTGGTCGGTAAAACCTTCAGCTTATCGATCCATCCATGCGATCCGAACAATATCATTATCACACCCAAGGGTCCGTGGATTCATATATCGGATTATCGTAGGCTAGCCCATGAAATCATTCATCCGTCAGCCCTTGGTTTGCTCGCGGGTCCAACATCCGTTTTGTCCATCGGTTCTCACCGTAGACTTTCCCGTTGGTTATCCGTCGAGTCACCATTGGTCTTACCGAATTCCGATCGGTTTCACCAAGGCTGCGACGTTTGATTCATAAGGGCGGCCGCGATATTTGATCCTTACATGGAGAATCACGTGCCTTACCCATTCACGATGCTTTCTCCCTTTCTCGGCGAGAATGCATATATGGGCGACCCTTGGGTGTGTTCGGTTGCACTTATCCTCGTGCTTCCTCGAACACCTTTCCCTTATACGCCTTCCCGATCAACTTCCCGTTAACCATATCTTTTCGTGTCCTTCCCTCAATGATATGATTTATAGAACGGACGATCCATCGATCCCATAATCAAGCTATCGATCCGAACCATCAATCATACCGTTGAACTCTCCGTCCATCCAACTTCTGGATCGAATTGTCGTTCCATCGATCCGATCCATCGATCGATACCACGATCCGATCATTCGGTCGACCCGACCATCTTACTCGATCCGTCCCGTCTCTCCCACGAACGATCCATCTGTTCCGACCCGTCTCTCCGACGATCGGTCCGATCAATCCATCCCAATATTTCATCGAATCGTTGGATCGGGAGGTAGCATGCGCATCAGTTCGGTCGAGGCTCGGAGAATCCATTCGGATTCCCGAGATACTCGCCGAGCCGCACCCCCTTTCCGACCAACAACTTTGTGGTGTGTTTAGGACCATTTGCGAATTGAGATCGTGATTGTGTGGATTGTGTGAGGATTATTCCAAAGCCCTTGGACGTTCACCCTTTATATAGGGCCGAATGGGTGCCTTTTCGAAGCATCACATCCGTTCCTTGCACCCTTTCGAAAGGTTGCGTCTTTCCGATCGTAACCGTTCAGCCTTATCCACCCTTTCGCCAACGGTAACCGTTATTCGGTAACCGCCCGACCTTACACCTCTTCATCCCCGAGCTACCACAGTCCACCAGCTCGAGTGTCAGCTGACCGGACCACCCAGCTGGGTCAGTACTCGATCAGTTCACCGAGCTCGGTTGAGCTGTCGATCAGCTCACCTAGCTGAGCTAGCTAGTCCTCCAGCTGGTTTAGCTCACCTAGCTGAGCTAGCTAGTTCATCCAGCTCACCTAGCTGGATTAGCTCGGACAGTTTCATCCGTTCTTTTTGGCTAAGTCTTTCGGTCCGTTTTCTCGGCCTTGACTACGCCATTCCCAATCTTACCATGATCATTTCTGCATGATCACTAGATTATCCCGAAACCGTCTAAGTCATCTACCCTTTTCATGACTTATACGTTTCATTCCTTCCTTGGGTTAACTTTTTCATTGGTCTTTCTCGACCATGATCTAGTTTTCCCTAAAACAAACCGGCCCCCTTTAGGATCGCGGGACGCGGGTGTTACAGTTTACCTAGTTGCTTTTGTGACTCATTTACTCGATAAACATTTTGAAAACGTGTGTCCCGTGAGCATCATGAACCACGCTCTGATACCACCTTTGTAACGCCCCCGAACCGCTCTATGACCGGACAAGGCACGGGCGACCCGGAAACGCCACGTAGACAGCTCGCACAGACAATCCAACAGAGGTTCCAAACGAATTCAGACCCTTAGCCGGACCATCCGTGCGAACCGTCCCTCACGACCGCGGTTTAGGCTTTTCAACCCTTACCGTGATCGCGAGTTGTGTTAGTCCGGACAAGACTAATATCGAATGGAAACACACACTTTATACGAAAATACTCCTTTTATATCATATAAGTTTTCGTACAATAAGTATCCAAAACAACAACAAAAATTGGCGCCGTGAGCTTACATGCTCAAATCGACACAACAATAAAACTCACTAAGTTTTACAAAAGCAACAACTCTATACCGGCTTTCCTACGTCCTGAGCATCCCTCTAATGGTTCCCACTAAGGTTTTCCTGCAAAACAAAATGGAGTCATAAGTAATCTAGGATTACTTAGTGAGCTCGGATTCCCTGCAACAATCATTAGTTTAACCCAACCCAATATCAACAATAACATCAAGCATAAACATATCAGAGAATGCACGCGGAAGTAAACAACAAACAATCAAACAATCAAGACGCATGCTTACACAGAACAAGTCCGTGTAACGAGATAACTAAGTTATGCATGCAACACCAACTATCTAGACGACTCCTATGGGCCCTGATATGCTGCCTTCCATTCCTGTGAACACCCGAGCTATAACCATTAAAGGCATATAACCGGAACATCACTTCGTCGCAAGTTGAACCCACAAAGGATGACAACAAGAGACACCAGAAATATATGCATCGTCATGCATTACTCGGCCTAGGTCCCGAGTCTTATGTCAATTTTTATGTAAGTGACCAGCTAAGGATCAAGGCTTACTTGACATGCCGCCGAGGAAGGACAGACATACCCCTAATTCTTATTATGCTTAAGGCACCGGACATTGAGTCACGAGTACCGCATACTAAGAATGCAACAACTTAGACACAATGAAACATATGGTTAGATAAAACGCATAGAATCATATGTATCTAATGCACGCAACAAACACATAAGTACGGAATCATTTATGTACGGATCACGAGGATCGCGGACATGATTCGGTACCATACTAAATCAAACAAACCTGCACGGAGATTCAAGTGAATACTAAGGATAAAACTAGAATCTACCATGCAACCTAACCTCGCACCTAAAAGCACACAATCAAGCAATTGCTCGATGATACGCCTAAGCACATCACCGAGAATTAGCAATCAATCAACTAAACGAACTAATCAATCAACCCAACCTAATCTAACATGTGCCAAATCACATGCTACGAGACTCACCAATCAATCAGCTAAACTACCAAATGAACCTAACATGTGCCATAACACATGCTTCAAGACTCACTAATCAATCAATAAAACCTAACATGTGCCATAAACCATGCTTCAAGACTCACTAATCAATCAATAAAACCTAACATGTGCCATAACACATGCTTCAAGACTCACAAATCAATCAACTAAACTACCAAATAAACCTAACAATCCTAACATGTGCCATATCACATGCTACAAGACTCACAGAGATTCGGCTGAAGGTTTAAGGTTTGCTTCAGCGATCTTGGACATCCACGGCTTCTCCTTCTTGTTCTTGACTCCACTCAACTCCACGGCTTCAACATCTCTTCATAACCACAACCTTGATTCTTCAAGCTTTACTCAGAATCAACCCTTAGAAATAGTATCAAGATGATAACTAGATCATGGGAATAATTCGGAGAAACTGATTCTCGATCAGACATGGATTCTGGTCGGCAAGTTTCTCGATCACAATCGCAACAGTCTCTCGATCACAGTTCTCAGACAGCGCTCTCGATCACCAGACGGATTCTCGATCACATCAGCGCCGCGGTAAGGATTTCTCGATCACAACAACTTCCGGCACATTCCAGCAGCATCATGTCTTCGTCCCGTCTCCCATGAAAGTCTCACAAATGAGGAGGGAGGGTCGGTATTTATAAGCGAAACAGCTTGGGCTGTAAGCTACCGCTTGTTACGGAACGTCGACACGTGGCAGGACACGTGTCACGCGGAGCGAACGGTGGCGACACATGGCAGGACACGTGACGGCCGCTCGGACGTACACGTATGGAGCTGCGGACGTGACGACGACATGTGTCCGAGGTAGCTTGGGCTCCAAGACACAAAAATTCGGCTCCAAGTTTAGATGGTCAACGGTCAACGGCTTAGTCAACATTGTCCGGCGGGTCATCCACGTAAGTCCCGCGGTACGTCCGGATACGTCCGATCGGCAGGTCTCTCGACCCAAATAAATATTTCTTCGATCACCCTCCGTCCAAACGACCTTAAATTGGATATTGGTCGGACAAAAATCAATCTTGCTCGATGAATTCTTTATAGAATCATCAGATCATCGATAGGTTATCTCGCGGTACGGTCGCGGTACGGAGCTTCTCGATCATCTCTCGCCCAAATCAATATTTCCTCGTACCACCTTCTCCCAATCTTCATAATATTCGATTTCGTTCGGCAAAGACTTAATTCAGTACGACAAATTCTGTACGGAATCACCCGATCGTCGATAGGTACCTTGCGGTACGTCCCGCGGTACGGTCGCTGTCGTCCGCGGTACGGTCGGGTTCGTCCGGGTACATCCGGATACGTCCGGTTCAATCTTCTCTCGTCCCAACTTCATTTTTTTACTCGTCCAATCTTCTTTACTCTTCTTTCTAAGTTCCTTTCGACCTTTCCTTGATCCATCCTTGCACGGTCATTTACCCTAAAATGAGGGTCACTACACGTTCGGTCCATGGTGGTCATAATGCCTTCGGCTTATCGATCCATCCATGCGATCCGAACAATATCATTATCACACCCAAGGGTCCGTGGATTCACCCATCGGATTATCGTAGGCTAGCCCATAATATCATTCGTCCATCGGCCTTTGGTTTGCTCGCGGGTCCAACATCCGTTTTGTCCACCAGTTCTCACCGTGGACTTTCCCGTTGGTTATCCGTCGAGTCACCATTGGTCTTACCGATTCCTAATCGGTTTCACCATTGGCCATGGCGATTGATACTTAAAGGCGGCCGCTATATTAGATCCTTACACGGTGAACCATGTCACTTACCCATTCTCGGTGCTTACTCCCTTTACCGGTGAGATTGCATCCATGGGCGACCCTTGAGTGTGTTCGGTTGCACTTATCCCCGTGCTTCTTCGAACACCTTTCCCTTATACACATTCCCGATTAACTTCCCGTTAACCATATCATATACCGGTCTATCTTTGGATTCGTCAATACTTCCATATTGACAATCTTAGATTTGCCGATCCTTTTCCTTTTCGTGTCCTTCCCTCGACGATCTGATTTATAGAACGGACGATCCATCGATCCCATAATCGAGCTATCGATCCGAACCATCAATCGAATCGTCTAACTCTCCGTCCATGTTCCCTCGACCAGATCTCCGATACGTACCGTCGGTCATCCCGCCGATCTGTACGATCGATCAATCCGATCCATCTTCTCACCAGATCCGATCAGTCTATCTGACGATCGGTCTGTCCGATCCGATCCGTCTGACGATCGGTCTGTCCGATCCGATCCGTTCGACGACCAGTCTGTCCGATCCGATCCGTCCGCCGATCGGTCTGTCCGATCCGCCCGACGACCGGTCTGCCCGATCCGATCCGTCCGACGATCGGTCTGTCCGATCCGATCCGTCCGACGATCGGTCTGTCCGATCCGATCCGTCCGACGACTGGTCTGCCCGATCCGAGATCCGATCCGTCCGACGATCGGTCTGTCCAATCCGATCCGTCCGACGATCAGTCTGTCCGATCCGATCGGTCTGTCCGATCCGATTCGTCTCCATGACGATCGGTCCGACCCATCCATCCGTCCCATCCATCCGTCCTATACATTCCATCGAACCGTTGGATCGGGAGGTAGCATGCGCATCAGTTCGGTCGAGACTCCGGGAATCCATTCCGATTCCCGAAATACTCGCCGAGCCGCACCCCCTTTCCGTCCAACAACTTCGTGGGTGTTTTGGGACTGTTTTTGGATTGAGATCGTGGTTATTTGTGTTGTGTGTGGGATCGTTTTTTCCCTCTGTTTTTCCGTGTCCGAAATCGCCCCAAATGCCTTGTATTTATAGAGTTTCGTTTGGAAAACCGCTTCCCAACCGTTTCCCTAGAAGACACCCATTCGAACCATAACCGTTCGTTCGTAACCGCTTGTTTGTAACCGCCATCCGTAACCGCCCAACCTTCCTTCCGTAACCGCCCAACCGTCCAACCGTCGGACAGTTACCCGAGCTGAGCTGAGCTACACGGCAGCTGGTCGAGCTAGCTGAGCTACTTGACAGTTATCCGAGCTTAGCTAAGCTACCCGGAAGTACTTTGAGCTTAGTTGAGCTATACGGGAGCTGGTTTGGCTACTTAGCGTTCATTATTCTCCTTCTCCGAGCTGATGGGCAGCTCCTATCTAGACTTGTCCGAGTTTCTCCTCATTTTCTCGGACCAAGTCTCATCCGGCGATCCTATTGAGGATCGCGGGCGTTACAAGTCTACCCCCTTAAAATGAATTCGTCCTCGAATTCGGCGGGTGTTAGAGTTTTGTTACTCCTTAACGTTTCCCCATCTTTAGTCTTCCCAAGACTTTAGATTCCATACTTGACCATATATCTATTTCCGAGTTTGATCAAGTTTCCCGATCTTGGTCCTCTCTCGGACTTGATCCATTTTCTCAATCTTGGTCCATTTACCGGACTCGATCTATTTTCCCGATCTTGTTCTATTTCCTGAACGCGATCAAATGTTTCCCATCCTAGTCCAATCCCGACTAGAACAAATTTTCGACCTTGGTATAAACCAGACTCGGTCAATATTTCCCAACCATGGTCCTATACGGACTCGGTCAAAAAAAATTTTCCGACCTTGGTCCTCACCGGACTTGGTAAATTTTTCCCGACCTTGGTTCCTTACCAGACTCGGTCAATAATTCCCGACCTTGGTCCTCACCGGACTCGGTCACTTTTCCCGACCTTGGTCCCTTACCGGACTCGGTCAATAATTCCCGACCTTGGTCCTTTCCGGACTTGGTCAATAATTCCCGACCTTGGTCCTTTCCGGACTTGGTCAATAATTCCCGAGCACTTATCCATCCTAGGATCAAGCATGCTCTGATACCAACTTGTGAGACCCCGTCTCGGCGTCCGGCGACCATGGTCACACGTTCGTGCCTCTTCTCGGCCGAACCTCCATATTTTTCGCGATTTAACATAGAATTGCCTTTACGAGGCTTAATTCTATAATCGCTTTCTTAGTACCCAGCGGAAGTATTTCTACCCTTGGTTTAATTCCAACCAACCTTTGTACCGGTTTGATCATCTTTGCCCCTTAGACTTTAGATCGATCATTAACTCGGCCAAGTCATGCAATTTGTTCGCTAACCATTCTAAGTCTAACGATTGCATACTCGTTTACCCTTAATCCAACGGCCAAAGCCCAAACGTCTTTCTTAACTAATAAGTTAGATTCGTTTACATACCTTGGCCTACATGCGGATTCGATTCCTCTTCGATCCGTCCATCGATCCTTCTCTTAGCCCTTTCGTCATCTTATTCCATTCGTACAACGATTCTTAACCAATCGTGTATTGATGGACCAATCTCTATCGTTACTTAGCCATTCATCCAACCAACCCCACTGGTCTAAGTCCCACGATAGAGATTGGGGGATCGTACGTTTCCATTGGTTCACGGTGGCCAAATCAAGCTCTTGGCTCATTGGTCCATCCGTCCTCCAAACGTACGCCCCTTCGGTTTCATGGTGGACGATGAAGCCCTCGGCTTATCGAACCATCCATGTTTCCGATCCGGTCGTTTAACACTACGACCGCCCACGGTTTACAAACCGTTTACCCGTCCGGTCCATGGTGGTCATAACGCCTTCGGCTTATCGATCCATCCATGCGATCCGAACAATATCATTATCACACCCAAGGGTCCGTGGATTCACCCATCGGATTATCGTAGGCTAGCCCATAATATCATTCGTCCGTCGGCCTTTGGTTTGCTCGCGGGTCCAACATCCGTTTTGTCCACCAGTTCTCACCGTGGACTTTCCCGTTGGTTATCCGTCGAGTCACCATTGGTCTTACCGATTCCTAATCGGTTTCACCATTGGCCATGGCGATTGATACTTAAAGGCGGCCGCTATATTAGATCCTTACACGGTGAACCACGTCACTTACCCATTCTCGGTGCTTACTCCCTTTACCGGTGAGATTGCGTCCATGGGCGACCCTTGAGTGTGTTCGGTTGCACTTATCCCCGTGCTTCTTCGAACACCTTTCCCTTATACACATTCCCGATTAACTTCCCGTTAACCATATCATATACCGGTCTATCTTTGGATTCATCAATACTTCCATATTGACAATCTTAGATTTGCCGATCCTTTTCCTTTTCGTGTCCTTCCCTCGACGATCTGATTTATAGAACGGACGATCCATCGATCCCATAATCGAGCTATCGATCCGAACCATCAATCGAATCGTCTAACTCTCCGTCCATGTTCCCTCGACCAGATCTCCGATACGTACCGTCGGTCATCCCGCCGATCTGTACGATCGATCAATCCGATCCATCTTCTCACCAGATCCGATCAGTCTATCTGACGATCGGTCTGTCCGATCCGATCCGTCTGACGATCGGTCTGTCCGATCCGATCCGTTCGACAACCGGTCTGTCCGATCCGATCCGTCCGCCGATCGGTCTGTGTCTGTCCGATCCGCCCGACGACCGGTCTGTCCGATCCGATCCGTCCGACGATCGGTCTGTCCGATCCGATCCGTCCGACGACCGGTCTGCCCGATCCGCGATCCGATCCGTCCGACGATCGGTCTGTCTGATCCGATCCGTCCAACGATCAGTCTGTCCGATCCGATCCGTCCGACGATCGGTCTGTCCGATCCGATTCGTATCCATGACGATCGGTCCGATCCATCCATCCGTCCCATCCATCCGTCCTATACATTCCATCGAACCGTTGGATCGGGAGGTAGCATGCGCATCAGTTCGGTCGAGACTCCGGGAATCCATTCCGATTCCCGAAATACTCGCCGAGCCGCACCCCCTTTCCGTCCAACAACTTCGTGGGTGTTTTGGGACTGTTTTTGGATTGAGATCGTGGTTATTTGTGTTGTGTGTGGGATCGTTTTTTCCCTCTGTTTTTCCGTGTCCGAAATTGCCCTAAATGCCTTGTATTTATAGAGTTTCGTTTGGAAAACCGCTTCCCAACCGTTTCCCTAGAAGACACCCATTCGAACCATAACCGTTCGTTCGTAACCGCTTGTTTGTAACCGCCATCCGTAACCGCCCAACCGTCCTTCCGTAACCGCCCAACCGTCCAACCGTCGGACAGTTACTCGAGCTGAGCTGAGCTACACGGCAGCTGGTCGAGCTAGCTGAGCTACTTGACAGTTATCCGAGCTTAGCTAAGCTACCCGGAAGTACTTTGAGCTTAGTTGAGCTATACGGGAGCTGGTTTGGCTACTTAGCGTTCATTATTCTCCTTCTCCGAGCTGATGGGCAGCTCCTATCTAGACTTGTCCGAGTTTCTCCTCATTTTCTTGGACCAAGTCTCATCCGGTGATCCTATTGAGGATCGCGGGCGTTACAATAAGGCCGAGCGGTTACGATCGAAAAGGTGCAACTCTTCGAAAGGGTGCAACGAACTGATATGATCTTTCGGGAAGGAACCCATTTGATATGATCATGGATACGCAAGCCTTTGATGAGGTTCCCGAGGAAGCATTGATCGTTCCCGAAGGCCCCATGACGCGATCCAAGACAAGGAAGCTAGCCGGAGCTGTTTGGAAAGTACTTGGCAACATTAGGAACAAGGAGGAAGACCAACTTACGCAATGCACCTTCACCTCAATATCATTTGTGGATTCATCTTGAGGTTGGCCTCAAGCTAAGTTGTTGTACTCTTTTTCCTATACTCGGTTTTGTCCCAATGGGTTTTCCGAGTAGAGGTTTTAACGAGGCAATGACTTATGCTTACCATGGACGGTCCAAACTCATGTGAATTGCATTTATATTATGGTTGGAAATAAATCAAAAGGACATGACCATACCCATGGAACATTCTCGCCAACTTGAAGTCCAAGGGTCATTCAAACTCTAATTTATTTTAGTCTTTGGTCTTAGTCTTTGTTTTCATTTTCAAGGTAGTCTTGTTGACTAGCCTCTTCTCATTCTTCTTCTTATAAACTCATGTAATCCTTTCATTTGAATAATCAATCTTTTATCTAAAATCTTTGAGAAGTTTCTCTCTTGTTCTTTTGTGAACTTTTTCGATCTCTTTGGTGGTTAGCCAACGAAATCACTTCGATCATTGGGTGGTTAGCCTCTTGATCTCAATCGATTCCAAGGTGGTTAGCCGAAGAGTCACAACCGTTCCTTAGGTGGTTAGCCTACGGTTCAAACCAGGTTTACCGAGTGCCGTTCATAGCCCTCGACGCAGCCATTCACTTTCCCCGCCTTGTTCATCCAAGGATCTATCCATTTCAATACCAACAAGAGTGTGCAATCTTTGGGAGTTCGTATCAAGTGGTATCAGAGCCACGCTCTTGAATATCGGTATTTTCTAAGCAATCTATATCTCTTCATTTCTTTATTCTATATCTTTTCTTTCTATCTTTTGTAAGAAACCAATTCAAAAAAAAAAAAAAAAAAAAAAAAGGAAATCGAAGATCAAAAAAAAAAAAAAAAAAAAAAAAAGAGAAATCGCAAAAGATCTTTCAAAAAAAAAAAAAAAAACAAACGATTTGGTTAAAGAAATTCTTCACTATCTATCTATCTATCTACCTTAGTTTGACGATTTGGTTTTTGACGCTACCATCGAATTGTTTCGATTTAGTTTCTTAAGAACCGAGGAGAACTTCTTGTGTGTGTGTGAGGATATTGTGAGGGTTGTGAGAAACACTTGAGTGAAACACTTGTGAGGAATATTTTTACTAACGTGTTTGTTCTTTTTGCGAGGAAAAATGTCCAATGGAAGCAATTTTTCACGGAATGAAAGAGAAGCCGAAATGGCCCGCCAAATGGAAGCCATGTCCACAATGCTAGACGAAATGAGAGACCAAATGGCCACTCTTGCTGTTGGACGAGAAAGGGATGAAAGAACTAACCATGGCCATGAAAGAGGAAATAACTCGACGGAGAGTCAAGGATCGGGCAGAATTGTTCATCAAAGACATCATCGAGTACCACCTAGACATAGGCAACACCGGCGAAACCAACAACAACCACGAATGGAGCCATACGACAATCCGTTTCACAACTTCACCGATGGGGAACAAGATAGGCAACCACCGGCCAGAGGAAGAAATGAAAATGATCTTGGCGGCTTGAAGCTACGCATTCCACCATTCCATGGGAAAAACGATCCCGATGCTTTCCTTGAGTGGGAAAAAAAGATCGATCTACTCTTCGATTGTCAACACTTTTCCGATCGCAAGAAAGTCAGGTTAGCAGCCACTGGATTTCATGATTATGCTATTGACTGGTGGGATCAATTGGTGACTAACAGGAAGCGAAATAGAGAAAATCCCGTAGAGACTTGGGAAGAGATGATGATACTTATGAGAAGACGGTTCATTCCGAACCATTACCACCGAGAATTGCACCAAAAACTACGAAGGCTATCTCAAGGAAGTAGGAATGTGGAAGATTATTTCCAAGAGATGGAGAAACTCATGCTCAAAGCCGATGTAGATGAGCACCGTAATGCAACAATGGCCCGATTCCTATCCGGAATGAATCGAGAATTACAAGATCGTATGGAGATGCAAACTTATGACACCATAGAGGAGATGTTGCACAAGGCCATTCTCGTGGAACAACAACTTAGGAGAAAGAGCGTCACAACCAAGCCAAGTTACCCTAAAAGCGAGAAGCCAAGTTACCCAAGCCGCACCGATTCCAAGCCAAAATCGGAATTCAAGCCTAACGTTTCAAGTCAAGACTACAAGGGTAAGACCGAGGCTTCTACTTCTATTCGTAACCGTGACATAGAATGTTTCAGGTGTAAAGGCAAAGGTCATTATGCGAACAAGTGCCCAAACCAGCGCGCCATGTTGTTGCTAGATAGCGGCGAAATCGTGACCGAAGATGAGAAGGACTATGACTCCGCACCAATCTATGATGACGATGAGGAACATGCGGTTAAAGGAGAGTTACTTGTGGCAAGACGAGTTCTTCTTTCTCAAGAGAAAAGTCTAGAAGACGAACAACGGGAAAACTTGTTCCACACGCGATGCCATATCAAAGATAAGGTATGTAGCCTAATTATCGATGGCGGAAGTTGTACTAATGTTGCTAGCATGACTTTGGTGAAGAAACTAAACTTGGAGATGAAGAAACATCCACGGCCGTATAGTCTAAGATGGTTGAGTAACCAAAAACAAACGGTGACACATCAAGTTTTGGTATCTTTGTCTATTGGCCGATATGAGGATGAAATCCTTTGCGATGTGTTATCCATGGAAGCTGGTCACATTCTACTTGGAAGACCATGGCAGTACGATCGAAGGACGGTTCATGATGGGTACACTAACAAGTATTCCTTTGAGTACCAAGGACGGAATATCACTCTTGCACCTATGTCACCACATGAGGTGTACCTAGACCAGCTCAAGCTTGAGCAAAACCAAGGAAAGAACATTGTGAGTGATCCCCTAAACACTTCTTCTACTAAAAATGAGAGTGAGAATTCGAGAAAAACCCCGCTAAAGGCCTTTGAGAGTAAACCCGTGAGGCAAGAAACTCTTTTTGTGAGACCGAGTGAGATTAAGCATGCTCTTGTTACTAAGCAACCTTTCGTGTTGCTTGTCTTTAAAGATGCTCTCTTGACTAACCCCGAGCCGGATCTTCCGAGCAATGTGTTGTCTCTTTTGCAGGAATATAGTGATGTCTTTCCGGAAGATAGTCCAGGCGGTCTACCTCCCATTCGTGGAATAGAACATCAAATAGACCTTGTTCCCGGGGCAACACTTCCGAACCGGCCCGCTTACCGAACCAACCCGGTTGAAACCAAGGAACTCCAACGACAAGTCGGTGAACTTTTGGAGAAGGGTCATATCCGAGAAAGTATGAGTCCATGCGCCGTTCCGGTATTACTTGTGCCCAAGAAGGATGGATCTTGGCGGATGTGTGTTGATTGCCGAGCCATCAACAATATTACGGTAAAGTATCGCCATCCAATTCCTAGGCTAGATGACATGTTAGACGAACTTCATGGGTCTAGTGTCTTTTCTAAAATTGATTTGAAAAGTGGATATCACCAAATCCGGATGAAGGAAGGTGATGAGTGGAAAACCGCTTTCAAAACTAAGCACGAATTGTATGAGTTGCTTGTTATGCCGTTTGGTCTTACGAATGCACCTAGTACTTTCATGCGTCTTATGAATCATGTTCTTAGGTCATTTATAGGTGTCTTTGTTGTTGTTTATTTTGATGACATCTTGGTGTATAGCAAGACCTTGGACGAACATGTGGAGCATTTGCGAAAGGTGTTGAACGTGCTTAGGAAGGAACGCCTCTTTGGCAATTTTAAAAAGTGTTCTTTTTGTTCAAATGACGTGGTTTTTCTAGGTTTTGTTGTGAGTTCACAGGGCATACAGGTCGATGAGAGCAAAATCAAGGCGATCCAAGATTGGCCGAGTCCTAAGACGGTTGGTGAGGTCCGAAGCTTCCACGGTTGAGCCGGTTTCTATAGACGGTTTGTTCGGGACTTCAGCCCCATTGCCGCACCACTAACCGAAGTGATCAAGAAGGACGTGGGCTTTAAATGGGAACAAGCTCAAGAGGACGCTTTCCAACTCCTAAAACACAAGCTTACTCACGCCCCTCTTCTCGTTCTACCTGATTTTATGAAAACATTTGAGATTGAATGCGATGCTTCTGGTGTAGGTATAGGAGCCGTGCTCATGCAAGAGAAGAAGCCAATTGCTTTCTTTAGTGAGAAACTCGGAGGAGCTACTCTCAACTACCCGACGTACGATAAGGAGTTCTACGCCTTAGTCCGTGCACTCCAAACATGGCAACACTATCTCTGGCCGAAGGAGTTCGTGATCCACACCGATCATCAATCACTTAGGCACCTAAAGAGCCAACAAAAGTTGAACAAGAGGCATGCCCGTTGGATGGAGTTCGTGGAAACCTTTCCATACGTGATCCAATACAAGCAAGGCAAAGAGAATGTGGTGGCCGATGCTCTATCTCGGAGGTACACTTTTATCTCGACTCTCGATGCCAAGATTCTCGGATTTGAGATGATTAAGGGAGCATACGCAACCGATCCAGACTTTCAGGAAGTATTCCTTACTTGTGAAAAGTTTGCTAAAGGAAAGTACTTTAGAAGTGATGGGTTTTTGTTTTATGAAAACCGACTTTGCATTCCCAACTCTTCTTTGCGAGATCTTCTTGTTAGGGAAGCACACGGAGGAGGCTTGATGGGACACTTTGGCGTGGCCAAAACTTTTTCCATTGTGCAAGATCATTTCTTTTGGCCGCACATGAAGCGTGATGTTGAACGAATTTGCAGCCGTTGCACCACATGTAAGCTCGCTAAATCAAAAAGCCAAGGCCAAGGTATGTACACTCCTTTACCGATTCCTAGTGCACCATGGACCGACATTTCGATGGATTTTGTCTTAGGTTTACCTCGGACTAGGAATGGTAGAGATTCGGTCTTTGTTGTGGTCGATAGGTTTTCTAAAATGGCACATTTCATACATTGCCATAAAACTGATGATGCATCTAACATTGCTGACTTATTCTTTAAGGAGATTGTCCGTCTACATGGAATGCCTAGGACCATAGTCTCGGATAGGGATACAAAGTTTCTGAGTTATTTTTGGAAGACCTTATGGTCTAAGCTAGGAACTAAGCTTTGTTTCTCTACTACTTGTCATCCGCAAACCGATGGACAAACCGAAGTGGTTAATAGGACTCTAGGGACACTCTTGAGAACCGTGATCAAAAAGAATCTTAAGTCTTGGGAGGATTGTTTACCACATGTAGAGTTTGCATATAATCATGCCGTGCATTCTACTACTTGTTTTTCTCCTTTTCAACTTGTTTATGGCTTTAATCCGCTTACACCTCTTGATTTAACTCCTTTACCTTTGAGTGAGCGTGTAAGTATGGACGGAAAGAAAAAGGCTGAGATGGTCAAACTAATGCACGAAAAGGCAAAGCAAAACATCGAGCATAAAACCGAGAAATACCGCAAGCAAGACAACAAAGGTCGGAACAAAAAGACTTTTGAACCCGGCGACCTTGTTTGGATTTACTTGAGAAAGGAGCGGTTCCCGGAAGAAAGGAAGTCTAAACTCTTGCCAAGAGTTGATGGACCATTTACTATTTTGGAGAAGATCAATGATAATGCTTACAAAATTGATCTCCAAGGTAAGTATTCTGTTAGCTCTAGTTTCAACATTGCTGATATCATTCCTTTTATTGCAGATGGAGTCGATTTGAGGACAAATCCTTTTCAAGAGGAGAGGGATGATATGATCATGGATACGCAAGCCTTGGATGAGGTTCCCGAGGAAGCATTGATCGTTCCCGAAGGCCCCATGACGCGATCCAAGACAAGGAAGCTAGCCGGAGCTGTTTGGAAAGTACTTGGCAACATTAGGAACAAAGGAGGAAGACCAACTTACGCAATGCACCTTCACCTCAATATCATTTGTGGATTCATCTTGAGGTTGGCCGCAAGCTAAGTTGTTGTACTCTTTTTCCTATACTCGGTTTTGTCCCAATGGGTTTTCCGAGTAGAGGTTTTAACGAGGCAATGACTTATGCTTACCATGGACGGTCCAAACTCATGTGAATTGCATTTATATTATGGTTGGAAATAAATCAAAAGGACATGACCATACCCATGGAACATTCTCGCCAACTTGAAGTCCAAGGGTCATTCAAACTCTAATTTATTTTAGTCTTTGGTCTTAGTCTTTGTTTTCATTTTCAAGGTAGTCTTGTTGACTAGCCTCTTCTCATTCTTCTTCTTCTAAACTCATGTAATCCTTTCATTTGAATAATCAATCTTTTATCTAAAATCTTTGAGAAGTTTCTCTCTTGTTCTTTTGTGAACTTTTTCGATCTCTTTGGTGGTTAGCCAACGAAATCACTTCGATCATTGGGTGGTTAGCCTCTTGATCTCAATCGATTCCAAGGTGGTTAGCCGAAGAGTCACAACCGTTCCTTAGGTGGTTAGCCTACGGTTCAAACCAGGTTTACCGAGTGCCGTTCATAGCCCTCGACGCAGCCATTCACTTTCCCCGCCTTGTTCATCCAAGGATCTATCCATTTCAATACCAACAAGAGTGTGCAATCTTTGGGAGTTCGTATCACCATTCGCCCCCTATATAAGGGAGGACGTCCAAGGTCCTCACAATCACCATCACAACCAAAACAAGTCCCCAAACGCTCTACGAAGTTGTTGGTCGGAAAGGGGGTGCGGCTCGGCGTGTATCTCGGAAATCAGAAAGGATTCTCCGAGCCTCGACCGAACTGATGCGCATGCTACCTCCCGATCCAACGGTTCGATAGAATGTATTGAAGGGATGGATGGGATGGACCGATCGTCATAGAAAACGAATCGGATCAGACAGAACGATCGTCGTACGGACCGTATCGGACAGACCGATCGTCAAACGGATCGGATCGGACAGACCGATCATCGGACGGATTGGTTAGGACAGACTGCTCGTTGGACAGACCGATCGGATCTAACAAGGAGACAGATCAGAGGGGCCGTCGCAGGCAGATCGATCGTCGGGATTCGGTGGAAACTACAGGAGAGTTTGACGATTCGATTGATGGATTGGATCGATAGCTCGATTATGGGATCGATGGATCATCCGTTCTATAAATCAGATCGTCGAGGGATGGACACAAAAAAGGAAATGGGTCGGCAAATCTTAGATTATCAATATAGAAGTATTGACGAATCCAAAGATAGTCCGATAGAATGAGATGGTTAACGGGAAGTTAATCGGGAAGGCGTATAAGGGAAAGGTGTTTGAGGAAGCACGAGGATAAGTGCAACCGAACACACCCAAGGGTCGCCCATGGATGCAATCTCACCGGTAAAGGGAGTAAGCACCGAGAATGGGTAAGTGACGTGGTTCACCATGTAAGGATTTAATATTGCGGCTACCTTTATGTATCAATCGCCATGATGACAATTCTTGATCTCTCGTGCTTCAATTGTTGATAACCAGGAGTATCTTCTTCTTCACAAAAGATACACAAGCCATTTTCCATTCTCTCATACACTTCTTCGCATGAATATTTCAGAGAACAGAGCTTGTATGTGCTCTATTTCATGATTTTGGGTCCGGAGAAGGAATAGCTCTTATACCAATGAAACAGTAAAAATAAGGTAAGATAAATCCAATCCAGGGATTCACCGAGAACCCGGAGATTGGCAAATCAAAGCCCAGAAGGTGAAGGATCACCTCGAAGATCTAAGATTCGGTGTTAATGGAAGATGATGATGATCGAAAGAAATAAAGGAGATTGAAGAAGATTTTGTTGATTGATTAAGTTTCTCAAAGATGGCCAAAGGCCTACATATACTCGATCTAAACACACTTAGACTTGGTTTACTGGAATAAAGTAACTAAACCGGAACTAAGATAATTAAGAATTGAGAGTTTGGTTTAACAGAACCAGGATATATGATTATCCTGTTACAAT
Source organism: Arabidopsis suecica (assembly GCA_019202805.1). NCBI lineage: Eukaryota > Viridiplantae > Streptophyta > Magnoliopsida > Brassicales > Brassicaceae > Arabidopsis > Arabidopsis suecica. The sequence continues at coordinate 7,730,149 of CM032906.1, read as the reverse complement.
ACTCCCCTGTTGAAAGCATTCTTGTCCTCAAGGATGAAAGCTTGATAAAACAATCTGGTGGATGCTCTTTCCACTGAATAAGGACCTTAGTGACAGCCTTGTTCTGTGTCAATGATGCAACGAGTGGATCACTCAACAAGATCAAACTCTTAGCAATAACAAACAACATCAGCATAGTACTCTCCCACTGTGTTTGAACCATGACTTGTATGATCACACCATTATAAGAAAAGGTTTCAGTCCCAGTTAAAATCCCCCACATGCTGCGTTGTTTCTTTGTCAAAGAACCAAGAGACATCTCTCCGTTGAGTCTTCTATAGAGATCATATTCTCCTTTTTCTCCTAAAAGAGCAGAAATAGTCTCATAGTTAATATTCTGGGGATCCTTGACAGTTTGTAACGCTCGCACGAACAGAGACCACTCGTAGATTGCTTCCCATTCTTGGTCTTTAATCAAACCACTTGTAATCTTCTGTTCTATACCAAACGTATATCCCCAATTTGTTGCGCTTGCAAAAATAAGAATCTGAGCTGGGTTTTGTGTACATACCAATCACATCTCTTTGCTCAAAAAGAACTCCTTGTTCAATTATCTCACGTTTTTGTCCAAATTCTTGAGGCATGTAGACAAATTCAGATTCCCTTTTTGTTCCGGAGATAATCAGCTCCACTTTCATTGACGTCAATACCCAATGCTTAGCGACTGAATTCTGGTTTTTTTAAGAACAACAAAATGAGAACAAGTATATGCTCTGCATTTTTTGTCTTGTAGCTAATAGCTTAGTTCTTGATAATCCTACAGCCCCATTATAACCAACCCACCAAATTGATTTAAGCCCTTGCAAGCATACCACTACATGTATACCCTTCGTTCCAAGACCAAATCCTTGTAACCAAGATATCATTTTCACATCTAGACCATGGTTATTGAGCATCAAACTCTGAGTCTGATACTCATCAAAATCTACTAGCTTGTGTTTCCATTCTTTTAGACCCACATTAGAGTACCATGTTAATCTACAAAATCTCCTTCTATAAATTTTATAGTATAATATTGGTGGAGAAAGTGTTTTTGTGATTAAACCTGTCCAATGAAGCTTCTCAAACTGTGGGAACTCCTTGGTATTCAGACCATAATATGTGAGTAATAGCTTTTGATTTCTGACATTATGATGTGCCGAGATGGAGATTTCTATCACTGCTTCAAAGTTCATGCCATGAACATACAAACAGACCCATAACTGATGACCCTCAAAAGTAAGATTCACCAAGAGATGGCTTCGTAATCCATTTATCTGAATCCCTATATCCACAACATGATCTAACTCTTTTGCAACTCCCATAAAGCTGATTTCATAAACCCCTTGTCTAAGCTTAAGGGCTTCACCGTCACCGTCATTGAGAGTTTGGTTTAACAGAACCAGGATATATATGTGATTATCCTGTTACATGTTACCAAACCAAATACGTTTTCTAGATAGTTTTCCTTCTTATAAATACTTTCCTTCTTCTCTTCCTTCTCCTCACCCAAAACTTTTTTCTCTTTTTCTTTTTAAGTTTCTCCTTCATCTCTAACTATGGCAGATATGTTATGGGATGATTTACAAAACTCCAACTTAGGTCGTAATGATCCTGAGCTCTTTATTCCTCATCATACTTATGTTGACTTTGTTGGAAGGAATAGACTCAGCCTTATTGCTCGACCTCTCAACACTAGATCTCAAAGTCTCCAAGCTGTTATCTCTTCACTTCCAAGAACATGGGGACTGACGTAATGATCCTGAGCTCTTTATTCCTCATCATACTTATGTTGACTTTGTTGGAAGGAATAGACTCAGCCTTATTGCTCGACCTCTTAACACTAGATCTCAAAGTCTCCAAGCTGTTATCTCTTCACTTCCAAGAACATGGGGACTGCCTACAGGAATCCATGGAAGAGTTTTGGTGATACTTATGTCCAGTTCATATTTCAATCTGAAATAGACTTGGTTTCAGTTCAACGCAGGGCTCCATGTTGGGAAGATTTCCCAGATGTTGACTTCCTTACTACCATTGATCTATGGGTGCAAATCCGTGGAATCCCACTTCCCTATGTATCAGAAGGCACAGCCAGGTTCATTGCTTAAACTTTAAGGTCAAGTGATCTACTTGGACTTTCATGATGAAACAACAGTTCAAATCACCTTTATCAGAGTTAAAGTTCGATTTGGAATTACAGACTGCTTTAGGTTTTTCAGAAGGGTTTGTTTTGAGTCAAGAGAAAAGGCTATGATTAGCTTCCAATATGAACGTCTGAGAAGGATTTGTAGTCATTGTCTTCAAATTACACACCAAAGAAGTCACTGCCCTCATATTCAGCTCCCTTAGACTCCTAGGAACAGTCCTGAAGTCCTAGATGTACCACTTTACAACAGGAGGAGGACTTATGATGAGGATAGAAAATCCAATCTTAATTCTCAATCTCAAAATTCTGATTACTCCTTTCCAGCGCCTTTGACTCCACCACCAAGACTGAATTCTCCTCCACCAAACCCTGAAGAATTTGCAGCTGCCTTTCCACACTTTCATGAATCAAGTCCAGAAGGATTACATCAATCTGCTTATCCATCTCCGAGACCTGCTATAAGGAGAAGGCAATCTTCAACAGAGTCTACGATTTCCCCAAACACCACAGCAAGATCCACTTTTGGAATGTCAAACAACTTTGAGGTTGGTGAATCTTCAAAACGTCCAAATTCAGACTCTACTAATAGCAATGAATATAGGAAACAGAAGACAAATGTCAAGATAAAGGACCAAGCTACTGAGAAGGGAGGAATTCTGAAGCCTCCCAAGAAAAGATATTCTGTCATAACTTTTTGGGTCCCTGTAACTCCCATTACAGGTTAAGTTGGTTTGTTGAATAAGATTCTAGAACAGACAAGTTTAGTTTATGATACAAGCCTAATCTTCTCTACTTTGATTGTCAAGTTTAGACTTGGCAATCTTGTTCTGTACTAGTTGATAGGCTTTGGCTTTATGCACTTTTGTAATGGTTCAGTTGTACTGGCTTTTATATATAAAAGTAACACTCTTGTGATTAAAAAAAAAAAGATAACAAGATTTTAATAACACCCTTTGATTCCAATGGACATTCGATATTAGATAACACAAGACATGAAAATTTTGAAAACAACGTTCATTCTTTTATGTAAGTGTTTGTTTATTGATCTCGAAGCTCGTGATTAGATTATATTCGAGGGATAAACGAGTTTGAATTATTTATCAGGTTGTTAAAGTTAGCAAAGGTGGGGCAAATAATAGGAGGGAAAAAGGAAGAAACCAATTTCGATCACCCTATGACCACCACCTTTGATCATTCTACTCCTAAACCCGAATTCGAAAATTCACAAACTTCTTTTGGGTTTTTCTCTGTTAAACAACTTACTCCGAGACAGTGCAATCAAGTCGACCAAGTTGTTTGATTTACTCCAAAAAAAGAATGCCCACAAGGTGTTCGAAACAATTCCTTAATGACCAAAATGGGTCTCCCTTGTTTTTCCGCAAAGACTCTGTCACGTGGCTCATACGTGATAAACCCATCATCTGTTTTCCCGCTTCTCCTCTGTTTTCTCTCGCCAAGAACAAAACCTCTCAAGACGCAAGAAAACGCAAGATTCTTCAGAATTGTCACTGCCTAACACATGGAGTTCACTTCCATGGAAGATGATAATGGCGACGAACTCTTCGACCTTGCCAAAGATTACTTCAAAGATGGAGATTACATCAAGGCCTTGGAGTTACTTGAAGATTTGTCTTTAGATCAAGGGAATGACGATCCCTTGGAGGGAATTCTTGTTAATTACCTTCAAGGTACAATCTTTAGGGAACTAGCGGGAGATTCAGAGAGCAATGATGTGAAAGTTACTTACTTGTTGGCTTCTGTTGAATGCTATACCAGAAATCTCGGGTTATCTGCGTTTTCGGCTGGTACATTGTTCCTTTTGGCTCAACAGATTGAGTCAGTCTTGTATTACAAGCAATCTGTGCGTAAAGCTAAAGAAGGTTTATATAAAGCAGTGAGTACGCAGGAAGAAGAGTCAGTGAACAAGGAAAGGGAAGAATTGAAGAGTATAATCGAACATGCAGAGTTAAGGATCGCTGAAACCAAGACTCGGGTTGATTCTGCTGTAAAAAGCTGTGAACAACAAGTTAACGAGTCAAAGGAAAATGGGGAGACAAGGAAGAGTGAGCCTGATTTGTTTAAAAGGTTGAGATCTTATTGGGCGGGTTTGAATGTTGATATCAAAAGGAACTTTATGAAAGTAAGCACTGCGGAACTTATGAGCTATGTCGAGGGAATATATGGCACAGGGGGACGAGATGCTTTGGAGCAAGTTCTAACTTCTGCAAAGGAAGACAGAAAATGGAGATTTTGGGTTTGTCGAACATGTTCGGTGAAGTTCTCCAGTCCTGAAGAATGTAAGAGTCATTTTGAACAAGAACATGCAGCACAATTTAAACCTTCTTCGGCAAAGGATATTAGTCAGAGGATAAGTAAAGTCTGGGCTCGTAAGATATCGATTGGAGGCTGGGATCCAGTTGATGCAGTAGCTGCCATTGAAATGATTAAGAATCGGCTCCAAGATGTGAAAGCGTTTGCATATGAGAATGGATGGTCTAAAGACTGGCCTTTAGCTGTGGATAAAGAGCGCAGTGAGTTACTCAAGGAAATCCAGTCGCTCCTTGTGTCGTTTTGTGACCATAAAATTCTCTCCTGTAGCGTTCGAGACTGGGTGATGCATTTTCTTGTTCAGCATCTTGAAAACCTTGAAGTTTCCAAACATATTCTTACCGATTGTCGCCTAGTAGAAACACCTCAGAGTATCTGTTTTTTGGAATGTGGTGAACTCAATCAAATCCTGGATTTTCTAAAAAACATCAAGTGTGAAAGAGACGATGGTACAGATCTAGTTTGCAGAGCAGTGGACAGTTTCTATGCTGGTACTCGAGTTAAAGAAAAGATCGACTTTGACCCTCAGTTTTCATTTCTGCTCCTGGATAAGAGACTGCTCCAATGCAAGATTGCTCGATTCGATGACGAAGGGATAATCAGTGTTTTTGATCACAATGTTCACTACGCCAAGGCACATGCTCAGGGAGATGATATCTTATCCTGGTTATTCGACAAATCTTCAGGAGATGAGAGTTTTCCGTTTCCCACACCTATCAGGGCACGTTCAGTTCACGTGTAGGACTTTGGATAGCTGTTTTGAGAGCAGTTCAGTTCACGTGTAGGACTTTGGGAACCAAATATGAAAAGAAATTGCAATACCTAGATTACGATGCAGCTCTTACTGGCGCCAAGAACTTTTGTATTAGCGAAGATGTGAAGAGAAAGAATCTTCAGAAAGATCATTGGAACAGTTATGCATCTCTTTTATGCAAAAGATGTAAAGAAAGAGATGCCGGAGATTCTCTCACTACAAAAGCTTTCTTGTGTGTAGTACGAGATGTTCTCAAAGGAGCATCGTATCCGACATTGGATTTCCCCGATTTAGAAGATTACTTGACTGTTATACATGGGAGTACAAACCTCAGTGATGATTTAGTGTTGCAGTCCCTAGACCTTCTGAAATTTGTGGTCAACTTAGTGGTTCGTTTCTGACCTGAAGTTTTATTAACAACATGATAACATCTGTACAATGGAAGTTTTAAAAGTCCCTATTGATTTGCAGGTTCCTCTAATTGATTCAAAGATTTTGCTTATTGAAAATTCAAGGATTATTTTGCTGGAAAATCTCATCAGACTTTCTGTTTTTGACTACCGCTCTTACATTCGTCAACCAATGAAAGAAGTCATGCTGGTTGGTTTGATTTTTATGCATGACGCAGTCGGAAAACCTTAGGTTAAGCAAGCGCTAAACCTAGATTGAAATCAAGTTCGCTAGCGACGAACTTAATGATAAAACTCTGGAATCCACCAGAAAAGGGTCTGGAATCCACCAGGAAAAGAGAAAGGCTCTCTGTTCTTATTAATTAGAATCAAAAACATGTCTAGCAAACAACTTAGGGTCTCTCTATATATAGAGAAGAAACCAAAACATAAAATAGAAAACTTGAAATAAGGAAATATCAAAAGAAATGTAAAACTGCTAAATTTCTCCTACATCAGTCTCCTCCACTTCTGAAGAACTTGTCCTCAAGTTCTCTTCTGAATAAAGAATCTCATCTGCTTTGTCCCGCATAGGAGGGAAGTCATGTAAATAACCGTCTGAATCTAACTCTCGCAAATTAGCTAGAATCTCTGGAAGGTCCTCTGGGATTGTTGTCTTCTTCTTAACAACACTTATCAACCCATTAGTTTTTTTGAAATTCGCATCTAGCCTTTTCTTGTAATGAATCATAACTAAGACGCTTGATTTCTTTCTCCTTGGATTCTCTTCCTTGTAGTGCTTCTCATGTTCATGTGCAATTAACGTCTTGAGATTCCTTTGAACCACTAGCTTCTCTTCTGGAGTAATTAACATCTCATCCACTTCTGAAATTCCATAGAATAATAGAATATCAGTCTTCACATGATTGCTTTGTTTATTCCCTTGATCAACTATCTCGTCCTTCACGAGTTCTTCTTTAGCATCCATGTGAGAATCATAATTATTATGTAGATTCTCTTGACCAATCTCTTCCTTCATGGATTCTTCATTAGAACTTGTATTTTCATCAATCACAACACGATTGTTTTCTCCTCGTGGAACCCGAAGCGCTTCCTCTCTAGTTTTCTGTTGATATTTAATCTTATTGATTAATACCTGCATCTGATGTTCAAAATCAATTCCACTCTGTAGATCTTTAGTTGATTTTTCTCTTCTGCCTCTTTGTTGATTTGTGTTGTTGTTGCCGTTTCTGATCTCGGTTGTCAACAACGTCATCTGATTGGTCAAAGCAGTAAGAGCCGTGGTAAGAGTCGTGGTAATAGTCGACGCAAAACCCTCGAAATCTGCTTTGGTAACCGGTTGATCTCCCATGGCCTATCAAGCTTCAAAAAAGAGACAGGAGAAAGCCTGCTCTGATACCACTTGACGCAGTCGGAAAACCTTAGGTTAAGCAAGCGCTAAACCTAGATTGAAATCAAGTTCGCTAGCGACGAACTTAATGATAAAACTCTGGAATCCACCAGAAAAGGGTCTGGAATCCACCAGGAAAAGAGAAAGCTCTCTGTTCTTATTAATTAGAATCAAAACCATGTCTAGCAAACAACTTAGGGTCTCTCTATATATAGAGAAGAAACCAAAACATAAAATAGAAAACTCTAAGCAAAATAGAAAACTTGAAATAAGGAAATATCAAAAGAAATGTAAAACTGCTAAATTTCTCCTACATCAATGCAGAGAGCTTTCATCTTCCTTCTGGTTTGATTTGTTCCTTATATTATATTTGATGTCTCATCGTCTAGGATAGAATTTTAGATATGGAATCCAAAGCCAAGGTAGCCGCAACAGAAGCAGATATTTCACTCGAGAAAGAAGTAGATATTTTATTCGAGACAGAAGCGGAGGAGGAGAAGAAATTACATTCAAAGACGAAGAAGAAGAAAAATAAAAGCAACAAGGTCTTTACATTTCTATATTCTCTATTTGCTTTGCTGACTTTTTGGTTACTCAGTTGTAAGAAGGAATGGTTTTCATGGTGCAACAGAGAACTTCACTGAGCTTGTCTAGTGCCTTTAATGAGAATAAGACTGTTGAACAGTAAGTAACTCTCTTCTAGAAAAGAAATTTGGTTTCTAGTTTTGTAGGTTTTCTCAGCAAACGTATGCTTACATATGTCCAGTGAATCTTCTGTCAACCTTGAACCGGGAGTTACTTCTCCATTACTAAAAACGGCGGAAGAAGACTCTATGGAACCAGAAGATACTTTTTCAAGTGAAAGTGGTCAAACTTCACCCAACACTATCAATCAAGAGGAACCTACTAAAGGTGACCCTGGTTGAAAAGAGAGCTTCTCAACTGATAATGTTTTGAACTATTTTGTTGTATTTTGCACAACTCTTATTTGTTTCATTCACCATCTTCAAGATATGGAAAACATGCCTGGAGAAGATTCATTCTCAGAACATTTGGAGTTTGCACACGGAGAAGCTGCAAACAGATACCGTTCAGCTCTTGACATGACGCTTAAGGTAAATCAGTCACCAACAGAAAATTGACTCTCCTCTACTGATTCAGCTCATTCTTTGTTTTCATAGATGATAGATTTTCTCTTCACTTCTTTACTTGCTTTGACAAATTGTGCTACTGCAGGCCCTCTTGAACATTAAGGCTCTTCAAAAGGATTTGGTGCATAATCGGCAACCATTTCATGGCAACTTGGAAGAACAAGTTCCTTATGCACTGCAAGATTTCTTTTCTGCTTTTGTGTCGGAACAGATAACAGAAGAGGGACTCTACAGTTACCTACTGAGCAACATACTTGCTTCGTTAGAAGAAATTCATTCCATAGTATGTGCTAAGCATATTATTATTATTTTAATGGATATGATTATTTTTACATGTTCATTCACTTTTTTCACCCTTTTCAGTCAGGTGATGCTGCTGAGTTTTGTCATTTCTGGAAAAGTCCAGACAGAGAAAGCTTGGTTACTCACCTTTTTACGTTGGAGGAATATGAAAGAATGAGTTGTCGAAAATGCAGAAGGAAGACAAATTATCCAGAGCAAAGTTCGTATGGAATTGTCATGGCTGCAGATTCAATCGTAGACCTGAAGGTATGTTTCATTTATTTCCCTCTTTGTCTTTTCTACAAAAGCTCGTAATATTTCTTGAAATTTGATTAGTAGTTTATATATACATGCAGTGTGCTTTGGGGAATATAAAGTTTGAGGACGTCCTTAAAGTGATCCGCATGGAAGATGAAATGATGTGTGATGTTGAAACAGGAGGCTGTGGAACGACGAATTTTGTTCACCACACTATAAGTAGATGCCCGCCTATCTTCACAATTAGTAAGTTTTGACCATGATTGCGATTTTATCTACCCATTTGATTTATTTCGATATGATAAAACATTGTGGAACGACGAACTTTGTTCACAACACTAATGTTTTTTTTTGGGTTTGCAACATTAGTGTTGGAATGGGAGAAGAACGAAACTGAAAAAGAAATATCTGAAACAACAAAGGCTTTGCACTGGGAGATAGATATCAGCATGTTATACGAAGGCTTAGAACCAAACACTAACTACCGGCTTGTGTCAATGGTAAAATCTGAAACATTGTGACAAATGTTTGTGCTATTGTTCTTCTGTATTTCTCTATTACAGTCTCAGAATATGGAAATGCAGATTGGATGTGTTGAAGAAGGAGAATATATTTGCATGGCCTATACAAAAAACCGGTGGGTCAGTCTCAGACATGAAACTTTAGCAGAAGAGGTAAGAAGAAACAACTCCTTTGTCTTTTCTTGACCTGAATTGTGAACTTTGTTGGTCAGACCTATAAAATTTATCTCTCAACCTATTTTAAATGAATCTAACCAAAAGAATTACATCCAACCCAAAAGATTGCCTATTACACATTTAATACAAAACAAAAACAATACTTGGGTTCAAAGTAATGTTTTGGATGAGTAGGATGGTTGAAAATTTTCTGAGATTGTGTATCCTTCTGTACAGTAGTTTATATCTGTACAGTCATTCTTCTGTACAGTACAAACTGACTAAGTCTTCTGTACAGTCTAAGGTCTTAGTTTATATCTATACATTCAAAGCGACACTGCATCATTCTTTTTTGGTCTTCCTATGTTCTTGTCCTGTCTTTCAAATGGGTAACATTATCATAAATAGCAATTTGCTTCAAAATATATACTTGTAAATTAATTCATTGCGTTTATCAAATAGGATGGTTTTTATCTGTACAGTGGTCTATATATGTATCTGTACAGTGGTATTCTGTACAGTAGTCTTTTGTACAGTGGTATATTTCTGTACATACATTCTTCTGTACAGATGCATCCTTCTGTACATACATTCTTCTGTACAGATGTAGACCACTGTACAGATATACGCCACTGTACAGAAGTTCTTCTGTACAGTGGCGTATATCTGTACAGAAAGATGCATCTTTACAGTGATTTATATTTGTATATATATTATTTGTACAGTATTCGGTAATATAAATTTTATGTATATGATCAATTTTAGAAAAATAAAATTTACGAACGAACATTTTAGTTATTAAACTTTGAGGGAATGAAATATAATAAAAAAAGAAAAAGAAATTTAAAAAAAAAAAAAACCTGACCCACTAAAAAAATTTTATACGTCTCACGCACTCTATCTCACACACTCTCTCTCAGTCTCTCTTCTCTCACACTCTCTCTTTCTCAATTTTAAATAGTAACCGTACTAGTTCTATAATTAAGTTTGGGAAACTAGTACGTTTCCCAACTCACCCTTTTTTTTTTACTTTACGATTGATGAACTTGAAGTTTGAGCATGGAGAGAGCTGTTGGTTGTACATACCCAGCCCCGGCTCTAGGCATGTGCTAGGAGTGCCATAGCACAGGGTTTATTACTTTTTTTTTTTGTCTTTTTCTGAATAAAATAGGGTCCAATTTTTTTTTTTTCCAAAAACTATAAAGAAAAAGGCCCATTTTTTTTTCCCAGCTCAGGGACTTTAATAAAATTGAACCGGCCCTGTGCATACCATTGTTCATTTGCTTCCATAGGTGAAAGACCAACCAAAAATAAAAACAAATTAATGGAAACTAGCTTGCGCGTGGATTAACATATTTAAAAAATGTTGATATATACTTAAGAAAGAAATTTGATGTATTTTTGATTTTCTGGTCTTTGCTTTATCAGTAATATAAAAACTTAAACAATAAAAATTATTTATAAATTCGGATTGGTTTTAAAAAAATTCAATTTGGAACGATTTGGTATTCGATTTAGATTCAGTTTGATTTTTGTCAAAAATAATTTTAAAATATAACGAAATAACTATTTTTTTTAGAAATTTCACATTAATTAACCAACTGAAAAATCTATATATATAATGGGAGAGTCTTCTCTCCATCTACCCTATCCACCTAAGCATCCACCTAAGCAATATTATTTATCTTAAATTAAAATACACTTTAAACATTCATTTAATGCATATTTATGTTCCTTATAATTAATTAAAAAAAATGAAATAAATAAAAAATGAATTATGTAAAATAAATGAGATGTTAAAATAATAAAAAAAACTATAAAAAAATTATTAGTAGTAATAATATACTTCCACTTTTAATAGATAAAAATTACAAATGATCACACTTCAAATCTTTAAATGTGTTAATGAGTTTTATAATAGAAGTAAATTTTAAATACATGATAGAATAAAAAAAATCTATGTAATTCTATACGTAAGATTTTAAACAAGAAAATAAAATTTAAAGTGAACCATTAGTTTCTAAATAAATATACTACATATTTTTATTTAGTATTAAATTTTTACTTAAAGAAAAAATAAATGATTACTAAACTCAACTCTAATTTATGAATCACATTATTCATGAGTTCTACACAAACTATACATAAAATGAAATGTAAGCCATTAAAAAAAGTGATATGTAATTTGTATATCATATTCTCAAGTGCAATTACAACTTTATAAAATGATCGGAAAGAAAAACAAGATTGATATTTCATCAATTGAATCAAATGCTTTTAACCCAAAAATTTGAGTATTGAAAGATAGTAATTAAGGAGAAAATAGTTAATGATATGTCTTGAAAATCAATTTATAGTCCAATATATTTAATACATGAGTCAATAGAAGGTGAAAAAAAGTAGATGTCGAGAGTCAACGAGTGCATCATAGAAGATGGAGAAAGAATTGGTAGTTAAAAGTGTTTGAAAATAATTTCTAAAACTTAGAAATATAATGCACATGAATAAGGTCAAATTCTTTGAGATCTCATGCATTATGTGAAACGAATGAGTTTTTTTTAAAAATTCATGACATACATTATTAAACAGATTATTAGGTTCAAAGTTAGGATTAACCGTTTTGTCGTGTAATCATGAAAAGTTAGATAAAATAGGCACATTGATAACTTAGTCGAGAATTCTCTTATGGCACCATGCACTTGCTTCAGTGGGTAAAAAAAGCTTTGCTAAAACGGTTCTAGCAACATGATATTATAGATGTATTTTTACACTAAATAATGTTCATAAAACTGGGTATATTCACATTATTTTATGCTCAAATTTTTTATTATTAAAAGAAATTTTAAAAATTAAAATTCCGCGCAAAGCGCGGGTACTAAATCTAGTATCTACAATGGATCAAACACTTCTTTTATTCACCCCTTCTTAATTTACCAATTAGAAGTTATCATATCATCTAATTAAATAAATTAAAACAATTAATATTATCTAAATAAATAATATAATAAATTTTCATTAAAACTCCCTAAATTGAATTAATTGTAAAATTTAAATTCTAACCATTCTTATATAAACCCAAACCGATATATAATTTTATTTAATTGTAAAATCCTAATTCTAACCACTCTTTTATAAACCCAAACCGACATATAATTTCATTTAATTGTAAAATTTAAACCTTAACCACTCTTATATAAACCCAAACCGACATATAATTTTGCTTAATTGTAAAATCTAAACCCTAAATCTCATTTATAACCCCAAATCGACATATAATTTTGTTTAATTGTAAAATCTGAACCCTAATCGCTCTTTTATAAACCCAAACCGACATATAATTTGGTTTAATTGTAAAAGCTAAACCATAATCCACATTTGTAAACCCAAACCAACATATAATTTTGTTTAATTGTAAATTTAAACCCTAATCACTTTCTTATAAGCCTAAACCGACATATAATTCTGTTTAATTATAAAATCTAAACCATAATTTACATTTATAAACTCAAACCGACATATAATTCACCTGTTTAATTAAAAGCATACATATTTTGTTTCCTTAATATTTTTTGTTTTGTGATTTTAATTTTGATTATTTTAAAATATAGTATTACAGTGAAGTGACCTTAGTCTAGTGGCAGATGATAAGTCCACTGATGGACAGGCACCATCACACCAGGGATCGAGTCCCGCTCCTTACAATTTGTAGGGATTAGGCTAATGGGCCGGCCAGTTGTGGCCCAAGGTTGACAAAAAAAAATATATATATATATAGTATTACATGGCATATTGTTGTATTTTGATTGGTTAATTAAGAGGGGATGAATAAGAGAGGTTCATCCCTAGGGGTGAACCCAAGAATTTTTCCAATGGAGCTATATGAAAAGTTAGAGCATCTCCAACGGTGAGAGCCCCCCCATGGACTCTCTCCCATTGTTTAATATAAATTGTGGAAATTTGTAAGATGAGAGTTTGTGTAAAAGATCTAAAATTTTTGATAGTCCAATGGTGGTATCTCAAGTGGGGTTCTTAGAAAGAATTTTTTTTTATAATATTTCATAAAAAATTAAAGATAATTACAGTTCATAAAATTTTATGTGTTTTGGATATGGTTTTGGTTTATGTGTTTTGGTTTTGTGGAAAAAACAAAGATACGATTTTGGTTTATGTGTTTTGATATGTTTCACAATCGGAATCGTAATTGAGAAAAGACATAGAAAGTTTACAATTGGTTTCCTCTATCACAAATCTGTTTCATAATTGTTTTCCTCTATGACTAAACTTTACAAATTTGATCACAGCATATACAAAGTTTTTCAGTCATCACTGTCTTTAGTCACCAAATCCTCAAACATTCATCAATGTCTTCTCTTTTCTGCTTCCTTGTGAATCGCTGCAACCTTATTCTTCATCATCTCTGCATACATTGTCACAAAGCTATCTTCCCACGCTCTGACAAAAGAAAATCTTTTCTCCTTTGACAAATAAGCTCGCTTAACATACCTATATAACAAACAAATGGAGCTCAGTAATTTCCACAAAACATTACAACCAGGAAGTTGTGTTTTTATCCATCTGTTCTCTCTCTGGTAACACACCACTCTTAACACATACAGAGCATGCCCAATCCCAGGCAATCAATTCATTCAATATCTCTAAGTTCAAAACACTACCATTCTCCTTCTCACCAATCTCCTTCTCACCAATCTCCTTAACCAAATCCCACAAACCATAAGCATCCATTCTACATGTATTTGATAATTAAAGACGAAAATCGTTTGATGAGACTATGCAAGACTCTCTCCACTTTTTTTAGAGACGTACATAATTAAATGATACTATTTCTTATTTTATTATTACTTTTGTAGGTGAGAGACTTTGATGAGAGACTTGCATTGCACATGCTTTTACAAGTCTACCACAACTAGGATAAAGTTTATTTACCCTTAAATCTACACACGATGATAAAACTTAATCCCTTATCCTACGAGGATTTCTAGAAATATTTTTCGGGTGGGCTTTACTTCATAAACGGACGTTGACAATTCATAATACTTGATCTGCATTATATTTCTTGCTCCCCAAGTTATCTCAATATATCTCAAAAACAAGCAAGGAAAGCATAGCAACGATCTTGAAACGGAAGACCGAGCCTACAAATATATCGATTTTAGTTTGTATTATATTACTATTTTACGACTTCTTCTTTTGAATATGTGGATCTAAAATCTGTTGTCAACCTTTAGTTTTGATTTTTGGTACGTTATGTAACTATTTTTGATTATTTTGGGTTGATTTCTCTGATTTTTTTGATCAAGTATTATGGCACATAAAAATTTGATGATTTTGCCTTGTTTGTATTAGTGTCGTGCTACCCTTTGCAACATTAATTCATAATACCACTGATTTTGTAATTGATTATTGAACCAATGAGACGTCATATCTTGAAAGATCCAAAATAGCGACGCATGTACCGGATAAATGAAACACTGGATAAAACAGTGACCACCGGATAAATCAGCAAGATCAGTTATT